>JAHDVF020000632.1:220000-438665 GCA_022606425.2 Lepidostoma basale | reverse complement strand
ATATATATATACTAGCTGACCCGGCGAACTTCGTACCGCCTCCGAATCAATAAATGTTGCATTAAATTATTAACTAAATAATAATACTTATAATGAATTAAGTTCAATAAAAGTGCAAAAATCAAAATGTAAAATATTTTAATAACATTGTAATGTAATTCACGGGAAAGCAAGCTTCTTCTTTTAGACCTTTGGTCTGTTCATTTAATCAGACTGGCCTCTCTTAGGAGGTCGATTCCCAGCTATCCCACAATTTCTTTTGTGGTCTTCCGGGGGGGCGGTAGACGGACGAATCTGATGAGCCACTGAGTGTGGGATTCTGGTACCTCAGGGTCTGCATCTCTCTGCAAAAATCAAATAATTATATTGAAATCAATTTTATTCACGTGGAAGCAAGCATTAATACTTAGAATGAATTATGTTCAAGAAATGTGCAAAAATCATATAATTACATTGAAATGGATGTGATTCACGTTGAAGCAGGCTTCTTACTATTCTTTTAGACCTTTTGTCTATTCCTGTAATCAGGCTGGCCACTTTTGGGAGGTCGATTCCTAGCTATCTTTTGGGAAGTCGATTCCTAGGGATCCATCCTCTGCACATATCTTCTGCGTTGTCTGACCCATCTCGCGACATCTTCCACCTTGCAGATTTCACGGATAGCCGCGTTCCACACCTTGTATCGAAAAGTCTTTCCTGCTATCATCCTCAGGGTCTGCATCTCTCTGCAAGAATCAAATAATTATATTGAAATCAATTTAATTCACGTGGATGCAAGCATTAATACTTAGAATGAATTATGTTCAAGAAATGTGCAAAAATCATATAATTACATTGAAATGGATGTGATTCACGTTGAAGCAGGCTTCTTACTATTCTTTTAGACCTTTTGTCTATTCCTGTAATCAGGCTGGCCACTTTTGGGAGGTCGATTCCTAGCTATCTTTTGGGAAGTCGATTCCTAGGGATCCATCCTCTGCACATATCTTCTGCGTTGTCTGACCCATCTCGCGACATCTTCCACCTTGCAGATTTCACGGATAGCCGCGTTCCACACCTTGTATCGAAAAGTCTTTCCTGCTATCATCCTCAGGGTCTGCATCTCTCTGCAAGAATCAAATAATTATATTGAAATCAATTTAATTCACGTGGAAGCAAGCATTAATACTTAGAATGAATTATGTTCAAGAAATGTGCAAAAATCATATAATTACATTGAAATGGATGTGATTCACGTTGAAGCAGGCTTCTTACTATTCTTTTAGACCTTTTGTCTATTCCTGTAATCAGGCTGGCCACTTTTGGGAGGTCGATTCCTAGCTATCTTTTGGGAAGTCGATTCCTAGGGATCCATCCTCTGCACATATCTTCTGCGTTGTCTGACCCATCTCGCGACATCTTCCACCTTGCAGATTTCACGGATAGCCGCGTTCCACACCTTGTATCGAAAAATCTTTCCTGCTATCATCCTCAGGGTCTGCATCTCTCTGCAAGAATCAAATAATTATATTGAAATCAATTTAATTCACGTGGAAGCAAGCATTAATACTTAGAATGAATTATGTTCAAGAAATGTGCAAAAATCATATAATTACATTGAAATGGATGTGATTCACGTTGAAGCAGGCTTCTGACTATTCTTTTAGACCTTTTGTCTATTCCTGTAATCAGGCTGGCCACTTTTGGGAGGTCGATTCCTAGCTATCTTTTGGGAAGTCGATTCCTAGGGATCCATCCTCTGCACATATCTTCTGCGTTGTCTGACCCATCTCGCGACATCTTCCACCTTGCAGATTTCACGGATAGCCGCGTTCCACACCTTGTATCGAAAAGTCTTTCCTGCTATCATCCTCAGGGTCTGCATCTCTCTGCAAGGATCAAATAATTATATTGAAATCAATTTAATTCACGTGGAAGCAAGCATTAATACTTAGAATTAATTATGTTCAAGAAATGTGCAAAAATCATATAATTACATTGAAATGGATGTGATTCACGTTGAAGCAGGCTTCTTACTATTCTTTTAGACCTTTTGTCTATTCCTGTAATCAGGCTGGCCACTTTTGGGAGGTCGATTCCTAGCTATCTGTTGGGAAGTCGATTCCTAGGGATCCATCCTCTGCACATATCTTCTGCGTTGTCTGACCCATCTCGCGACATCTTCCACCTTGCAGATTTCACGGATAGCCGCGTTCCACACCTTGTATCGAAAAGTCTTTCCTGCTATCATCCTCAGGGTCTGCATCTCTCTGCAAGAATCAAATAATTATATTGAAATCAATTTAATTCACGTGGAAGCAAGCATTAATACTTAGAATGAATTATGTTCAAGAAATGTGCAAAAATCATATAATTACATTGAAATGGATGTGATTCACGTTGAAGCAGGCTTCTTACTATTCTTTTAGACCTTTTGTCTATTCCTGTAATCAGGCTGGCCACTTTTGGGAGGTCGATTCCTAGCTATCTTTTGGGAAGTCGATTCCTAGGGATCCATCCTCTGCACATATCTTCTGCGTTGTCTGACCCATCTCGCGACATCTTCCACCTTGCAGATTTCACGGATAGCCGCGTTCCACACCTTGTATCGAAAAATCTTTCCTGCTATCATCCTCAGGGTCTGCATCTCTCTGCAAGAATCAAATAATTATATTGAAATCAATTTAATTCACGTGGAAGCAAGCATTAATACTTAGAATGAATTATGTTCAAGAAATGTGCAAAAATCATATAATTACATTGAAATGGATGTGATTCACGTTGAAGCAGGCTTCTGACTATTCTTTTAGACCTTTTGTCTATTCCTGTAATCAGGCTGGCCACTTTTGGGAGGTCGATTCCTAGCTATCTTTTGGGAAGTCGATTCCTAGGGATCCATCCTCTGCACATATCTTCTGCGTTGTCTGACCCATCTCGCGACATCTTCCACCTTGCAGATTTCACGGATAGCCGCGTTCCACACCTTGTATCGAAAAGTCTTTCCTGCTATCATCCTCAGGGTCTGCATCTCTCTGCAAAAATCAAATAATTATATTGAAATCAATTTAATTCACGTGGAAGCAAGCATTAATACTTAGAATGAATTATGTTCAAGAAATGTGCAAAAATCATATAATTACATTGAAATGGATGTGATTCACGTTGAAGCAGGCTTCTTACTATTCTTTTAGACCTTTTGTCTATTCCTGTAATCAGGCTGGCCACTTTTGGGAGGTCGATTCCTAGCTATCTTTTGGGAAGTCGATTCCTAGGGATCCATCCTCTGCACATATCTTCTGCGTTGTCTGACCCATCTCGCGACATCTTCCACCTTGCAGATTTCACGGATAGCCGCGTTCCACACCTTGTATCGAAAAGTCTTTCCTGCTATCATCCTCAGGGTCTGCATCTCTCTGCAAGAATCAAATAATTATATTGAAATCAATTTAATTCACGTGGAAGCAAGCATTAATACTTAGAATGAATTATGTTCAAGAAATGTGCAAAAATCATATAATTACATTGAAATGGATGTGATTCACGTTGAAGCAGGCTTCTTACTATTCTTTTAGACCTTTTGTCTATTCCTGTAATCAGGCTGGCCACTTTTGGGAGGTCGATTCCTAGCTATCTTTTGGGAAGTCGATTCCTAGGGATCCATCCTCTGCACATATCTTCTGCGTTGTCTGACCCATCTCGCGACATCTTTCCTGCTATCATCCTCAGGGTCTGCATCTCTCTGCAAAAATCAAATAATTATATTGAAATCAATTTAATTCACGTGGAAGCAAGCATTAATACTTCAAATGAATTAAGTTCAAGAAATGTGCAAAAATCAAATAATTACATGGAAATTAATGTTATTCGAATCGAATAAATGCGAATCGAAATTATTCGGGATGGATGGGTTGCACTTCCGTCGATTTCCTTCATTGAAGCACCTTGTGATATACGATATTTTTCGTTTTGTTTCCAGGTGCGAGAACGAACAAAGCGGATGGTTTACCGACACGTGAACATGCTACGTATAATTGACCGTGTGAGAAACATTCGTTTTCAAGATTCAGGCCACAAACACTCAAAGATTGGCCTTGTGATTTGTTGATCGTCATGGCGAATGCAAGACGAATCGGAAATTGAATTCGTTTAAACTCGAAAGGCATATCAGTTGGGATCATCGGAATTCTCGGAATGAGAACTTCCTCACCATTGAACTTTCCTTTGATTATCGACGCTTGAATCAAATTGCCCATTAGTTTTCTCACCACCAGACGCGTTCCGTTACATAGCTTTGGTTGGTTCAGATTTCGAAGCATGATAACTACCGAGCCAACCTTCAGTTGCAAATTGTGAGGTGGCAAGCCAGGCAGATCCAATGAGTTTAAAAATTCAGTTGGATAGTTAGTTGCTTCGTCTTCGTTTGTTACACAGTCAATAGATTTGAAGGAATGCAGTGGACCAACGATTTGATTTTGAATAGTGAAGTTTAAGTGATCCACATCTTTGTTCTTTGCGGCAAGAATTGCTCGTTCACTCAACCAATTGTGATTTTTGTGGTTAGCAATGATGTTCGGGAACACTTTGTTGATGAGGTCGTCCTTCGTTGAGACGAAATTGCAAAAATTTGGTGGAAATGAAATCAATCCGTTCGATTCGTCGATAGGAACACGGCCGTTACCGATAGTCAGTAATTGCCTGGAGAAATCTTCGGCAGATAGATCGTTTAGCAATGCAACTCGCATGTTTGTCGTCAGCTGAAGTTTCTTCACATAGCGCCACAGAGTAGATGATTTGAGGCAAGCGTTTATTTCATCGGCAGCGGTCGATCTTGGTATGACTGGTAGTGTTTGGCGGAAATCGCCGGATAGTAAAATCATTGCGCCTCCAAAACATCTTGAACTATTGCGCAAATCTTTCAAAGTTCGATTGAGCGCTTCCAATGCGCGTTTGTGCGCCATTGTGCATTCATCCCAGATGATAATTTTACTTGCTACCAAAACTTTGGCCATTGCCGAGTGTTTCGCAATATTGCACGTCGGTTTCTCAGTCGTTTGAAGATTTAACGGTAATTTCAACGCTGAATGAGCTGTTCGACATCCTTCTAGCAACGTGGCTGCTATCCCAGAAGAAGCAACTGCTACAGCAATTTCGGATCTCGCACGAACAGTGGCCAAAATCAATGACATGAGGAATGTCTTACCAGTTCCACCAGGCGCATCTAGGAAAAATAAGCCACCATTTCCATCATCAATTGCCTTTATTAGCGTATTGTACACTTCTCTCTGTTGTGGGTTCAACAGTGGTACATTCGTTCCAACTAATTGGTTTAATGCATCTCTATCATATTCATGTTCACGTTCCAATTCTCGATTGAAAGCGTCGTTCAATCCACGATCTGGCGTTGGCATTCCTAACTTGGCTAATAAACTGCCGCACATGAGGTAACACATGTCTTCGACTAAACGCAAAACGTGGTTATGTATCCCTTCATTCACCTCGAAATCGGGATTCCTTGAACTGACACGTATTCGGTGTAAAATGTCTTCTGACATGTCATCTTTGTACTTGTTCCACAGTTCACGTGGATTCGATGGGAAGCATGTCGAAATAATGATAGCAAATAATGTGCGTATCTGACTTGGAGATGCAGAAACAATTGCTTCATCCATTGTCATGTCCCAATGAGCATCATTTTCAAGCAAATTGAGCTGTTGACATGCAGCACGAAATGTTGGGCACACTACACCATTGATAGTTCGAAGTGATTCAAATGATGTCGGCCCGCGAACATTCACCAGCAACAACCGAAGGTAGAAGCATTCGTCACTTTTAGGATGAACTGTGTATATGCGACCAAGAGCATCAGTAGAACGCACATCCGGATGATCAGGAACCGCATCGCCTTGCTTCCGACGTGTAAATTTCTTCGATGAAGCGTTCCAAGTGTAATAACGTGGCATCTCAGAGTAGAGCAACGTTCGTGCAAACGGATCGCTTTGACAAATTGAAAAGAAACTGGTCAATGTTGTCGCTGGAGGTGTTTCAGCACGTTGAGCAACATTCGATGTGTTGAAATAAACTCGTTGACCATTCTCCAAATGCACCGCCAAATGTACAACAGTGGGATGACGTTCATGAATGGGGAATGAGAATATACGCCAAATCGCCTCATTACAGCTCACATATCGACCAACTTGATAGTGCGTAATTTCATCGTTGGTATTGGAAGTTTGAACGCCAAAAACTGCCATATCGCTGCCTTTGTTGACATATTTGCAGATGTATTTGATAGACTTCACTGAATTGCAATATTCCACGTTGCAATGCGCCTTGAATGTTTTGGAAAGAAGTGGCGAATACGGAACAATCCAAGTGTTGTCGACCACGATATCGATTCCTTTAACTTTCGTAGTGACAGTTCTACCGTTACCATCGGGTGATCGACGCCGATACAGTGGATAACCATCGTTGCCAGTGATAGTTTCCGCCGTTAAAGTTCGTGGAAAACGCTTGGAACACTTGCCGTCGACCATGCATGGTGATTGGGGGTTGATGGCACCACATGGTCCGTGAATCATGTTTGTAATTACAACAGCATGCAGGTCTGGATCGGTTTCGGGATCAGGAATTTCTGCACATATGATGGAATTTATTTGGTCTGGTCGAATTTTTTCGACTAACCATATAAGAATGTGTGCATGCGGCAAGCCTCGCTTTTGCCATTCAATCGAATACATCCAGCATCGAGTATTCCCAAAGACGCGATGCTTAACAATAAAGTTCATCAGCGACCGGATTTTTTGTTTGAAGACACGTGCGGTGATGTCGTGCCGATCACTTGGTGTTTGTCCGGGGAGCAGCAGTTCAACAATTTCTATCCATTTTGGATTGCACGTAAAGGTGATGAATAGATCTGGACGACCGTAATGACGAACGTATGTCATTGCATCTTGTGCATATTCATGCATATGACGCGGGCTGCCAACGTACGTCGCTGGTAAAATAGTCAATCGACCAATATTAGCCGAGTCTCCTTCGGTGCTGATTGCATCGCGTAAATGAATATACTGCTCCGAACGCAGTTTGGCTTGGTTCAACCGAATGAAAGTGAGGCGCTCCGTTTCGATTTTGACGTACATGTCGACACAATATTGCTGAAGTAATCGACGAAATCGCAGCAAATAGTTGTCAACATTTTGACGAATCATCAAACGATATGCGTAATAATTCATCGAGCTAACCTTCTTGGTAGTTTCCTCACCTAAAATGAAATTAGTGAAATAAGTGAAATTATAATTATGTTGAAATGAAAATTATAATTTATATCGCACCGTGAGTGTAAAACCGACGTAAGTGCAAATATACATTTTGGAGATATGGGAGTTTAAAGGTTTCATATTGCTTGGAAAAACTATTTTAATAAACCAATGATTTTCGGTTTATAGGTGTATTACTATAAACCGAAAATCATTGGTTTATTTTAAAAAAAACAGTTGTTCAAAGTAATATGAAATATTTAAACTCCCATATCCCCAAACTGTATATTTGTTCTTACATCGGTTTTTCACTCACGGTGCGATATACTCACCGCTCAATGGATTTATCATCTTAATATTGAAGTGATATCCATCGTCTCCTTGCCAAAACATCAGCGGGTATTGCAATGCATCGTATGAACGGTGTGTTTCGTATATTCGTTGTAGTTGTCCAGTGTTGCGACGTGTAAGCACAATATCGCGCGTTTGCAAATTTTCACCAACCATTCCAATTGCGATTTCATCTATAGTGGGAGCGTTGAATTGGCGTTCGTGTGTTCCAGCAGGTCGTTTATCCGCTCTGATCACGACTTTGTATTCATCACTTGGCATGCGATCCAACGCAATTTTGAACAACCGAACCAATGCATGATGTTCATGAAGTAGTTGTTGCAGATCTTGAAGAATCGCTCTTTTCGTTGCCGTATTGATCGTTTGACGCCGATCAAGTTGTTCCTCCATATTGCCCATGAAGTAAATTTGTATAAATTTATGCTGTGCGTCTTCAAGTGGTTGCAATGATCCAATTCGGTGGTGAATTTGGCCTTGGATCTGTAAAGTCAAGAAGGCGAAGTCAGAATTACTGATTTATGATCAATAAAAGAAAATGAATGTTTACTCTCTCGAGCAGAAATTACCTTGAATGTCGGATTGAATCTGCGTTCTTCGATAATGTCTGCTCCAAATGAAGTCATTTGGAAACATCCGTTGTATCTTTGAGTGTTCAATAGAAAATGTCGTGATTCTGGTGTTTCGCCACGAAGCAATGAATGCAATGGCTCAGGTGGCGGGGGCAATAATGGCAATTTCACCTTACCACTGAGACAACACAATCCAGGTGTTTCTCCAGCGAACTTCAATGCACCGCAATGGTCGCACACAATATCTATTGGGCCTATTCGAACGAAAGGATGCGAACTGTAGTTAACTGTGCAATCATATTGAAACGCTACTTGATACAAACTTGTTGGGCCTCGAAGATTATCACATTGACGATTGGCTCGAAGATTTTGCATTGCAAACTGAGCCGTTTGACGTAATGCCCTTCTTTGTTCTTGCGTTTGCGAAGCACGAAGTTGGGCCAAACTAACGCGGCGCTCTTCTCGTGCGATTTCTTGGTCATCTACAGTGGATTGATTCGCAATATTCCGAAGTCTGATTGCATTACGACTTCGTTGTGAAAGATTAGATCTTCTGGCTCGCGGCATTGTAAATGACACTGGAAAATAAATCATACAATTCAAAATTACATAATAGAGCAATTATCGATGCGCACACAATCAGAAATATGATAACCTCACAAAGTAAGAGAGTTAATTGAATGGAATTTAAATGCAATAACGTTCAAAAACTTAATGAAAATTTGATAAAAACTCGAAAAAGTTATTCTGTTATCCGGAACGGAGACAAATCCAGCAAATTAAAGATCTTCAAAATTGGTCCAGCCGTTCTCGAGTTATAAATGGTGTAACTAATACGACTTTTGACTTTGTTTTATATATATAGAAGAAGATATAGAGATTACTCGTAAGGTTTTTGAACACCGTGATAAAACTAAATTAATGACTCGTCTTACAAATTGGACGGTGGTCGTAAGAATGGTGGCTGTTGGCTGTGCTCGGGTCGTAAGAATGGTGGCTGTTGGCTGTGCTCGGGTCGTAAGAATGGTGGCTGTTGGCTGTGCTCGGCTTACAAATTGGACGGTAGTCGTAAGAATGGTGGCTGCTGGCTGTGCACTTTTTGCACCGAGTGTACGAAACTAAAGTAATGAGTTTTTGTCTCGCTCCCGGCCCAGAAATTCATGAACACGTCCTAGATAGATAGATAGATAGATATAGATAAAATAGTAAACAACACTGTAAAATTAATCACACAATTCAAAATTATATAATAAAGCAATTATTGATGCGCGCAAAATCAGAAATATGATAACCTCACAAAGTGAACAACTTACCTGTTCAAAGACATCCACACCAGAATGATTGGTCGGAATAAAATGATAAACAAAATGAAATTGAATTACGAACGAATCCGCCTGGAAAATCAAACACATGTAAGAGAATTAATTGAATGGAATTTAAATGCAATAACGGTCAAAAACTGAATGAAAAATTGATTAAAAAAATACTGATTAATCGCGACGCACACGTGCTCACCGTATGGCATGTAACGAAAGGTTCACGAACGAATCCGCCTGGAAAATCAAACAGATTTAAGAGAATTAATTGAATGGATTTAAAATGCAATTATGTCCGAAAACTGAATGAAAATTGGTAAAACTCGAAAAAAATACCGATAAAACACGATCCACGCACGTTCACCTACGGTTCAATAGTCAATACTACACCACCTACGGGCGTTTCTGAAACTAAAAGGGAAGCCATGATGTTTTTTGTACTTTGTCTCAGAAGTCAAATTTAGTCAAACGTACGACAAATATAATTAATTTTAAATCATTTAAGTGATTTTTTTAAATGTTTTAATAATTATTCTGTTATCCGGAACGGAGACAAATCCAGCAAATATAAGATCTTCAAAATTGGTCCAGCCGTTCTCGAGTTATAAATGGTGTAACTAACACGATTTTTGACTTTGTTTTATATATATAGATTTCAGTTCCAGTTCCTGTATAAACACACAATACGAACATTTTGATACCAAATCTATGGCGTTTTGAGGGAATCTACTGTTTAAAAACTAATCGTCCTTTAAATACTATCATGCTCTCGTCTATAAATAAATTTTTAAAGGGAACAAATGTATTTTTAAACGAGTCACGAGTATAATCAACTACCATTCTGATTTTATGTAGTCTGTCAGTTGTTTGCGTCGTGTTATCGCAAAAATGAAGCATCTGATGTAGAAGTCCATACCGGTCCCTTGACAAAGTTTGTCCGAAAATAGGGCTAAGAAGAAGAGGATCTGTGGACCAGTGTTCTTCTATTGTCAGATGACAGTTCCTCGTCATAAGCATAGTCACCGCAATAAATATATACATTTCAGGTATGAATGTATCGACCCACTTTTTTACTCTGGCTTTATCTCCAAAGGTTTTTCTATTTATTTCTAACAAATTCATTTGGGTCACAATTTTATTCATTATAACCTCACTGAGAAAGTATTCGAAAAACTCAAGTTCGGTTGATTGTGGTGATAATGAAACTGTTGGGTTTACTCCGAGGTTCCGCCGAGCATGGCTCCAGCCAAGGGGGCGAGCCTGCGGGAAGAAGCGGTGGCATGATGATAGGGGGTGACCGGCTCTCTCTCATCCCTGATGCTGCGGTGGCTGTCAGGACGGGGGCGGTGGCTGGGTCACAATGGGGAGGATGACCACGGCTCTTTCGTCAGTTAAAGATCAGTCTCTAAATGAAGGCCAAGAAGTTTTACTGAGTTTTTAGGAGAAATGTCTGTGTCGGGTTTGGATATTGGGGAGCGATCAATTATGTGTTGGCGCTTCATGGAAGCAGTCCAAAGAAATTCTGATTTTGATAGATTTAATCTGAGTTTATTTGAAACTATCCAATTTGGTACTGCATCGATACAGTTGATAGTCGAAGATTTGAGATTATTTGTATCAGTGGGATCACAATAAGAGTATATTTGCTGGTCGTCAGCATAGCAGTGCGACTGCAAACAGAAGGATTCTATAGTTTTGGCTACATAATTAGTGTATAATACATTATGAATAGAAGAGTTCCTAACACAGATCCTTGGGGAACTCCAGATTTGATGATGTGGAAAGGGGATAGTTCACCTGCGACCTGAACCGCCTGTGAGCGGTTTGACAGATACAAAGTTAGCCAGTTAATTGCCTTACCGTCGAAACGATAGGTGATCTGTAGTTGCTTTATAAGATAGGGGTGATGGATAGTGTCAAATACAGCACTCATGTCAAGTAAGGAAAGCAATGCTAACTTGCCCGAATCATTTGCCTGTATAAGATCCGATGTGATACGTACAAGTCCCGTTTCAGTGGAATGGAACGATCTATATACGGATTGTAAATTTGACAGCATTCCACTTGCTGTAAGGTGAGAAGTAATTTGAGAGCCCCTACTTTTTCTAATAGTTTTGAGATTAAAGTAAGTTTGATAGGAACAGTAATTTGACAAATTTACGGAATCTTATTAGTTTTTTTTTTTAATATGGGGGTAATATGGCCTTCTTAAGTAGTTGGGGGACTTGACCTGTTTTTAACCCATTCGGAGCCCAAACTACGTTTTTGTTTTTTTTACGCCGCGGGAATAGGTTGCGGCATATGTTTAACTAGAATTTTGGCAGATAACCGTAATGGGTACATCTTGTGACGTACTGTTATATCCTCCTTTAGGTTTGGAGAACATAATTGAGACTATCTCGACTGAGAAGTTCTCGTTGTGGAGGTCTCATGATTAAGTGACCCTATTTTGATTAGACAATGGTTCATTGTCACGTATGCCAGTATCTAAGTACATTCCGTAATTTATTATTAGGATGTGACAGTAATCATATCCGGTGATCAAATATGTTTTGTCACGTAGGCAAGTACTTAAGTATATTCGGTAATGGTGTGTATTTACCACCAGGATATAACAGTACGTGGACCAACTTCGGGGCGCGACGTAATACAATATTTTTCTAATAATTGTCTTATCACATATAATTGGTAATCAGGAAAAGATATGTTTTTGAAACTAATGGTTTTGTGCATAATGTACGAATTCAATAAATATAAATCTATGAAATGAAAGAAAACTTCTTTGTACCACTTAATTGTTTTTCTTAGGGAATTTACACTAGTTATGATCATATCCGCTTTATCCATTTTTTGTTATAATCTTGGATACAATTTGGCTTTGAAATTAGTCTCCAGTTGTAAAATTTATTTACCCTGTTGGAGAAACTGTATCATCGTGAATCGTTGTTAACATGTAAATTTCTTGTTTGTCGTGCATTTTAATGCCATCATTAGAAGTAATTTCCCCTTTCTTCAATTTATTGAATTTCGGCATGTTTTTACGATTTTTTCGCACCATTCCACATGCGTCGGTTTGGTGGTCATGCAAAAATTAAAATAGTTTTGGACTAGTGTACCAATTATCTGTATATAATTTGTGGCCTTTACCGAAGTAGTAATTTAACAGCTCCTGAAGCCCCAGTACATTGCTCTTCAGTGACACCCGTCCCATCACCACAATAAATAATTATGTTTAAAATATAACCTGTCTGCGCGTCGCACAAAATAAACATTTTTATTCCAAATCGATGTCGTTTGAACGGAATATACTGTTTAAACGTAAGCTGTCCTTTGAAATCTATAATGCTCTTGTCAATGCATAGATTTTCATATGGCACCATTGTTTCCTTGAACATTTTTCCAGTGTGATTGGCCAGAAGTTTAATTTTATTTAATTTATCACCAGCAATTTGAGTATCAGGGTCTGACATATGCAGCATACTCGGCAATATCTGGTAACAATTTCTTGCCAAAAATCTTACTTGTCAGAAGGGGATCTTTTGACCAGTGCTCTTCTATTGTGTGGTGCTTATTTCTGGTCATTAGCATTGTCACTGCAATAAATACGTAGAGCTCATTCATTGATGTATCTTTCCACCTGCGAAGCCGTGAGTTCCGAAATAACTTGATTTTGAATTGTCGCTTGATAATACTTGTATGTCTCCTTGCCAATTTCGGACATTATACTTGTATTTAGAAAGTGCTCAAAAAAATTAATTTCCGGGGAATTTTCTGATAACAATGGGGCAGCGATTATTCCAGATGGAAAATCATTAAATTGGTGGATGATTGGTATAAAATTTCCAGATCTCACGGACTTTTTTGAGAGATGTCACTAAGAAATACTTCATAATATTTTTAAGAAATAATGTTTAGCCCCATCTACCGTTAGAACTTGATCATTTCTTCATCGAAACATTCGTACTCACAATTTACGTGGTACGGCGTAAATGACATTTGTGCCACGGATTGCTTTACCCCAGTACGCATTAATAGCAGCTATTGAGTTAAAGATGAGTTGAATATAAATGTTATTAGGGGAGCTAATTGGTGACAGTAACCAGCTCGGAATCGGATCAAGTGTTCTTTTTTGGTAATCCTAGAATTAGTTTTATAACAGTAATAATATTAGTCTCCAGGAAAGGGGGTTTTGTATTTCCGGGGTTCAATGAAAGATAGTGGCGGGGACGAAGCAGTTGATAGCCAAATCACATCCACCTTTACTCAAGGATTGGGCGAAATTCTGAGGAGTTAGAACGGTTTCGGCTCCGGCTTCTTCTCGACGAGCGTTGCCAAGTACTGACTTGACAGAGCTCCACAGACGACGGGGATTTCTTTTGTCTGCGTTTATCTTCTTAACACAGTCGGCTCGTCTGACCTAAGTAAGTTCCCTGTATTTGGTCTGTTCAGGCTTCTCGAGAGACGGAAGTTCGCATGCGTCTGTATGCCCTCTGCAGTTTGCGCATTCGCTTTTTACCTTCTCTACATTCTTCGTTAAACCACGCATTCGATGCACAAACTGGTACTGTTTTTGTAATAATATAAACAAACCTTCAATGAGTCAGACGAGAAGTGGGAACAGATCAATTAATGCATCTCTGAATCCCTAAATGTTTACTTAGGTAATATAAAAAAATCTTGATTCAAAATATAGAGGTAGGAAAGTGATTCAGTAGGAAAGTGATTCGTAGGAACGGGTGGTTAAGTACATAACACCGACATGAATCTAGGGTATGAACTCAGAAATATCAACCTGGAAACAAGCATACTGGCGTTTTACCACCAGTTTCTTTTTGTATTGGGAGTTAAGGGAATGTCAGCCAAGTTATTCTCAATGGATAATCACTTTGGTCGGCTAGCTTTAGGCTTTGGTTCAGGGCAATGGTATTTTTGTAGAAGCTGCCTAATATTTTCTAAATGAAAATTCGTAAGACTAACACTTTTTTTAGTTTTGTATTTGTACATTGCATGTGCATTTAAAATGATGACATTGATGGTTCAAAATGCATTTTTTTTTTTTACCATTTTAAAGTTTTTCTTACACATTCGATAAATGTGATAAGCATGTTGGATCGGTCCACCTAACCCGTATTCTTGTTATAGCTAACAATACAAGATGGTTTGACTAGGGATGATTTTGTTTTCCAGTCTAACTTTCCCGTCTCCATCACCGAAGAATCATGGCCAGTGGTCAGCATGTGTACCTCCCTTTTATCGTGCCATTTCATGGCAAGTACACAATCCAATTGCTTCCATCTCTTCTGAGCTGGTAAAATTTCGACAAGTTTTTACTGTTCTACATGCATTGGTTTGCATCAAGGTATATAGAATAAATATGGTAAGATATTCCGCGTTTTATTTTTGACATCTACTGCGCAGCTACGTCACGTGGAGACCCAAGCATTAGGTTGTGTAGTATGAGTTGAGTATATATTTATACATTGGGTATGGAATTTTTCTTTGTTTATTTATTACGTCTAATTAAAAGAAGTTTTTGTAATTGTATTAAATAAATTATGACAAATCGTTTTCTTTATTTAAGTTATTGTTTTTTTTATTTTTCTTTTTTTAGAGTTAGCATCTTCAATGAGCTTTAAGTTCATTGTTCTTATTTTGAAAAACATTTTACATCGATAAAAAAGATTTTTAACTGGATATGGCAAATCAACTCCATTTGATTTAGCTTGTTTATAGTTATTTAGGTTTGTTTATAGTTTCGTTTCGATTTCGAGTTCACCACATGACGTCACTTGACAGCAAATTATTAGAAAGGGATAGCATGCTACGTGCGCAATATCTTACCATATTATTCTATATACCTTGGGTTTGCATCTTATGGAGATAACTGAATAACAGTGGGCTGCTGTACTAATTGTTTACATAGAGCGTATGTTCTTTATTTAAATAGTCCTTTAATAAAGTGATAACCGCACTACCAGACATTCCCAATTGCGTTGACACAGCTTCACTTACATCATTATGTTCCATATTTGTTTGTGCTCTGCAATATGTGCCTTGTTAAAAACCAAATCAATGTCTAGGTACTGCTTTATTTGGAGTCTTCCTTTGAATAGCACTAGGGACTCATCGATACATAGGTTTTTATAAGGATGAAAGTATTTGGAGTGGCCGTGGTCCTGGCAGCGGTAGCACTGCCCGAAACGAGGAGTGTTACGGAGCGGCTCCACTGTCACCCGAAGGTTCAGTACCCTCAGGAGATCGGTGTAGATCTCCTTCTCTCTCTCGTTCCTGATGAGCTCCACCCTTACCAGGTCCAACGGTTTTTTTCGTTCGTCGGGAGGTCATGCGGTGGACTCGGACCACCGCACTAAGGGGTATTTCCTGTAATTAGCCGGCCATATATCGAATTCGTAGAATTTGTCCCCGATAAGAAATTAACAGTTTCTGGGAAATTAGAATAGACACCCAATAACGAGCAACCCTTTCCGCTTTCTAATACAAAGTGTGGGCTGAAGGATGTCAGTTTGTATTCGACTGTCGTTCTAACTGTTCGTATCGTTTTAGTGCATTATTGAAAAAACGTTTATTTCAAAAGTGAATATTTTTAATTTGGTGTTCGTTTATGAAAATTTTGTGATGGATTCTGCTATTACAGGTAAGCATACAAATATACTGATAGGTTTTATTAAAATATATTGGTAAATTAATATATTTTTGTAGGATTAAAGTCATGATAATTTTTTTTGTAGATAATTTATTGTTTTTTAAATTCAAAATGGTTTTTGTTGTATTTCCACGTGTTTCCGCATAGTTTTTTTTATTGTAACTGAAAATATAGGGTTCGTACTTAATAAACGCATCAAAGTTGGCTGTGAATTCCCTCGAATTCAATGTTTTTAGGGTCAATGAATCATACGAGTGCAAAACCGCCTTATATCAAAATTAATTTATTTTTATTTTTAATGAGTTTATATTATATTTCAGAACCTGACGGTAACTCAGTAAACCAAACAGTAAAGCGTAGAGTACTTTTTGATAAAATTCAACAACAAGACTTGCCAAGTTTTGACGAAAAGCTGATATATCTTAAGAAATATATTTTATCGCAAGATGAATTTTCAGACGAGCAAAAAAAAGAAGTGAAGCATAAAATTTCACATTTGACATCACAATTTAAGAAAAGGTGGACAAAAGCGCATAAAAAGGTCCAAATTTTTCTTCAAAAGAATGAAACGTGGCTACAAGGAACATTCGAAATACCGAGGGCTAAACGGAATTCTTCTGGTCGACCAATAAAGTCATTTGAAGACTCAAGTGTGAGGAGCAAACGAAGAAAAACACAAGAAGTACGCAGTACTATAGAAAAAGAAGTCTTAATACATGCTGCTCAAACATCGCTTCAAAAATCTGGAGAAAGGATTGCGTCTAATATCCTCAAAGACATTTCCAATTCTCCGCAGACAGCTCAGGCGTATCAGAAAGCATATTATACATCAAAACACTGTGAAAAACAATCACAGTTAGATCCAACAGATGCCCTTTCAATGTTTGTGGAAGCCGACCTTTCAAGGCGACAGTATGAAGTAGTAAGGAATAGCAATAAAAAGTTTTATCCGAGCTACACCGTGTTGCAGGAAGCAAAAAAAAAATGTTATCCGCCGAAAGAAGCGTATCAAATATCGGAAACGTGCGCTGAAATTAACCTGCAACTTTTATTGGACCACACAATCAAACGTTTGGCTACTTATTTAGAAGATGTTCTAATACCATTAAGTCCAGAAGAGCATCAATCATTGACTCTAATTTCAAAATGGGGATGTGACGGATCGCAACAATCACAATATAAACAAAAAATGCAGGACGAATTTGCGAGTGATAGCAACATTTTCCAAAGTTGTTTTGTTCCGCTACAATTAGTTTGTGGATCTGCCAAAAAAGTTATTTGGCAAAACCCTACTTCATCTTCGCCACGATTCTGTCGACCAATAAGGATCAGATTTGTCAAGGAAACGGTGGACATAACAAAATCGGAAATCGCGTACATAAAAGATGCTATAAGCGCATTGCAACAGAGCAAATTTGTATATGGAGAGATGTCTATATCTACAAAACACGTAATGACTCTGACTATGGTCGACGCAAAAGTATGTAACGCTGCAACTTCGACAACTTCAACCATGAAATGCTACATTTGTGGTGCTACATCGAAGGATTTTAATAATCTTAATGTGAAAAAATCTGTTGATAAAGACTCGTTACAGTTTGGCCTGTCTATATTGCATGCTAGAATTCGTTTTTTTGAAAGTTTACTGCATTTGTCATACAAGATTCCTGTGCAAAAATGGCAAGTAAGATCAGACAGTGACAAAGAAATAGTGAAACAAAAAAAAAACAGAAATACAAATGCAGTTCAAAAAACAATTAGGTCTTCTTGTTGATGTGCCAAAAGCTGGATTTGGCAACACTAATGACGGGAATACAAGTAGGAGATTTTTTGCCAATCCAGAGATTGCAGCTGAAATTACTGGTGTTGACATTAACCTAATAAAACGCTTAAAAGTGATATTGGAAATAATATCAAGTGTCCACAAAGTCGACTTGGAAAAATTCGCAGAATACGGATTTGAGACTGCAAAAATGTATGTAGACTTATATGCCTGGCATCCTATGACTCCTACCATGCATAAAATACTGATTCATGGAGCAACTGTCATGGAACATGCACTTTTGCCTGTTGGATTATTGTCGGAAGAAGCAGCCGAGGCGCGGAATAAGCATTTCCGTAAGTATCGGCTGAATTTTGCGAGAAAATTCTCAAGAGAGGAATGCAATTTAGACATCATTAATAGACTATTGCTTAGCTCCGATCCATTTATATCTAGCATAAGACCGAAACAAAAAAAATCTATGCCGCATAGTAATGAAGCAATGAAAATGTTTATTTCTGCCGAGCCCCACACGAATAATGATAGTTCCTCTGACGAGGAGTTGGCTGTGGATGAGTTTAGTGATGACACAACTGAATGGAGTTCTGGTGAAGAAGGATGGAATTCGTCATCGTAATGAGTCCAGGGATTTTTTATTTCTTCGAAAATATAAGGTATGTTCTCACAATAGCTAACTAACAAACCATAACGCCGTCTCCCCGAAGGGGTAGGCAGAAAGAATGGACTGCCACACTATTCTTTCCTGACATATTTCTCTCGCTATCTCAACATTCATACATCGTGTCATGCACGCGCGTCGATTTCTCTGCCTCCTCACGTGGCCGACATTCAATATTTGATTTATTTGATTAAATTACTCTTCTATTAATTAGTATTTTTGTATAAAATATGTTCACCAAGGTTAAATCTACCGTCAATTAAAAAATATAATTGATTTCAAATAAATAAACAAAGAATATAATTATGGCCGCCTAATAAGCCGAAATACCCCTTAGTGCACCGTAAAGTTTTGGCTGAGGAGATCGGTCATGATCTCTTCCTTCGGGGTATCGGCGTGCAGCCCCCTCACTACGACCTTGAGGGGCTTCTCTCCAGGAAACCTGAAGGAGAAGTACTCGACTCCTATGTTGTCGAGCAGCGCAGTTGTTTTGTTGTATGCTTGTGGCGTCTTGGTGTTTACCCTAATTCCTCTTGTTTTTGCTTCAAATTCTACATCTGTATTCGCGAAGGCTGCGTTGACTTTGGCCCATTTCTTTTTTTCGTGGATAATTATCGGTGCTGTTTCCGGAGTCATGGGGTCGCAGTCTACGGACGGACCAGGGGGCGAGTAGGACGGCGCGGTCTTCTTCGTCGGCGGCGAGGTCGGTTTGTCAGATACGGATCGGGCGGGGGGGGGTAAGAGGTTCTTTTGCCTCTTCGGGGCCACCTCGAAGCTTCCCGGTCCGACTATAAAAGCGGGAAAGGGAGTCCTTGGCTTGGAGTTCCTCGGTGGAGGCTGTGGGTATATTATGGAGGGCCTGAGGGAGATGGTATCAAGGGAGCCCTTGTCTGGAGTGTGTGGAGCGCGCGTGCCGCCATCTAAGTTGGTTTCGCAGTCCGACGGCAGCTCGCGGCTCCCCTGAGGAGAAGGCAAACGGGAGGAGGAAGGGGTTGAGCGGGGGGATGATTCCGGCGTAGTATTGGTTGATGACGGGGGGGAGTCTAACTTTATATATTCCCGCTGCATCCGGGAGACGATGCGTAGGACCTTCTTGGAATCGCTATTCGACAGCAAGGATGATCTTGCTGGGAAAAAGCTCACGCAGCTCTCGGTCAGTGGGCTCTGTGTTAATATTTACGGAAATGAAAATGTGTTGAAAATTCTCTGCTCGCCTTTACATGTTCCAAATATTTATTTGTTTCTTCTACGACAGTGCTAAGATTATGGCTTTAAAACAGTAAATAATTTATTTCCCGACTTCCATCGTTGAAATTATTTAGTAAAATCTCGATGAGTGATCAAAATGGAATTAAAGAGGATTAAATGTATTGCTAATTCCCACCGAGGACCACCCTGTACATTCAATAATTCAATTTCATCATCATCACTCATGGAAAAGTCAGTCTTGATCTAAGAAAAATCTTTCAATCTCATCATTATCCATTGTGATGGATAAAATGTAGATCAATACATTTTTAAAATCACAATTTCAATGAAACCATGCACAGAACAAAATAATCTATATGGACTTGCAAGGGGGTACTTAGGGTCCACGAGATGGTTCAACTAAATTGAAGCCCAATATTGAATTTTGATATGGTAGCATCACCCTATTAGAATTTGATTTGTTTGTGTTTTTATTTTATGTTAGAATTTACAACACTGCTATAATGTGATAATGTTTTACTATACACTTTTTGAGAATGTCGCGACAGCTGGTTTCATCAGCTGATGACAACATCGGTTGGCGAAACAGCTGTCGCGACAATTTCAATAAGTGTATAATACAACATTGTGATATAATATTATAACGGTGTTGTAAATTTAACAGTTAAAATGTAATGTTTTTCGCCACTACAAAAGCAGTGTCCTGATCCCTAAGAGTTAAAGAGTGCGTTCTGTCTCCTTTTATCAATTCACAGTCTTAAATATGGCTGCATCTCCCTGTAGTATCTTGCCTATAAATCAGATAAGGGGAACTATTTCTACAATTTAATCTAGAGCTTACTTATTCATTTGTAAATGTTGTGTTGACTGCATAAATAAATATCTCGCTAGACTTGTAAGGTTGATTTGTAATGCCTGTAATTATGATAAATCAAGTTCTGTAATTGGAGTTAAAGTTCCAGGGCATGGTAAAATGTGATGTAATTTAGCAAAGGTGCAAGCTATTGTGAAGAATTATGCAATTGCGATGTAGAGTTTTTCTTAATAATTGTTGCAAAGATCATAAAGATTTGAATGTAAGTAGCAATCCTTATACAGCCAAATACATAACAATAATTCTATGCTGTTTGTTGTATGACTCACTTTGTTGTATCACCGTTGTTTCTTAAAACATTTTTCTAAAATAATATTAAAAGGTTATATGAACAGTTATAAAATAAAATACAGTCAAAATATAGGTATTGTTTTATTGTGCTCCAATACTTAAGTTTACATTGTAAGGGGAGTCTGTGGATGCAGAGTGCAAGGAGACTACATTTTATATGTTTCGCTGGAATTATGGCAACTCAGCTTGTCCAACGGGGACCAAATAGAATTCAATATGGATCCAAACAGTTTTAAACTATGATAATCAATTTATTATGTGAAAAAAAAATGTTAGGTTCTTACCAGATGCTGATGATAAAATTCTATGCTTGAGTGTTTTATTTTCTCAAAGACATTCGACAATAATGTTTGACTTCTGGTTGAAACCCAACATTTTAATTTGTGTACCCCCTTAGGTATAATTATCACAATGATAATGTAGGTTTAGATCATTTTTTTTATTCAAATTTGTCCGAGCATTGCTGCAAAACTCCACCAAGAATTTAAAAACTAGCATTGAAATGTTTCAGAATTTTGAAATTTGCATTTTTAAAAGAGTTAATGATAATGCGACATATTTCGTCTGCTGGGACATTATTAAAATGTCACAAATTTAAAGTTCTTTAAGGTGCAAACTTCAAAATATCTGATGAATTCTAATCATATTTCAATTACATTAATTATTTAACAATGCTGGTATCCTAGATAATTAGTTTCAAGAACAAACAACAGATGGCATATGATTAACGTTACAACTAAGTTACCAAATTACAGAGAGCTTATAATAATTTTGATCAATTTTAATGATTTTGGCATGTTCATGTAAATACATAATAAGTAATTTTTATATTATATAAAATCAATCATAATAATAAAAATATATTTTACTGAAAAATTGAGTTTCTATTTTATACTTAAAGTTATTCTGCACTTCTTGCATTTCAATTACCAAGCGGATATTTTATATAATACTGAGCCCAATAGCTTTTGTGAAAAATTATAACGGTAAGTAATTTTATTATATACAGCCGAACTCGGTTATTACGATCACAGAAATAGCGAGGTCTCTCGGATGTAACGAGGAAACAAATACTACATGTCTTATTCTCTGATAACGAGTGATGCTTGTAACGACCAAATTTTGTCAATCCCATCTTTCTCGTAATAACCAAATCTTTCTCGTAATAACCAAGTTCGACAGTATATTATCAATTTTACATATCTTTGACCTTCAATAGCCTAATCTATACAGAAACATGTGTTTTTATAGTGTACTTGGTGAAGATAGACTGAAAGAGAAAATTTAAAATGTATGCAGGTAGTAAAAAGCATGTTTAGGGTGTTTTTTTTAGAGGTATACAATACATATTCAAAATGAAAAAAAAAAACACATAAAAATAATGTTAATGTCTATGGTATTGGCTTTATTTAATAGATAATTTTATGCCATTATTGTTTAAATATGATTTCGGGCATATGAGCGTCACGGTTAGCTCGAATGAAGCGCAATCGTGAAGTCCAATTTTCGTCTTTGTGGATGCGTATTATCCACTAGAGTGTACGTGGTGCGAAAACAATCCACGGACTTCCGAATAACTTGCTCTGATGGACGATTATGTCGACCGTAAAATGGACGCAGTGCACGATAAGTTTGGCGAACTGAACCATGATTTTCAAAATAAAATTGCACAATTTGCAAGTGTTGTTCTGATGTCAGTCCATATTCATGGTGAAATGGCAAAACGTACTGACTACAAATCAACTGTCAACTGTCAAATTGACAGTCTGTAGAAATAATGTTGCCAGTTAAACAAAACCTCTAAAAAAAAAACACCCAATAGATCGCACATAAGAAGCAATATACAATTAAACAAAAACAGCCTTTGAGATCATTGTAGGTGATGACTGGTCAATTCAATTAAATTTTATTAACAGGCTTCTTTCATCCCATAATTTCAGCATACACAACGTTTCATTTATGCAGAAATATTAATATATAAAATGTAAAAATCATAAAATTGCACTATTGGCCGCTTTCTAAATTAATATGTACAATTTTCTATTTGGATAATAGATTATCTGGACCTGGCTGGAATCTCCCATATGGACTTTGTACAAGTAATGACCCCTATACAATTTGAGACAAAAATATGATTTAAATAATTTATATGTTGTCAATAATTTTCAAAAAAACAAATATACATAGTGTGTAGCTTAGTGATAAATTTTAGAGGTTTTTAAAATGCAATCCATTCATTTTTTATTGTTTCTTGAACAATGATGTAAAACTCAGATACTATTTCTAGAAGTTTTATTATATTTTATGGGAGTGACATGTTTCCTCATGCTAGGGCATTATCAAATGTGAACAGAAAATAATTGTGTAGCCATTTTTATACCCAATCTAATACAGTAGAATAAGGTAATTAAGGTAAGTAAAACTACATATTACATATTAATGAGAACATCTGTTTTCTAGTTTCATTGTATTTTATGGCAATGATATCTTTCATATTGCTAAGCCAATATCAAATGTCTTAAACTGGCGAAACATATCATTCTAGAAAACAGACGTTTTCAGCAATATTAAATTATTGCAGTAGTAAAAAAATTCTTAGAAAACACAAGTCACTACTTTTAGTTGTAATGTTATATACTTCTGTAGTGTGATGTGGTTCGGTTGTGCAAATGAAAGTCACGGGCTGGTAAATAGTTATTTATTGCTGCACAGACTCAAGTATAGAGCAATAGTGCGAGAGCGTGTGAGTGAATGCGTGTGAGGACGCGGTATAAGATGGGGTCCTTGTCTCCAGCGGGCGCTATGCTGCTGCCAGCATTCTAGCGCCATAGTTAAGCTGGTTGTATGGGATTAATCCTCCCACTCCCACATAACTAAATAATAATATTATTTGCCACATCCATAAAATACAATAAAACTTCTAGAAAACTTACATTTTAATCAATCGGTTTTTTGTTATTTATTGTTTCTTGAACAATGACATAAAACTCCATATTAAATAATTAATATGAATGATAATCAAATGATTTTACTGAAATCTCTTGATGGAAGTTCATTTTAAATAATAATTAAATAAAACGATGTTTTTTAACTACTTCCACTTTTGTCTTTATTTAGACAGCGACCGGTTTCGCCAGGCTCGCTGGCATCGACAGACTGGTAACACTATTGTAAACTTAGTCCTTTATATACATACAGATCAGGGGTGGTAAACATGCAAAACACAAAATTCAGGCACATACATACTTAACTGCAGTACGTGTCCTGCTAGTTACGTAGGCCAAACAGGAAGGGCCTTCAAAACTAGAATCGGGGAACATATACAAAGTTGGAAAAATAATAAAACGAACTCCAATTTTGCTAACCACCTTATTGAAAATATACATACATTTAACCCAACCGAAAACGCTAAAATCTTGCATAAATGCCCAAAAAGTCAAAAACTAGACAAATTAGAAATTCTAGAAATAAATAGGCTAAAATACAATACCCCTGACCAAGTAGTTCTTAATGACCAAATACTGTTTGTGCACTCCCCGTTGCTATACCCCATATAAAGAAATAAAAAATATTCCTGGAATCGATTACTGCCCAAAATGTGTTTTTGATTGATTCTAGACCCTAGCAGCTATATGGATTGGGAAAACCGAATAAGGCGCGGCCAACCTTACGGACCAAGAACTATAACATATAATATTTAAATTCAGTAAAAATTTAAACAAAATTACCATTTTTTCAAAAATTATATATGAATATGTAAGAGATAATAAAAATTAAAACCCATTGTATTAAACACGAACCTCCAAGAATACCTGTAATACCAATAGTTAAATTCAGAAAAATTTTACATAAATATTTGAAGATTATTTTTGTACAGAATCATGTTTACCACCCCTGATCTGTATGTATATAAAGGACTAAGTTTACAATAGTGTTACCAGTCTGTCGATGCCAGCGAGCCTGGCGAAACCGGTCGCTGTCTAAATAAAGACAAAAGTGGAAGTAGTTAAAAAACATCGTTTTATTTAATTATTATTTAATATGAATGACATGTTTCGCCTGTGTAAGGAATTATCAAATGTCAAAAACAGTTCAATCCACATAAAATATAATAAAACTCCTTGAAAACAGACATTTTCATTTGCATTAATTTGTTATTTATTAATAAAAATCTATTACAACACATGAAATAATTGTAATTAAATTTAAAGCTTTGTTAAAAGGTTAAAATATGTATGTATGATAGAAACAGTATATAAGTTCTGATTAATTTTAGATTGCAATAAACAAATATATTATGGAGTATGGAGTAGCAGATATCAGAAGTAACATCCACAATCTAGTATATTATAAAAATATATATCAAGTTGCCAGAGAAAATACTATATTTAGTTTGAATTATCAATCTATGTTCTAGAAGACTTACCTGGGAAAAATACACAAGGATTTATTTGTATTATCGATTTCACTATCACATACACATTAATTAACATAGCTGTCCTATATTAGGATATAATACCACACAGCTTGCGGACTCGTTGATTGATCTGGCTGAATTTCAGAAACAATCTGCAGTTCTAAAAGACATTAATTTTGAATAACTTTGCCGTGATTAAAGAATATTTCTGAATATATTAATTCTAGTATCCATTAGATAAAGATATTAAAAACAGAAAGGCTGTACTCTGGAACAGTGAATTTGAAAAGATACAGAGTTAGGGTTTTCTTACAATTAAAAATAACATTTCGATATCACAAAGGGAAAACAAACATGCCAGGATTGAATTTAACAAATGAATCAATTTATCTTTGATTTTGCTGTAGTTAAAAACATTAAACATTCATCTTAATATTAAAATTTATAAGTTGACAAATATTATTTGAATGCATAAGTGCATTCATATTATGCTCTCGCAGAGTGCTTGCATATTCAACTATGCATCCACTGAGTACTATCAAAACACCATCTAGATTAATTGTGTTGCATACTCGGTACTCAAAACAAATGACTGCGATATCTTCACATCCCTCCATTCATTTAGGAATGCGTATAAAGAAGTATTTTATTTTAGGTAAAGCGAAGCAAAAACTTTGTATTTTGTAAAATGTTTGAATTAGCATCTCAGTGCATCAATACAACTAGTAACAAGTGAAACAGGAGGGTCATTTCAATATCATTTTATTGTTTAAAGTTAAGAAAACTCGATACATATTGTAAATGGCCGGAAAAACTGTTCTAAAATCTCAAAATAGAAAGTAAGATTAGTTGTATTGGTCAAATTTATTAAAGAAAAGAGAATTAACTCTTCAAGAGTGGTGTCCCTCCGCAGGACTGCCGCTCTCGCTGCTGCTGCTGGCCTCCCCCTCCACGGTGGCCGTGCACTCGGACATGGAGGGCTCGTTGTCTCCACTGAGGTCCGGCTCGTTGTCCCCTACGCTGTCTTGCCCAACGAGGTAGTGCTCACCCGAGGAACAGGCGGCAGAGCTGTCCGGCTCGGGCGAATCGCACTCCGCACTTCCAGATGTGCCCGCCGTGGGTTCATCATTGCCCAACGGTTCCATATAGTAGCGATTACAATGGGAGGCTCTGGAGTCAGCCTCCACCCCGACCATGCAATTTCTGCGAGGCAGAGAGGATTCTCTATTTCGACCCGGACAGTGCTCATCTGTGCAAGCCGCGGTGCACATTGGATATTGGACATCATCATAAATAGAAAAGTCCAGATCTATAACTTTGTATTCTTTTTTCCCTCCCGTATTGGCCACCCACAAGGGCAGCCATCGGTTAACCATGAGCCACTGCAGCGAACCCTTGGAGATGCCCTTGATGCCTGGGGGGGCCTCCTCAGCCGGGATGCGCTGGTAGATGCGGTCTGCCTCCACGGCTTGGCTCTCGATGCGGAAGTGTGGGTTGCCCTGCACGGGGGCGCAATAGTGGTCGATGTTTCCGCAAGAAGAGCTGAGGTGCCGCTCGATGCGACCGATGCCCGAACCCAGCACGTGTAGGCGGCCGTATGTGTTTCCGAGACGGCCATACACGGATCCGTGTGCGCGTGGCGGACACGTGGCGGCACCGCCCGCCCCGCCCTCACCCACTGCATCTCGGCTCTCACTGCTGCGGTCATTGAACTCTAGTGTCTGGGAATTGGATGGAGAACGAAGCAGCTTCTTACCGAAACACACATTTAAACTCATAGGACTATTAGCGGCCTGCTCGCTGCAAGCGTTCACTACCGGCGACACTTTAGCTTTATTCTTCACTTTAGTGGGAAAGCATTTATCGGACATTTTCCCAGAAAATTTAGGAAATTCATACTCGCCAAAGGAACTGATCTTGGTTTTGAATGTCCCGTCCCTCTGAAGGGATTGCTTAGAATTTTTGGATCCAGTTTTAAACATTTTGAAGCGCCAGTGGGTGGGAGCCGTGGAGGAGCCAGCGGAGGTGGAGGGCTCCTCGGAGAGTTCAAACACATTGTCGGGTCTGTTGAGATTCGGATTAAGGTCCAGATGGAAATGACTAGGGGAACGGATTTCGACTCTTCCATTTTCGTAACATGGTTCATTATTTCTGATTTCAATAGGAACTATCTCATCAGTATCTGGAATATTTTCAGGAGAAACAGCATTAGCACGAACACCCGCTCTCGGCTGGGGCTCGCAGGGGGCTCCTTCCGCCGGCGGCTCCGGGGGCCTGCGCGCACCCCGCGCCCCCTCCCCGCGCCCCTCCCGTCCCTCCTCGCCGGTCCCCTCGGGCAGGGAAGGGTTTCTGGAAGCACAACACACTCCATCAGACTTGCAATTATCTTATCTATTTTATTTTATTTTGTTGAATAGCTCTCTTACATCATTACAGTGCTAGCTAAATCGATGTAAAGGATATAGCTATTGTGTTGATTCTTATGACATGTGGTAAGTAGCTAATCTATTGCCAATTTATGGTCACGTGAATTCTACATTAGACCAATGTAGTGGGAGAATCACACTGTCATCCCTGGGAATAGAACACGGGATGATCGGTGTAGCAGTCATAGCTGTTGCCACTCTGCCACGTAGGTCCTGAATTTTTCCAGATGGACATTACCAACATGCATCGACCCGGGAACACAAGAACACGTATGATGCTTATGAGGCCAATTACTTTCTGATAGTGGAGAGGGTGCAGAAGAAATTTCTGCGATACCTGCGATATCTTAGGGAGTATGGATATAACCCATGGCTCTTTCCGACTGGGCTACCAGTCACTCGAGAGGAGACGAGACATTCACTTGGGTGTTTACTTCTTTCGACTGATAGGCGGTTGTATAGAAAAACTCAGAAATCCTGAGTGATGTAGGTCTGTTCATCCCTGATAATTATCTTCGACAAAGAGGCCACAGACTGTTTTATTTCCCACAATGCAGAGCCAACCTGCCAATGGTTATGCTGGTAGGTAGAGCAATATCTTTGCTAAATCGTGTCACCTCGGAGGTCGACGTATTTAATGATAGTGTAGTTGACCTGAGGGAGGCGCTGTCTCTGTCATTGTTATAATTGTGAGTTCTTTCATTATGTGTTATGTACTATTGTATCTCAAACTTTTTGTTAATAATATTATGTATCATTGGTGTATTGGAATGTAGTTCTGTGATGCTTTTAATATGTTTAAATAAATAAATTAAATAATACATGATCACCTCAAAATTTTCAATTTCTGAAGCGACCATATTCAGTAGTTTGATTGTTCTCAATGGCATCACCAGAGGCAGGTTGGTCTGGCATGTTGGGAGATAAAAGATACCCATCTGGACCATTAAGATGGAGTTCTCAAAGAATCCTATAATGTTTAAAGAAATGGGTAAGAGTGAACCCATTCCTTTATATCTGAAAACAATTGTTTAGAATATATGAGAGGTCTCACCTGTCAGGGGCGGGGAGGGGCTGGGGGGGCGCAAGCGCGGGTCAGGCGGGCGTGGGGCGGTCAATGATGGCCACTCCGGCGTACGAGCGCCCCGTGGACATGCGGCTCTCCATCATGCTCCAGCTCTCAGTCTTGGGGTTGTACACCTGGAAACATTCACCCCGTTAACTATTTATAACATATATGGAGATTGGAGTTCTGGTTCCAACCCTTATAGCAGAATAAATGCAGTAGAGATGATGTTCCTAAGATGTATGTGTGGTAGAATGATGTATGACAGAATTTTACATGCTGATATAAGGAAGGATTATAAGGCGAAAGAAAGTATTAAGAACAAAAATATGAAAGGATCGCTGCGTTGGTTCGGATATATGGAGCGCACAGATGAAGAAAGAATGATACAGCAAAGGTGTATGACCTTCTTTGTGTTGTGGATTCACATTTGAATACCTTAAACAACCAAGTAAACTTAACTTCTAGTCCCATAATTGATTTGTTTCTCCTGTCTCATAAACTCCACTTTTTCTCTTGTCATTTAGTATAAAAGTAAAGACTCTCTTTCATTTGACTGTTAAAATTCATTAAATCATACACTGAAGAAGGGAAGTTTGTGTCCTGGAACATGTTTGTGAAAGGTGCAAAAAGGGTTGTGAAAATAGAATGTTTTCACAATTTTTTTATTTGATTGATTTGATCGTCCCACATTTACCTCAGTTTTCCTCTTTTTTAGTCCCGTTTACATATATTTTTTTTACCACTTCTTCACTTCTCTTAGCAGTGGCGGTACTCCCATAGAAGCCCAGAAGCCCGGCTTGCGTAATTAATTTTGAGTCAAAACCTCTTCTGGCTTACAGAGGTTCAGCTCTTGTGGCTATTCCTCAGTCTGATGGGAACATTGTTGGAAAGTGATTTGGTGGATTGATGGTTTATGCGGGGGCATGATTACTTAGATTTGGGGGTTTTGATTCAAAATTTCTTATGCAAGCCGGGCTTCAGGGCTTCTATGGGAGTACCGTCACTGTCTCTTAGCGGTGAAGAAGTATATTGTTTTAAAAATTTTCCATTCAGGGTTAACCGGGATGTGGTTACCTCGACAGTGTTGAGGTTGGAGGTGCCATCATCCCCGCCGATGACCAGCAGCTGGGCAGCATGCGGGAGGACGCCTGCGTTGCGGCGCGCAGCAGCCATGTCGGGGGCGGCGCGCCAAGCCGCGGCGCCGGGCCGCCACGTCTCCACGGAGCGGCGCACCAGTGGCCCGTCGTGCCCGCCCACCGCGTACAGCACCCCGTCCAGCACACCCACGCCTGACAAAAATTACTTTCATAATACGCAAAAATATACAGTTAATAATTTATTGCCTTAGAGTTATTAAAAATTTATTTAGGTAAAAATTCTTCTTCTTCTGGTGTTGTGTCAGGTCCCCCCAACGTTAGCAATCACTGCAGCGATAGCTTCTCTGTCCTGCGCTACTTGGTACAGGTCAACTCAATCCTGTCCAATTCCTTATATTCCGTACCTAGGATAACTGCCTTCTACCAACTCACCGCCGTCCTTCTATCTTGCCCATGATTATCAGCCAGAGGAGATGGTATTTGTTATTATTGGTACTTAGCACGTGACCCAAATATAAGATCTTTCTAACCTTTGTACTCGATAACAGCTTTCAATTGGCTCTAGCTTTCTGTAGTACGTATGCATTAATGACCTCATCGGTTTCTCGGTATTCGGAGGATTCTGCAGTATATCCACATCACAAACGTCTTCAACTGTTTTATTACATTCACTTTCAGAGTCCAAGTTTCACAGCTATATAGTAGAACATACCATATACTGCATTTAACCGTTCTTTGCCGGAGTTTGAGGTGAAGTATAATTTTTTTTTTGCTGTTAGAAAGAAATTATAATTTACTTACGAAATATTATATCCCGCATTGATTCTTATAGGTTTTTATTAAAGTTAAACCAGTTTTAAATTTTCATTGTCAAACAGTTTTCGAAATTCACTGATAAATCAGTTAAAGGTATTTGGAAACTTGATAAAATATTCCGGGATAACTAAAACCGATTTCAGTGTGTGTTCCGTTTCTGCCAAATTGTCAATACGGCGCAAGAAATCGTTACCAAAAGTTCTTCCGAGATATCTCGTCTCTGGCAATACGAGCACTGCGCCATTTGCCGAGATATCTCGTCTGTGGCAACCATCGAGTTAATACATAAATCATGGTCACTCTTCTATAGGATTATTTCTTTACGACGGCTTTAATAAAGAGTAGAGTAAACAAAATTGTAGATAATAATGTGTGTTACCTGCACCACTCCTCCGCACTGACATGTCGGGGACGGGGCTCCAGGTGTCCGTGGCTGGGTCGTAGCACTCCACAGAGCTCAGGCATTGCCGGCTAACGCCATCATAGCCGCCCACCTGCACATACGTTTGATATACCAACTATCGTAGGAAAATATTTACATTCTTTCGTGAAATGCCTCTTTCACAAATTTGAGTGGTTACCAATTAATTTGATTGTAATATTTTGTGACTGAGTGTAAACTTGGGTTAACCACTCTATACTTTTGAATGAGCAGTATTCACGGTGCATGTCGTATCGTGCCAACCCGAGCACTGCTCGGGCGTTTCAACTTGTTTGCGTTTCATAAGGTAAACTAACAAACTGAACTCCTTTTTTGAACTGGACAACTTTAAAAAAAAACTCGAGGCTTAAGTGTGGTTAAGATATTTGTTATACTAAAGATTAAAGAATACAGTATATTTTCAGATGTTTTTTATACTCAAAAACTTAGTTCAGATCTGGAAAGACACTAACCCGTTATCCGGATATGATGAGATATTACGTCATTCCAAGAAAGCAACAGTAGTGGCTATAACAAAATATTCCGCCAAGACCTTTATGGGGGTGACGATCTACGGCTTATATTTTTGCATATCACATATAAAACATATCTAGGCTCCGAGTTGCATGGACTCAACGCATGTTTTTATTGAGTTTGAATTCATATTTTGCAAAAAAAATGTCTGGTTAACAGATTATAAAAACCCATTTATTTTACATGAATTATTATGGCACTGACAATGTATATGTTTCTCTGATAGATGCCAGAAAGTTAAACTGCAATATAGAAGTGGATTCAATACAGATTATGACTATGAGCTGTTATTTAAGCTCAAATTATGAATTGAAGGTTGGTTTTTACATTAGCGCTAAGTGGTTTTAAAATAATGAAAAAAAGAGAATAAAAAACAAACTATTTATCGTAACATGTTTCATGTAGCACGGATGGCATCTTTAGGGTGAAGTTTGAACTACACTATATTCAACCACTTTGCAACTTTGAACAATTATTCAATGAAATACTGTACTTCAATAATCATTAATATAGTTAGTTTAACACCAAATAGAATAAAACATTCATTTTTGACTTTTTTGATATTTGGTGCCTTTGTAATGATTATCCATCAAATGATTAAGATGATTTCAAAGTATTTGGTTTAAAACTTCAGTATGTAAGAAACCATAAATTAAAAATAATAATAATAACAAAGATTCATAAAACTTAGCTTGCTATATCAATCTCATTAATTTATATATCGTGGGTATACTGGCAAAAAACGTTAAGTCTAAAATCGCTGTTTTGAGAAATCGAACATTTAAGTTTTCTTTAAATTTGAAACATATAAGTGTCGTTGTCAAAAGTCAATCGAGGGAATTTTTTTCAGCCGAAGACAATAAGTAGAGTTAACGTTTTTTTCCAGTACAAAAATGTTCAACAAGACTCTTCGAAAAATATTAAGTTTTTTGAAGCTTTTAGCCTGTATGAAATACCTTTTGTACGATTTAACGTTAAATTTATTTTTAAAATTAGAGAAAAAATCTGTTTCATTCGACTTCGTGTATTTTGCCAATTTGTAGAGCATTGTAAACTTTACAATACTGCATCACTAAGTCAAAACTGCCAATTTTCGACTTAACGTTTTTTGCCAGTATACCCACGATATAAAATTTTTATATGAAACACTCACTTTGTGGTATTACATTTTAAATTTATAGATATATAATAATAAAACACTTTGAACTTAACCACAGTTATTAAAATTGACGCCGATTAGTTTCACTTCGACCCAAGGTTCATCAGGGCAGTGCAATAACTTGTATTGACCTGATGAAGCTTGGGTCCAAGAGAAACTAGTTGGCATCAATTATAATAACCATACTGTGGTTAAATACAAAATGTTTTATTATTATGAGTTTCATTTATGTACACTTATATTTGAAAAAAAAAATCAAAACAATCGTTTCAATCCGTTTTTAACATGAATAGAGCAATCAATATATTTATTGAAGGATATTTCCTTCTACAAGTCTTTGTTGATGTTGCTTTTAAAATGTCTTCACTCACAGCGTAGATCTTGCCCTGAAGGACAGCCACGCCCACAGAGGAGCGGCGTGTGGCCATGGAGGCGAGCCCGCGCCAGCTGCCCAGCCGCGTGTCCAGCACCTCCGCCGAGCTCAACCCCGAGGCTCCGTCAAAGCCCCCCACCTATAACAGGACCCACATACTTTTAAAGCGACTAATGTTTATACTGAAATTCATCACCTTGGCTTTCGGTGATGCAGAGTTCCGATATGTAAGCTGGTTCCATTCCATGAAACACCTTTAACCTCTCAAGTAGTAAGATAATACATAATAATACGAAACATAATTTTTTCAGTTTGTAAAACATGTAACTAGCCAACAAATTATTTAATTTTGTGTATCACCGATACAGGTATTCCAAATATTGATACCTGATAATCTGTGAATATTCAAGAATTATAAATCAGCCCCAAGCATGGCGCCATATACTATATGACTCAGTATTTCAGGGTCTCACAGTTGGGGCGGAACGCACGTAGAGATTAAGAGCAAGAGCACAAAAAATTGGGCACATTTCCCTCATAAATCAGCCTGTTACAAAACCCACTATACTAGACACTGGGATTGGCACATGTGGCGACCATCTTTGGGATCTCGCCTGGGGTTTAGCGTTCAGGTAAACCATGCGCTTGTTCATATCATTATCATTGCAGAAGAGTGATTTCATTTTATTAACATAGCTCTACATCTGGGTCAAGAAATTGCGTTAGTATGCTGCCGAGGTATTTAAATACCACAATAACACAACATAAAGGCCTGAGTGGCATCCTAAGAACCAGCAAAGTTATTAGACTTTGTTACAAACCAATCCCCAGGATTGAAACATAACAATGGATTTATTAAAAGAACTTACGGCGTATATGCAGGAATCGATGACGGCCACGCCGAGCGTGGAGCGCCGCGCCTCCATGGAGGGCGCAGGCTGCCACGTGTCGCTGGCCGCATCGTACACATCCACCGTGCGCACGCGCAACGAGCCGTTGAACCCGCCCACTGCGTACACGCGCCCCTCCACTACGCCCAGACCCGCCCTGAAATTGATCATTCTTTGTACAAAACAACACAGCAAAGGCACAAAAGAAAAAGTAAATTATATTCAGAATAGGCAAGATAAATAACAATTTCTTATAATAATTCAATGTCTGCGGGAAGGGTAATAATACCTGTCTCCTGGACTGGTGGTGGCCACATGAACGTACGTAATACGCACACTTTGACTGTACCATTCTGCGCTATCCCGTAACACGTACGCGCTTGAGAAAAAGTAATGTCCCTAAAATGTACAAACTGTTAGGGATACGCGCATGTGCCAACAACACTTGAGTATAAGTCTTCACAAGTGACAGGCGAAGTGTGCGTCAAGTTTTTGACGTTTCGTAATTTAAAAAAATAATATAAAATTTAATTTAATTATAAAAAATGTGATTTTTATCGCATGTTTCTCAGAAAGTTACCTGAAGGTAGGACGGTTAATACCTCTTTCAAGGACTCAGCGTAAACTGTATTAGGAAGTGTATTTTTGCACAATTTTAGTGACATATTTTTAACACATTTTAAAGTATACATAAAATTAAACGTTATAATTGTATTTCGATTTCATGATACGTGTGTTAATAAGCGCACAAATCTATCTGCCGACAACGTGTTGAATACAAAAGTCTAACTTACCAGATAAGTAAGATAAATGCTTTTTTTACATGGCTGAAATTCTATCTATATGTATGCTAATCGCTCCATTGGTAATATTCAACAAAGTAATTACACGCAGATTCCACAGACAACAAGATTCAACATGTTTCATCATGTCATCTCACATGTGCCATACAACCGCAGCGAGAAAGTTCTGTTGTCACGTTAGAGGTGACTTACTTCCGTTGAACTTAATGTTACAGCAAAACTTGAAAAAGATTTTTCTTAATCAATTATGGTAGTGATACTGCAATTTTTATATTTTGATATTATAAGCTAGGATCGAAAAAATATTATAAGAGATTGACCTGCATCTACGAGAGATCATTTCTGCTGCATGGTACCAGCGCTCTTCCTGGAGGTCGTAGCATTCCACGGAGCGGATGGCCTTGGGTGCTTGCCCTCCCACAACCAGGATGATCTGCGGGTGTGACGCCAGAATCACAAATCATTAAAAATAGTCACAGAATCACAAATCACTAAAAATAGTCACAGAGGCTACAGCCAAACTCTCCAATATAAGAATTTTTGAAAATGATAGCGTAGCATGATTGTATACCTTGGGTGCTCCCACAGGCTTGCGGGGTCGGCAGCGTGGAGTGGCGGCTGCGAGGCGCTGCTCAGGCCGCATGAGGTGGTAGGCCAGTGCCTCGATCAGCAGGTCCTTGCAGCGAAGGTCTCCGCGCAGTGCCGGCTCACGTGGCATGCGTTCCGCCAGGCATTCCTGACCAGGGTATAAGGAAAGAACTTTATTATATAAAGTTCACTTTATTGAAGTTGATAAAATAATACACAGTGGGATTACGTCCCAGTACTAAAATATTTAAAAAAATAAACCAACAGACTCACACTGGCACAAAAATTAAAATAAACTCGAAAACGTACTGATAAATAACTAAATAAATGTGTGACATAAAACTCACTGTTTTCTTTCCACAAGTAAGTAAAGGGAGGTAGTCTTAATACCTGGGAAAGCAGCGGGAGACGCACATGCTCCATGAGCGCGGCGAGGTGCGCCTGGCGCCTCTGCGGGCTGTGGGCCGCCCAGCTCAGCACGCTCTCCAGCACCTGCAAAACACCACACAGAATACTAACTCTTCATCTCATGCATTATAGTAACACTGACATAAAACTAAGAAGAGATATTTCCACAGAAAAAACGTTAAATCAAAACATTACAGATATAGTTTTTCTTCTGATCAGCTATCTGTTATCAAGCCGTTATATATATTAGGTGTATAACTTTGCTTCCGCCGTTTTGCAATAGATGGCAGTAGCGGTAAGTGGTAGTTGGAATAAATAGATCATAGATGTCATACAATAAGCTTAAGTATTTGTAAACATAACGCCATCGAAATATTAGTCGATTTGTGTCTGCATCATAAAGTTATTCCCGATTAAACATGTCAGCTTACGAGCCAAATTCTCGTCATTTGCGGGAGGTTTTAATTTTATGCTTTAATATGAAGAAATCTGCGGCTGAGGCTCATCGAATGCTCTCAAATACCTATGGTGAGGCCGCTATTAGTGAAAGAACGTGCCGAGAGTGGTTTCAACGCTTCAAGAACGGTGATTTTAACGTCGAAGACCAGCATGGCGGTGGAAGAGAGAAGGTTTTCGAAGATGCAGAATTGGAGGCATTACTTGATCAAGACTCGTGTCAAACGCAACAAGAATTGGCAGGATCATTGGGAGTGACGCAACCAGCCATTTCAAAACGCCTGAAAGTCATGGGAATGATTCAGAAACAAAGACTTTTGCGTTTGCGTGTTTCGGGAGGCGGTTGAATTTGCACTAGACTCGTGATAACAATACTACCTGTGTAGTTAGAAGTTCCCGTTCTGGTGAAGGTGTTATCCATATCTTGTTTTAACATATCCCTATTAACCAATCCCTTTATACAAACTTCAATAAGGTAAATTTTTATTTTATATTTTTATTTCTACCCACCTTTTTTCTATTTCTTTTAAGATCTTATTGTTGCATTAATAACCAACATTTTTTAATTATGAATCGCACTAAACCACCCGACCCCGTTCCCCCCGATGGGAATATGTCGAGTGATTCGGCGGCGAGCTCCACAAACATGGAATCGGCGGAACCAATGGTCCCAGAGGCCTCCACGTTTGTCACCATTAAGGGAAAAAAAAATCCCAAAATTAGAAAGTCCTCCTCCACGGCAGCAAGTAGGCAAGTGACGAGTTCCGACTCGGATCATCTTCCTCACAAGCCCCCAACCCCAAAGATAATTCTCCCTAGGGAACGGCGTATTGCCCAAAAACCTCTCTCGTCCGCTACCTCGGTTCCTTTACCACTCCCTGTTCCTTCTACCTCGTCCACCCTTTCTCCCCCATCCCCCTTACCCTCCAATATCCAATCTAAGATCCCACCTACGACCCGCCTCTTCAATGATCTTGACAGACCCCCCTTTATCACCCATGTCACCCGGCAAAATTCAGAAGGCTCGATGGGAACATTGTACGGCATTGATTTTGGAAAGTTTCTTTTCAAAAACAATATTAAAACTTCCTGGAACGGAATAAAAAACATCGGAAGAAATAAACTCTCAGTTGAATTCAACAATTCAAAAGACGCAAACTCCTTTGTAAATTCGGAAAAAGTTAAGAACGCATCCTACAATGCTTTCATCCCGACCTTCCAAGTCACCAAACAAGGGATTGTCCGAGGTATTCCTCCACACTGGTCTGAAGAAGACATTGTGGAGAGTACTGAGGTTCCCACAGGATCAGGTAAGGTATTGAGGGCCCGTCGCTTGAATTACCGTGTTAATAATGGCTCAACGGTGGAGTGGAAACCCTCCCAGACAGTCGTCCTGACATTCGACTCCAAATCGCTTCCCTCCCATGTATCCTTGTTCCACGTATCCCTACCCGTGGAGCTATACGTGTTCCCAACGATACAGTGTTTTAAATGCTGTAGATTTGGGCACACCAAGGCACTGTGTCGATCTCAGCCGCGATGCTATAAGTGTGGCTCAGACCACCTTGGAGAATCCTGCCAGATCGATACCCCACAACTCAAATGCCTTAACTGCTCTGGGAACCACTCCGCTGTAAGCAAAAATTGCCAGGAATTCACGAGGCAACAAAATATTAAACATACAATGGCCGACAAAAGTATCTCCTATGCAGAAGCCTCCAAAGTGCACAACAAAGCCTCTATCTCATATGCTGAAGTTGCTCGTACAAGGAGCATTCCCAACCCCACTGATCTAACCCACAAGCAACCATCCACGTCTTCTTACGTAAAAACAGTTACTAAGAAGACTAACCCCAAACCTTCTTTCGTCAAACAGACCCCCAACCATGACCATCTCCTGATTTACCCCAACGGACAACCCTCCTCATCCCCTAATAAGGGATTTACTTCCTTAACCAACAACTCAAACTCCTCAATTATCACCTCCCTACTTCAATTACTCCTCTCCATTTTACAAAATAATAATCAATTACCGTCCAACGCTGCCTCAATTTTGACCAACCTTATTTCCCTTCACCAACCCACTCATGCTCCCCCCGAGGAGGATTCTTCAGTGGAACTGCCACAGCATTTCCAATAAAAAAGCAGACTTTTTAAATCTTCTCACCAACGAAGATGTCTCAATCGCCGCGGTCTCGGAGACTTGGCTGGCCCCCGGGTTTCATTTGAAATTCGGCTCTTACCAATGTATTCGGGATGACCGTATAGATGGGAAGGGCGGCTCCGCTCTTTTCATTAAAACCCCTATCCAATTTTTTCCTGTGAACGTCAAGCCCACCGGCTGCCCGTTTCAGGTGGTAGCTGCCACGGTTCTTGGCGTTACCATAGCCTCCCTTTATATTTCCCCCTCCAACAAACCCACCAAAGCAATGCTTGGTGGGTTTTTTTCCAATCTCCACCCCCCTTTCCTTATTCTGGGCGACTTCAATGCCCATCATAGTTTGTGGGGCGCTCCCACATGTGACAGATTAGGAAGAGACTTGGTCGACCTCCTGGATCAAAATAATATTTGTGTTATTAACGATGGCTCCCCCACACGTCTAAGGATTCCCAACCAACGCCCTAGCGCCGTGGATATCTCCCTCTGTAGTTCCGACATAGCTTCCAGTGTTAACTGGAAAACTTTGGAGGATACTCTTGGGAGTGACCACTATCCCCTCATCATTGAATCCCAATCTCTTCCATTAATCCAAAATTTATTTCACAAGTCAAGTTCAACCCGTCGCCCTCGATACATCACTTCAGATGTAAAATGGAAGGATTTTTCTGACTCTCTGGAGCTCTCCGTTCTGAACCTCCCTCCTCCATTAAAAAAAATATTATTTCCTCCTATAATAACTTCATATCCTGTATTGACTCCGCAGCAACTTTACATGTCCCCGTAAGGAAAAAATACAAAGGCGCCAAACTCCCTCCAGCTCCTTGGTGGGACTGGGAGTGCTCGGAAGCAGTCAGTGAGAGAAAATTATATGCAATCCATTACTCTAAAAATATGACCCTAGATAACTTTCTTTCTTATAAGCAGATCCAAGCAAAAACAAAAAAACTTTTGAAAATGAAAAAGAAACTTGGCTGGAAGAAATTTTGTTCCTCCCTATCTCCAGATGTCCATATATCCGAGGTATGGAATACTATCCGCAAATTCCGGGGCTCCTTTATACCCCCAAACCCCAAACCCGAGTCGTTAGATTGGTTGAAGGGCTTCATAGACAAGCTTGCTCCTCAAACCGCCTATAATTGGAATGAATCTCCTTATACTTATGATTTTAAACAGAAGGGTTGGATGGATGAACCATTTTCCTTGAGAGAGCTGAGATCTGTACTAGACCGGCTTGATGACTCGGCTCCGGGAGTGGATGGTATCCCATACAGCTTCATGAAAAATTCTAGCGACGTAACTCTCTCCTATTTTCTATCCATTCTCAATAAAATGTTTGAATCTGGAAATATTCCCCCCTCCTGGAAAACTCAAATTATTTTGCCCATCCTTAAAACCCACAAAAATCCCAATTCCTGTAACTCCTACCGACCGATCGCTCTCTCATCATCGATGCTTAAAATTACAGAACATATGATAAAAAGCCGTCTAGACTGGTTCATTGAAAACTCACGAGCACTACCCCATTCCCAATTCGGATTTAGGAAACGTAAAAGCACAATCGAAAGTATATCGGTCCTGACTTCAGAAATTAGAATCGCTCTTTCAAAGGACGAACATCTCATGGGAGTCTGCCTTGATATCGAGGGGGCATTTGACAACGTCGTCATTAATATATTAAATTCCAAATTATTAGAAATGAGCATTCCACGCAGACTCAGCAGTTTCATAATCAACTTAATTCTTTCAAGGAAGGTTGAAGTCCACGTGAGAGGTACTCCTACTACACAACGAATATTGAGTCGAGGCCTTCCACAAGGTTCTGTCCTTAGCCCCATCTTATTTAATATATACACCCAAGATTTAAACCTCTCCGTCCCAGAGCCCTCCAAAATTTTACAATACGCGGACGATTTATTTTTATATGTTACCGGTCCGAGTGTTTGCTCTCTAGAGAAACTTCTTAATTCAAACCTGAAGAGACTTGCAGCTTGGTTTGGCCGGCGAGGGTTGGAACTCTCCCCGGGCAAATGCAAGGCCATTGTGTTCTCTAGGAAAAGGAAAATTCCCACAATTAAAATCATGTATAACCAATTTCACATCCCCGTTTTTAACCAAATAAAATTCTTGGGCGTTATCTTAGACAGTAACCTCTCCTGGAATGCATATGTCAACCACGTGGTCAATAAATGTCAAGCAGGGCTCAATACCCTACGAGCAGTTTCACGTGTCTGGTGGGGTTCACACCCTACTATTCAAAGACTTTTTTACTGTGCCCTCATACGTAGCCATTTGGATTATGCGTCTTTCCTCATCGAGCCTACTTCCAAAAAGAATCTTCAACGATTAGATCGGATCCAATCCCAAAGCCTTAGACTTATCATCGGAGCCATGCGTTCTTCTCCAATAAATACTTTGCAGGTGGAATCTGCAGACCCCCCACTCCATATGAGGCGACAATATCTAGCAGATAAATTTCTTCTAAAATGTTTTATTATATCCGACCATCCCCTTTTGACAATTCTATATAAGCTAAATTTCCAAGTCACTACTTCCCCATACTGGAGAAACAAAGCCCCTCCCTTATTAGTCAACAGCTTCCAAACCTATCAATATTACAAGCCAAGCTTAATCTCCCAAGATTTATTACCCCTATACAGATCCCCTTATAAGATTAATACGTTTATGCCAACAGTCTTACTTTCATTTGGTATCCAAGCTCAACGGGACTATTCCCGAATCATGAGATCTCAATGGCCCAACTGGAGACCTATCTTTACCGATGGTTCCAAAATAAATTCCGAATTTTATACTGGGGCTGCATTTTTTTGTGAATTTAACAACCACGAAAGACTTTTCAGACTACACAAATTGGCCTCCGTTTTCACAGCCGAATGTGTGGCCATCCTGGAGAGTCTTAAGTATGTAATCTCTCAAAACTTAACAAAAATTATTATTTTATCAGATTCCCTGAGCGCCCTGCAAAAAATCCGTGAACCTCCTTCCCAGTATCCCGAAGATGAATTCTGCATCGAGATTCGTCATGCGCTATGCTTGTTGCAAGACTCAGACAGAGAGATCGCCTTGGCTTGGATCCCGAGTCACAGCGGGATCTCTGGAAATGAAAGAGCAGACAAAATAGCTAAACAGGCAATTCATTCTGGTGATGACAAATATATCACTCACATCCCCATCAATGATCTTATCCCAGTAATGCGCGAAAAATTGCAGCTCACATGGCAGAATGATTGGAACATCTCCAGTCAGTCCAAGGGAAAAATGTATTCGGAACTTCAGCCCGATGTCCTGTCAACACCCTGGTATAACAAACTAAAATTAAATAAATTTGAAACCAGCTCGATCTGTAGAATGCGCATCGGTCACTGTTGTCACAGAGCGCATCTTACCAAAATTCATATTCTGGACTCTGCCATATGTGAATGCGGCATCGAAGATGAAAATCTCGACCACATATTCTTCAACTGCCCGTTTAATGTACAATACCCAAAATTTATTCCAGACCTTATAGACCTCAATATATCCTTACCTACTAACATGTCCACTCTCATCTCCTCATCTAACAAAAACCTGTATAAAATACTAACAAAATTCCTGACTCTCAATAACATAAATCTGTAACATATTCCTTACTACTAACAAAAATTTATTAGATACTAACCCTAGATGTAATTTGTATATATAACAATCTTCCATAGATTAATCCCTTAACCCACTACTACTATTACACATCTACCCTTACTTGAGACTGGCCCAGAACACCCACAAGCGGTGAAAAGCCATAAAAAGAAGAAGAAGAAGAAGAAGAAGAAGAAACAAAGAAATTGGGTGCCGTACAAGTTGAAGCCGAGAGATGTTGAACGGCGTTTATGTGTTTGTGAACAGCTGCTTGCAAGGCAAAGACGGAAGGGATTTCTGCATCGCATTGTGACTGGGGACGAGAAATGGGTTCATTACGATAATCCCAAGCGCAGAAAATCATGGGGATATCCCGGCCATGCTTCCACGTCGACGGCCAAACCGAATATTTATGGTTCCAAGGTTATGCTCAGTATTTGGTGGGACCAGCTCGGCGTAGTGTATTAGGAGTTGTTAAAACCGACTGTCACAATCACAGGCGATCGTTATTGAACGCAATTAATGCGTTTGAGCCGAGCATTGAAAGACAAACGGCCGCAATACAACGAGAGACATGATAAAGTGATTTTACAGCATGACAATGCTCGACCCCATGTTGCGAAAGTGGTCAAGACATACTTGGAAACTTTGAAATGGGAAGTCCTACCCCACCCGCCGTATTCTCCAGACGTTGCTCCCTCGGACTATCACTTGTTTCGATCAATGGCACACGGCCTAGCTGACCAGCACTTCCGGTCTTATGAAGAAGTAAAAAATTGGATCGATTCGTGGATCGCTTCAAAAGATGACCAGTTTTTTCAACGCGGGATTCGTATGCTGCCCGAAAGATGGGAGAAAGTAGTGACCAGCGATGGACAATACTTTGAATCATAAATGTATAACCAGTTTTTTACGATAAAGCCTCGAATTTCGAAAAAAAAACGGCGGAAGCAAAGTTATACACCTAATAATAAATATACAATAATGCTACTATCAAAATACACTAATGCTATGATTATAATAAAATAATTAACATAAAACAAGGTTTTACTTATTTTAAGGCTTCGTAAAATATTTTGTGTTTCAAAAGGGTTCCATCGCCATAAACGGTCTGAGATCCGCTGGTATAATAGAATGTCGAAGGTCAAAGAATCAACCTGGGTGGTGGTCTAGGGGACAGAATGCTTGACTCCTGATTCAGGTGACTTGGGTACAATCTTGGATGTGATGACCCGGTTTCTTTTTCATAATAATGAGCTATTGTTTCTGGTCACATTGGAGATTGCGAAATATATTTTAATATCATTAATTTAAATTCTCAGGGTTAGTTTTCTTTGAATAATAAAATTACAAACCCTCTCTTCTGAGGGAACGGTGAGGCGATCGCTGCTGATGAGGCGTGCCACTTGCGGCTGCGAGAGTCCGAGGAACTCCTCACACTCCACGACCTCGCTGTAATATAAAGACAAAAACAAGACATAAAAAACGGATCTCTTATGAATCTGTAATATTATTTTAAAAAATTGATATAAAAGACAAATAAATAGTAAAAGAGTAGAGCACAACGTCAACAGATCTACGGTATAATAATTGGCAAGATTCTTGTAAGCAAGTAAACTTTATTATGTTGATTTTCACAGTTCGTAGAAATGTTTTTTAGGATCTTGGGTATATCGGTGTTTTTCTCGACCGACGTTTGGGAGATCGTTGCAATCTTTATCTTCAGGATAGTTATATGATATATAACTACTACCCTGAAGATGGTGACTGCAACGATCTCCGAAACATCACTCAAGATGTAGCAAAGATTCTAAAATAAAAACAAGTGTACTTGAATTAATATTTTTTGATTAATTAAAAAAACAAAAAAAAACGTTTTGTTTGTCGGAATTGGGATGGCCATATAGCAAGGACAATGGATGATTGGTGGACAAGACACACCCTGGAGTGGCGACCGAGAACCGGCCACAGAAATCCGGGCAGACCAAAAGCAACATGGTTTCATGACATCAAATGAGTGGCAGGAGGTCAATGGCATAGGGTGGCGAGGGATAGAGAGTTGTAGAAGTCGGGAATGGAGACCTATGTCCAACTGACTTATTTAACTCCTTAAACAGTCGATTTCATCTACTGATGGACATACGCCTCCCCCATACTTCTCCACATATTCTTATCTTGTGCCTTTCGCATCCAGTCACCAGTAATTTTTCTAATGTCATCAGACTATCAGTAGGGGGTCTCCCTCCGTTTCTTCTGTCCTCACAAAGTCTCCACTCCATCACCCTTCTGATCCATCATTCATCTACAAATCTGGCAACACGTCCAGCAAATGATCATTTGAGCTTGACCACTCTGTCAACGATATCCGTTACTCCCGATCTTCTATGTATTTCAGTATTTCTAATCCGGTCTGAGAGTCTTACATGAAGGTATTAGTTGCAAACCTGGCAAACTCCATCAGTAGATGTTTTGAGTAAATCGCAAAAAACTGATACGCTAATAAAATGCGCTTTTTTACGATATTTATTTTTTTCATCTCAACCAGTTGTTGATAATTAAAGTAAAATAATGAATTTCAATTTGGAGTTTGCCAGCTTTGCAACACTCAAGTGGAGGTTGCCATGTTTGCAACAAACCCTATATTTTAATAGCAAAATTCTTCAGAATGAAGCCGAATTTGAAACTGAAAATCAATAAAAATTGTTTGCAAATGTATTATGAATAAGACCCAATTCATATCTCACTTTTGATTGTTGGTGGAGTTTGCCGGGTTTGCAAATAATACCCTCACATATAGCATGGTTCTTTCATGTTTCCTTTGTGCTATACAGAGTCTCCTTATGGTGTTACGGTGTCCTATTTTCAATACTGGAGGACTAATGTCTGATGATAATGAAGATTACAATTTAGTTTTATTTAGATGTAACCGCTCACTTCTGTCAATTTGTTTAGATGTAATGGAATAGTGTACATACGTAAAGTGCTGTTGAATGAAGGTGTCGGCGGCCTGCGTGAGGTCGGTGCAGGCGTGCAGGTCGGCGAAGGCGCGTATGCCGAGGCAGTTGGAGGGGTGCAGCTGGGCCAGCAGGAAGCTGCAGCAAGCCTCTCGCACCGCCGTCAGCTGCAGAAGGTTGGCAGCCGGCAGCAGAACCTGACACACATAGTCATTTTATTGTCAAATCTCTACTCATTTTAACTAGTAGAAAAAAATATAATACTAATTGATTGAAAAGTTTACAATTTTGGTCTACATATTGTAAAAAAATTAACTAATGTCGCTTTCTTCTTAAATCTCTACTCTAACTAACTAACTTACTAACTAACCACTACGTCGTCTCCCCGAAGGAGTAGGCAGAAAGAATGGACTGCCACACTTTTCTTTCCTGACATATTTCTCTCGCTTCCTTAACATTCATACATCGTGTCATGCACACGCGTCGATTTCTCTGACTCCTCACATGGCCGACATTCAATATTTGATTTATTTGATCGTGCCACGTTTTCCTCGGTTTTCCTCTATTTCTGGCTCCATTTGCATCATTAACATACAATTTTTTTACCATTCTTTCTTCATTCATTCTTTCCATATGTCCAAACCATCTTAATGATCCTTTAATTATTTTGTTCATGACACCATCATTCGCACCGCATTCACTTCTTATATTTTCATTCGACACTCTATCATACACAGAGTATCCACACATTCGTCTAAGAGATCTCATTTCTACTGCATTTATTCTACTTTCATCCTTCCTTTGCCAGTTCCATGCTTCGCTTCCATACATAAGGGTCGGTAGAAGAACACCATTGTGCACTGCCATTCTAGCTTTTTTGGATAGGTTTTTGTTTGCGATGACAACTTTAAGTGCACCATTCACTTTGTTGCATCTCTACTCTAAGTAATAGAAAAATTATAATACCTATTTGTTCATAAATATTCATTTTAAACTTAATATTTTTTGTATAAACATATTGTAAAGAAAATAATGTAATAAACTAAAAAATTAAGCATCACACCCTTTCGCCGAAAGGGTAGGCAGAAAGAATAGACCGCCACACTGTTCTTTCTTAACATCTCACTTCCTCAACATTCATAAACACATTTGGACTCTTCACGTGGTCGGCATTTAATATTTGATTGATTTGACCAATAATAATTTAGAATCAAAAAGAAAGTAAGAATTTGAGAATATTTGGATATACCTGCACATTATCCTCAGTGACGGTGACCTCAGGATTGTACACATAGTCCACCAGAAGTTGCAGGGCGAGCGGATCCACTCCCTGGAAGTTAAAAAAGCTTTTAAATGAACATACAAAACAATAACTGCCAACAGCCTCCACCTTACAGAATACTGTCTTAAAATCAGTACTAATTAAAAAATTTCTATGGTTCTACATTTATTTATTATTGCTTGAACAATAATGTAAAACTCCATATCAAATATTTATATTTAAAATGAAAAATATTCAATTTAAAAAAAAAAATATTTAAAGAGTCACATGTTTTACTACTAATCCATTATCAAATGCCACATTAAAGACATTTGATAATATTCTAGTAAGGCAAAACAGCTCAGAAAATTAATATTTTCCTCGATATTGAGGTTTCTTTTTAATAAAAAAATTACAAATGTTTTTACATTATTTTGAGATAACATTATTTAATGAGATGTATTAATACACTCCATAAGGTGTCTTCTTCTTCTTCAACTTTTGGTAGACTCAGGAGTCTGTTATTTCAGGCGGGTCCTCTTGAGACGCTGAACTCCAGCTTTCTCTCCACCGTTTCGGGGGTCTTCCTGGTCGGCGTTGTCCGTTTGGCGTTCCATGAAGAGCTATGTGTGGTATCCTAACCTTTCTACGTGTTGATGCCAGTATCGCCGTCTTTGACGTCCCCATCTGACCACATCTTCGACCTCGCAGATTTCTCGGATTGCTGTATTCCTAACTCGATCACGTAGGGTCTTGCCAGCTATAGCGCGGAGTGTTTTCATCTCCATAAGGTGTGATTATTATTATTATTATTTTGTTGAATCGCTCTTTACATCATGACAGAATGTACCAAATCAATGAGGGTATTACAGGTATCATAGTGATTCTCATGACATGAGATAGGTAGCCAATCTATCGCCATTTTATTTCATTATTTCAATAAGCCTATGAGAAACAGCAAATTTTATAGTTCATGGAGGTGGTTACTACATATGTGTTGTCACATTATTTAAGTATGTTGTATACAGTGGCGGTACTTCCATACAAGCCGAAAAGCCGGGCTTGCCTTAAAAATCTATATATAATAAAACAATGTTTTTTTGCGCGTTTAAGCCGTCTACGAATAAATAAATATTTTGAATTTTGAGATGCCTGCGAAATGGCCTACGTCCACATGTTTTGTTTCATGTTTTCGATGGGCTTCATATTGGGCTTGCAAAATGTAAAAGGGTCTTTGTCGCACTTATGTATTTGAAGCCGGGCTTTATCACTCTGAAGTATGTTACTATTCGATGTGTCACGAACTTCATTTCTATTGTCAGAATGTTATCTGTCATTTACGTTATGTGCAAAAATGTTATGAAAAGAAAGATTGTGTAATTTCTTTACGAATATTTATTTATAATTCGTATTATTTTTTGTACATGCTAGATTTAAAATGCGCCTAAATTGATATTTAAAATCAATTAATTTAGAAAGATAAAACTCTTTTAATCCGGAAAAATACATTATCGTGACCCTCTACTAATATTATAACACAAAAAAGTCGGACGGGCTTGCCTTATTGGTTGACCCTAGGCACGCCACTGATTGTATAATGTAATTTAACCGTTTCAATACTACTTTTTTTTTACTAGAATTAAGACAGTGCATCAATGGCGTATTACAACCTACCAAAAACTGAACGGGATAATAAAAACCAATTAACAATGCATTTTGAGAGTTCAGTGTTGATTTGAAAATTCTTGGGATTAATTAATCCCTTTAGTACTCAAACGGTTAAACAGATAATGTATGTACAGAGTTAATTAAACTCCTGTAGTCTTCTTCTTATTTTTCTTTTAATAGATCTGACTATCTGTGCATCAGAAATGATGTCTCGTGAGATTATGTGATCTAACTGTCCCTCCATCTATTAGGTGGTCTTCCAGGTGAACAGTGTCCAGATGGGATTTCATTAGTGACTATATATATGCAGGTTTGTCACTATCCATTCTGGCTACATGATTCCCCCAGAATCTTCTTCTGGATCTACTCCGCAGAATATCCTCTATTTCACAAGTCTTTCTTATTTCTAATTCGAGGTTTTCTAGTATCATATCTAAGGACTTTCATCTCAGTTGTTCTTAGAAGTCCTTTGGTTCGTACATTATTGGCCCGTCTCTACAGCATACAACATGATAAGTTGTATGCATGTTTTGTAAATTCTGACCCTGTAGTGCATAAATAAAATCCTTCAAAATGCATCTAACTAGGTGTAAAAACTGTTGGTGATTAGATTAGATTAAAGAATGACCTGCAATGTGATCCGGTCTCGACGCGACTCCTCAAACTGTGTGAACATAGCGCGGAAGTACGGACTGCAGGCAGCCAGCAGCGCTCGGTGCGCCGGCACCTCCGTACCCCCGGCCACGAGACGCACATCGCACAGCACCCCCTGCCTGCAAAACATTTATATTAGGATCATTTGATAAGGGGAGAAAAATACCACCTCCATCAGCTGATAATCATATAATGGGCAAGATAAAGAGATGGTGGGAAGTTGGGAGAAGGCAGTTGTCACAGCTGCGGAACATAAAGGATTGGACAGGAATGAGAAGAGTTGAGAACCTGTTCCACGTAGCTCAGGAGAGAGATGATTTTGCTGCAATGTTCGCCAACATTGGGGGGACCTTGACACGGCACCAGAAGAAGATATTAATTTAAAAAAAAACGTATATCCATATAAAACAATAAATTGGGTACTTAAGATGTAAATATTTATTTTCAACTTAGATTTGAAATTTGTCGTATAATTAATTCACATAAGTTTGAAAGGAGATTGTTCCAAGCCAGCTATTACAAATGCTCAATCCCCCAAATTTGTTCTAGGGTAATATTTCGGTTTAACTAATTTACCTATTACCAAGCAGTGCACTGACCGCGAAGTGGACACCTTTTAATAATAATTGATAAATTTGCTTACATAATGTTTTCCTCGGCCTTCCTCAGTTCATTTATCCATTCACACTACTTGCATACAATTTTTTAACCATTCTTCTCCCATCCATATTTGACCCTTTAGTGTTTTTTTGATCCATTCCCTTCCCCTCTGCAACGAGACCGGTTCGAGGTCATTTGGTTGAGAAGTGTCGACGCGACAACACGTTTCGTGAAAAATGTCAATCTAAATGAAACCAAAAGGCAGTCTCAACAGTGGCTTCTCACAATCTTCACCCTCCGCCAAAAAGTTCAAAACCACAATTTCAGCCAAGAAAATCATGGCATCCGTGTTTTGGGACTGTCAAGGCATAATTTCAATTTAATATAAGAGACCATCAACTCTGCAAGATACTGTGAGCCAACTAACTAGAGCCACTAGCAATGGCTTTTGTAGCTTAGGTAGATGGAAAAATAGAGTGTAGCATACAATTATAACTACCTAACTAACTAACCATCACGCCGTCTCCCCGAAAGGGTAGGCAGAAAGAATGGACTGTCACACTTTTAATGATGCGGCACTCCATCCTTCTCTTTTCGCTCCGCGGGAGACGCGGTGTGATGGGTTGCGAACCTCATCGCCACCAATAGGCATCTCCCAAAGTATAATACATATAATATAATAATGTATTTACATATACAAGAAGAAATATAATTAATAAGCTGTAAATAGACAAACTTGTTAACACTGAAACACGAATTATAAATAAATATTCGTAAAGAAATCAATTATTTTCATAACATGTCTGCACATAACGTAAATAACATTCTGATAATAGAAATGAAGTTCATTCCAACAATGTTTCCTACAAACGTAAGAGGAATAGCCATTAGAGCTGAACCTCTGTAAGCCAGAAGATCCAAGTCCAAGTGATCCGTTGAATAGTAACATACTACAGAGTGAGCCCGGCTTCAAATCCATATAATGCACCTAGCTATATGATTACGAGCCAAAAATATATAAGTGCGACAAAGACCCTTTTACATTTTGCAAGCCCAATATGAAGCCCATCAAAAACATGGAAAAAAACATGTACATACAATTATATAATTATATAACATACAATTATAATATGTATGAAATTCAAAATTTCTATACAAATGTTAGTAGATTTATTGGTTCATAGCAAATTTGCTACACCATGAAATGAAGGGTTAATAAAAATAAAAATTATGATTGCAATACATTTTCCAACGTGAAAAGTAAAAATAGCTCATTATTATGAAAAAGGCAGATATTATGACTGCTAAAGAAACTCACTTTCTCATCTGGTTGAGGGCATCGAGGGCAGAGGTGGCGTGGTTGTGGTGGTGGTGGCGCTGCGATGCTCCACTTCCAGTGGCACCAGCCCCTCCCGCAACCCCCAGGACGCGTTGACTGCTCTCGTCCAGGGAGGACTGGCTCGCGCACCGCAACAGCAGGCAACTTTTAATAATTACTCTAATTATTTACTGGATTTGAAATTTCATATTATCTGGGAGGATTTACATATTTATAGGACACATCAATAGAAACACATACTACTAATAGAGGTGTTAGTGGAGTATAAAGCTGATAAAGAAAAAAAAAACTCAGCTATTTGTTTCATTACTCAGCATTATTAGTTATTCATTTTGTTACTCAGGATTATTACCTATTTGTTTTGTTACTCAGGATTATTTTAGATATTTGTTTTTTTACTCAGGATTTTTAGCTGTATGTTTTGTTTATTATCTATTCGTTTTGTTATTCAGGATTACTAGCTATTTGTTTTATAACTCAGGATTATTAGCTATTCGTTTTGATTATTGGCTATTTGTGTTGTTAATCAGGATTATTAGATATTCGTGATGTTACTCAGGATTATTAGCTATTCGTTTTGTTTATTGGCTATTTGTGTTGTTACTCAGGATTATTAGATATTTGTTTTGTTACTCAGGATTATTAGCTATTCGTTATGTTACTCAGGATTATTAGCTATCTGTTTTGATTATTAGCTATTCGTTTTGTTACTCAGGATAATTTTAGCTGTTTGTTTTGTTACTCAGTATTATTAGCAATTCTACAGTTCTATTACAATATGTATAATAAAGAAACGCTCAAAGTTATTAAAGTTTTTTTACTTTCATAATTACTTTGAAATGTGTAAATTTAACAAGTCTAATACTGTAGAAAAGGTATTTAAAATAAAATCAATATTATTTGTATATTAATTACGAAAACATGGCTTGTTGGACATTTCAATATGATTTACATGTGATAAAATTAAAATTTAAAAAATATGTGTTTGAAGAAAAAAAAAACATTCTTGTATAGGGGGGGGAAAGTCCATTCTAAAAATAAATAAAACTTGACCATAAATTAATATAAAAATAAACAAAATTGTTTAAACAACATTTAAGTAAATTATTTATTTGAATAATGGATTAAAAATCAAATGTTATTTAAAAAACTCGAAACACGATAATTAGGTTTAATGAAAAAATATTCATTTTCGAATCTAAACTACTTCAATAGAATGACGATTTTCTTGCTTACTAAATAGCATTTGGTTTGACAGTACGTCTCGATTATGGTAACTAGACTTATAAATATTTTTTATTGCAAACAAGGTTTTATCGGAAATTGATTTGAGTAATCTGTACTAGGTAAATCTAAATAGATAAAAATAAGATATACATATGTAAAATATTGTGTGATGATTAAAATGATACCGAATGAAAGTTTAAAAAAGAAACTATAATTAATATACTGATAAAAACACGTAGTATACCTTCCTCTCTCCGTCGATCCATCTTTCGAGGAATTGCTCAATGCCATATCCATTTTCGAAGATGCAAATGACTTCAAGCTTAGAATGTTAAGATAAATGTAGCTTATTTAATACATTTTAAACTAGTTACGGATAAAACTTTGTATCCAAACATAGTAAGACGAGAAAAAAATAAATAAAAACAATGACAACTTCGCGGTTGTCAATTTTCACTCCACTCTCCTCCCGAAAATAATGAACGCAGAAAATCTGACAGTGGTCTAGTGTTGCCATATAATAATTATATTTTTTTGTTTACATGTACGTTTATTATCGACACGAATATCATCTCTAGTCCATAGATAAATAATTTGTATCTATGCTGACAATCCGCTGTCATTTTAAATTTTAAATGTTTGTTTTTTAATAAACGGCGACGCCGGCTTATCGTTTGGTTATTTTCGATTGATATTTCTAGTATTTCTTTAAAATGGATAAAGTAATTCATTTTGACGAAAAAACTGCGGAAGAATACGAGACTCAATATTTCAGTTTCGGAAGACAAACGTTGAAAGAATCGCTTAAAAACCTAGTGGAGTCTAAAATTCAAACGCTCGTTCAAGAGGCTGAAGAATATTTCAACTCTTCTTCGAATGTTAGCGAGCAACATAAACAAAAGATTAGCGCTAAATGTGCCAACTTATTAGACTTTGGTTTGAAAAAATCAAAGGTACAATTGGAAAAAATCGATGGTGTTCTGGATGAACATTTTTCGATACCTAATGATGTTATTTTACCCGAAGATGAAATTTACCAAGGAGTCAGCGAAGAAGAAGTTGAAAAAATCAGAGTGGAAACGGAGGAACTGGAAAAGACAATTTTATCCTTAACGTCTGCTGAAAGTGTTTTGGAAAAGGAACTTGCTGAAGTTGAGGCCTTGCAGTACATTTTAGATGAAGAAAGGGTGATCAGTGTAGTCCTCGAGAGGTTGGAGTTGGAATCTCATTTGTCAGATACAATACAATTCGACATTGAACAGTAACCAGTTAGTGGTGGCATTCAACAATTGTAATTTTAAGTTTTATTATTGTATGTACCTTGTAAATAAATTATGTACACAAAATACTCTGTTTATTTTTAATTATAAATATCATCTTTGTGAGAACAATGTAAGGAGTAATTTTGTAGCTACACCATTAATAAATAATGAGTGAAATATTTTCCATTTACCTTTTTTTCTTCTTCCCTTTAGGAATATCAATTGGCCTTTCTCAGTAATATAATTGGTAGATGAGATCACAACGATTTGAAGAGGATTTAGCGGTTAATTAAAGTAAATTTCTATCTGTATTTACTGTCATGTTTTTATATTTCTATCGATGTGAACCTCGGATCTATCTGTGGCTAAGTCATCCGAAAAGATAATTTTTAACTCAATTATTTTTCTGCTGTTTAATTTGCTGTGTCTCATTTCATTCTATGGATTTTTGAAAGAAAATAAACAACGAAAATGTAGGATAGATTTTACTTTATTTTCAACACATATTAACAATCAATATATTTATTGTAAACTATTTATCAACGTACTTTACATGGGTACCTAATTTTTATTAACATAAATATAGATTACACATTTCAAACAATCAGTTAATAAATATTTAAATAGTTAATAACACACATATATTTGTATCCATTACTTACACATCACTAAGCGTAAGTAATGATCAACTCTTATAAGATAATGAAACCTTCCCATAGCCAGGAGACCTCGCAACAATACTGCAAATAAGTACACAGATAATACTTCTAGTTTCTTATTTGAAATTTAAACAAATCTTTGGTACGAAGGTCCACGCACAACTGTATTGCATGAGCCTTTATCTCGCATACAGGCAGTTAATGAAGTATAAACATAACATCTGATATGTATATCACATTATTCCACTTTCAACTATTATTTTACCTGTGGAGTTTAATGACTAGAAGAATAACAATACAATAATGTTATTGTATCAAAATAATTATTTGTCATACGTAATTAAAATAAACACAAGAATTATTACTGATTCATGTGAAAATTTGACTACTCGGTAATTGGGCATCGTTTAGATACCTTGTTATTTTGAATAAAATGTTTATAACAAAATAAATTGTAACAACTACAAGTCTAATAACATTGAATACAATATTTTTCATCTTATTTACCACAAGTAACAGTAAATAAATATGTGAATATATTGCAATGAGCAATGAACAAAATATACTTCCATTTATAACATAGGTCATGGATATCCCATATCAAGCGTATTGAAACACCGGATGAGTTATTGTCAACTTTTTGACAATGCAACAGAGTATTATTTATTCTAGTAATTATATGGTATGCACTAACGGACACGGTAGTAATTAAATATTTTGAAATGGTGATCTGTTAAAATATAACAAATTTTATAGAAATTTAGATGGAGGCCTAAAAACAATACTCTTGATCCATGATTGGACAAAATCTAAACACTTCATAATCAGCCTCACGGGACTCGTCCTCGTGAAAGGCCTCCTAAAAGATGGAAGTACAGCTGGGAATCCACCTCACAAGAGGAGTAACCCTCTGAAGAACATACCACATAGATCTACAGCAAGGAAGAAAAAAAAACCTCTAAGATAGAGTATGTAGAATGTAGCAGTACTGTACTGTAGTATGTACAGATGAATGTGTTCTTGTTTGAAATATTTTCATTTTGCCTTTACTTTTAATGGTAATCTTCCGCGACTGGTAATATCACTTCCCGTTTGTTAAGCGTAAAATTGACTTTAACATTCAATACTTATGATAATATCACAGTTCATTCAGCCCAACTCTTACGTTGGATAAGTAACTGCAGAATAACAAGTGGATTCCAATAATTTACTTTATTAATATCAGAGAAGTACTCGCTTATATTTTCAAGCCTTCCGATAGTAGAACAAGCCTAATATTTTATACATCGACGGTTCAAATTTTGGAAATATATAATGTATTCTTAATATACTTTATTGTACAATTTTGCAAAAAAATGCAACATAGTTTGACACAGCCCGATGAGTCATCCTTTGTGTGGTACTTTATACATCTACACAAATATAATAGTTATTCTAGAACATCAATCTATAAGTACACAACACAATATCAATCTGATAAAAGTATTTTTTGTGGAAAGACTGATCACCTATGACAGTTGCATATGCTTGCCGTGAAAACAAATAGCCCAGACTGAGCAATCGTCACACAAGACGAGTCATTTCAATAAATTGCTCTAATAAAAGCTTCCATCTGGTTAACTGTAGATGCTGAATTTACCAGAACATTATATTCATGGACATACTTCACAGTGTTCTGTCACAAATATAATACATGTATATCCAGGTAGCATTAAGTAATGTAATTACACTGAAAATTAATTTAATAATTGTACAACATGCATGTAAACACATAAGTTACATCAAATATTTGTAAAGTATACGGCTAATCATAATGTAAAAGTTGCTAGTAAAATACCCACGTCTAAATTAATCAAGAGCTCTAGGTTTCTATTATTAACCAAAAACATCCATTCATTAAAATACATGTATTCTGGTTGTCTTCCATCACATTACATATTTCTGCATTCCTTATTAAGTACAAGCTACTTATATTTGCTTTAAAATGTAAAGCTTCATTAAAAGATTTAGTATTAAAAATAACAGGTACATAATATCTATAAGTAGTGGTACAGTAAAAATGTTGTACTCTTATAAATGTCAAGTCAACAATGTCGGAGTAAATACCATTTAATATCCATATCCATCCTCGAAGTACTGAGAATTTTTAAATATATTTTTTATTAAAAGGCGTAATTATTTTTTATAAATTATATTGATATTGTCCTTCGGCATGCAACCCTGCAGCAAAATTTCAATAAAACTACCTTGACAATAAAATAAAAACGTAATAACTGCAAGTTTTTAAAATATCTAAAAGTATATTTTGCGCTGTTGTATTTCTGATGATAAAAGTTAAGTAAATCATGTTGTAAATAGCAAGATTCCAATATTTTTATTAATGAAATTGTTAATCATCAAAATTAATTGTTAGAAGTTCTCTTCAATTAAAATCGGAAAGACGTGAGTCCCTTGGGAACCTTATGGATTCGTTTCAACATCCGTTTAATCAGGTGGGATATTTTATTACAATGATTCTTTCTATATTCCATATGAATTAAGATCATGTAGAATAGAATCGTGTATTTACCACTTTATTATGGAAAAACTTTAGCATTTGTATAACTGTAATGCCTCAATATTTTTCATTCTAATGTAACAATGTTACTAAAAGTATTCAGCCTTCTTAGCATCGTACTTGTTCTTGTGATCCCAGGTTCCTTCTTCCAAATTGACGTAACATCCATTTGTAAAATAAAGAATTTGAATTTGAAAATCATTTAAGAAACATGCAAATACAAGGATAAGTAAGATTTAAAAGAATAATTAATAGAATACAAACATGTTTTGTATATTCGATTTGAAGCCACGGTATAATTGATAAAAAGCAGTCCAGTAAAGGTGCTTGTGGAATGAGGTAAGGATGGGGTAGATGTGGTGGGGAGTCAGACGTAGACCGGGGGCCGAGTGTCGGGGGCGAGGGCGGGGGCGCGTGCGGCAGGGCCCGGCCATCGCCAGCCACTGGCGCACCAGGCCACCAGTCAGCCGGTTTTTGCCGTGTTGTCCTTATCTATTTCATCGCCAACCTGCACCTAATAATCAATGATCAATGATGTTTATTTAATATACTCCTGAACATAATCATTTTAATAAAATATTATTATTATACCGATGATAGTCTATTAAATACACCCTTGATTAAATAGTCCTCAATGATCAATTATTGTTTGCTTACTCACCTGTGCTATATCCATTTTATATAATAAAATACTTTTTTAGGATTGAATACTGCCTAAAATTTGTTTTAATTTGGTTTCTCCACTAATGGATGAAAAATCCAATGGGAAAGCCAACTAGTGGACCAAGATAGATAAATATTATATTTAAATTCAGTAGTGATTAAATTCAATTATTAATATCAGCTGTAACAAATTTAAATTCCATTATACTCACAAACAAAATTAAAAATAACCCTAATATCGTTATTTAATATAGTAAATGTTACATAATTATTTTATTGATATAATATTATTTTTCTACAGAATCTTGTATACTATTCTTGATCTGTATGTATATAAAGCAGTGGCAGTACTCCCATAGAAGTCCAGAAGCCCGGCTTGCATAAGAAAATTTGAATCAAAACCCCCAAATCTAAGTAATCATGCCCCCCAGAAACCAACAGCCCACCAAATCACCTTCCAACGTTGTTCCCATCAGACGTAAGAGGAATAACCACAAGAACGAACCTCTGTAAGCCAGAAGAGATTTTGATTCCAAATTTCTTACGCAAGCCGGGCTTCTATGGGAGTACCGCCACTGATATAAAGGTGTAAGTTAATAACAGTGTCGCCAGTCTGTCGATGCCAGCGAGCCTAGTGAAATCAGTTGCTATTCAAATAAAAGTGGAAGTAGTTCTTAAAAACAATTGTTTTATTTAATTATTATTTAAAATGAATCTCCATTAAGAAATTTCATTAAAATCATTAGATTAACATAAAAGTGAGTTTAAAATAAAATAAGAACTGCTTTTTTCATACATTTTATGAATAAAGAAGCATGATTTAATTAACACAAATAATTAAGAAGATTAGAAGAGTGGGGTTCACCTGTTGAACTGGAGGGGGCGGGGGTGGCGGCATGGTAAAGTGTCCCCCGGGCCGCGGTCTCAGGTGGCGGTTGTGTAGTTCCATCTGAACTATCTTCATGAATTCTATCTGTGCGGCAAGTTTCTGAACTTCTTCCTGTAATTAATGAAATGATATAAAATAATACAGCATTGATTTTGATTTATTTTTTAGTAACCATAATGTTTTGTTGTTAAAGTGTAATAATACTAAGCATATTAATCCCCATTGCGCGGTTGGCTTCATTCGTAGTAAAAAAAAAAGGTCTTGAACTACGGTTGGTTACATTTCGTCACCTGAGAGTAATAGGGTTCCAACTAACAAAATTTCACATTTGGCTTTTTTTAGTGAAAAGGGTTCTTACTAACCTTATCTATACGTACAATAAAAAAAAAACATGTAATAGTATCATCATTTTGATGTTACGAAAAGAATCAAGTTCCATCTGATCATTCAAAACACACGATTCACTGAAAAAAGATTCATTTACACTTAGAACTTTTTTATTCCAACTGTCGCCAGAGAAAATGTACACACTTCTCGGTAAAACAATTTCATCTGATTCAGATGGAACCCTTTTATTCCAAGATACACACCCGAAACCAACAAAACTTTGACTCCATTTTTCTCAGCTTTTTACTTTTGACAGTTGGAACCTTCTTACTCTCAGGTGACGATTAGTTGACTACAGCTCAGGCAGATAGTCCAAGTTCATCAAAATATTACATACAATTTAGTAGTAAGGAACTAAAGTAAAAAGGTTTATAAGATACATTCAAATATGAGCCGCAAATGAAGTCTGCCACAGTTCGAAACCATTTTTTGGACTGCAAATGTAAACCAGCCGCATTATAGGTGTTAAAGATCTCAATCTGATCTGATTATCTGATTATAAGTATCTCTATTTATTGTTTCTTAAACAACGATGTAAAACTCCATATTAAATAATTCATATGAATGAAAACGTCTGTCTTCTAGGAGTTTTCTTATATTTTATATGGACATGTCATTCTATGATAGATATAATACCCTTTACTTCGATTTGGCTCCTGCTGTCATGATGTAAAAGAGCGACTCAACAAAATAATAATAATAATATAATAATGGAATGACATGTTTCGCCCTTCTAATGCATCATCAAACATTTGAAGGGTAAGAATCAAGAAGAAAAAATAATTTTCTCTGGTAAGAATCTTGAGGTGACAAGATAAATCTAATTAAGTTGAATAGATGCATTAAAAATTTGAATAATGTAAAATATTATTAATGTTAAAAATTAATGTACGATTTGAAATACAAATTTTCTTTGAGTTTTGGTTGTGACGTTTCAAAGTTGTTTTATTAAACAATATTGCCTTTGCAATAAATAGTATGTGTATGCAATTTTCATTGTGAATAATCAATTTGAAATTTTATATGCAAACATTAAAAATACAAATTAAAAATGGATTTGTGGGAGTGGGAGGATTAATGATTAACCTATGGCGCTAGTATGCTAGCAGAAGCATAGCGCCCCCTGGAGACAAGGATCCCGTCTTTGCTCTCGGTCTTACTACCGCATCCTTCGGCCCGGCAACACGCATCCACTCACACGCTCGCGCACTATCGCTATTCTTTATACATTGTGACTGTGCAACAATAAATAACTCTGAACCAACCTGTGACTTTTCATTTGCACAACCGAACCACATCACAACTACAGATTCATTCAGTTTTGTTCAAAAATTAAATAATCATTGGTTTAATGAACCTTGAGTTCTTCATTCTCTTGAGCCAAATCGTGCGGTGTGGGCGGTGGGTGGGGGTGAATGGAGCCAATGCCATTGAGGGAGAAGGAGGCTGATACTCCTCGCGCTGCCCGACTGTCCCACTGGTCGCCAAACCCACGACATACACGGACCACCTGGAACATATCAACATAATAATAAACAAATGCAATGAAAACGCTTATTTTGATCAACATTTATAATAGTGTTCGAAGCCTGAAGAATCAACAAGCAAGCATTAATATATAATGTATATTATTATATTATGACGGCCTTCGTGGCCGAGTGCTAAGTGGTTTAACTGTCAACCTGAAGGTCCCGGGTTCGATTCCCGGCGATGGCAGTGTGATTGTCACACTGTCTTTGGTCTGGTGCAGAATTCACGGGATGATAAAATAGCGATACATTAGCTACCTATCACATGTCACGAGAATCAATATGATAGCTATACCCTTTACATTGATTTGGCTCGTGCTGTAATGATGGAAAGTAAGGATATAGAAAAATCTTAAGAACTACATCAGGGTAGTATAGTTTGGCCGTTCATTATTTTTGTCTATCCCTCTGTAAGATTTTATTAAAATTTGTAATATAAGTGTGAACGAAAAGAACTTGGAACAGCTTAGGGAATTTGTGTATTTAGGTAGCATGTTCACAGCAGATGGCCGAATGGATAGTGACGTCGAAAGAAGGGTTGGTGTGGGTAACAAAGTGAATGGAGCTTTAAGAATAGTTATTGGAAACAATAATGAAAGCGAAAACGACCGTTCACAATGGAGTGCTAGTCCCATCCCTAATATATGGAAGCGAAGCATGGAACTGGCAGAAGAAGGATGAAAGCAGAATAAATGCGGTAGAGATGAGGTCCCTAAGACGTATGTGTGGTAGAACGATATACGACAGAATCTCAAATGCTGATATAAGAAAGGAATGTAGAGCGGAAGAAGGTATTATGAACAATATTACTAAAGGATCGCTGCGATGGTTCGGACATATGGAACGCATGGATGGAGAAAGAATGGTTAAGAAAGTATACGTTAATGATGAAAATGGAGTACGGAGTCGAGGTAGACCGAGGAAAACATGGCATGACCAAATTAATCAAATTTTAAAGGTTGGCTATCTTAGAAGTCGGAGGAATCGACGTGCGTGGATGACTTGTTGTATGAATGTGGAGGAAGCTAGAGAGGTTTGCCAGGATAGAGTAGTGTGGCGGTCCATTCTCCCTGCCTACCCCTGCGGAGAAACGGCGTGATGGTTTGTTTGAACTTAAATGATAAAACATTGGTTATGTTAGTGTACTTAATGACAATTGATTAAAAAATTACCTTGGGCCCAAAGACAAGCGCCACTGTTACAGAGGTGGATAACTGTGTGCGGACGAAGCCCAGGAAGTATTTCATATCAGGACCCACACGGGGGAATATCAATAAACTGAAAACAAAGTAAATTTAATTTATCAATAGTTTAAGACTTGCTACATAAGCAGTCCAAAATAATGGTACTGAAATGCTGAAAACTACATTTGCAACTCATATTTGATTTTTTTTTATAACTACTAAATTGTGTATAACATTATGATGAACCGGGACTATCTGTCTGAGCTGTAAATGTAGCCTACTGTAGTTTGAGACCATTTTTTTTACTGCAAATGAAGCTAGCAGCACAATGGGGGTTAAAACACATAAAAAAATGTTAATATATATATTTAAATGGATTATTAAATTACAGTCAACTTATGATCATTGAATTCATTCATTCATTCATTTCTCGGCGCTACATTCCGGTGTGGGACTTGGCCTCCTCCACAACGGTCCTCCACTGACTTCTGTCTCTGGCCATCTCTCTCCATTCCCTTCTATTTTCTCCCAATCTTCTTCCACACAATCCGCCTATCTTTTCCTCGGTCTGCCTCTTGGTCTCCTTTCGCCGGGCACCCATCTGGATATAATTTGTGGTGTTCTACCCTCTGGCATTCTTTCCACATGGCCAGCCCACCGTAGGCGTTGAGACTTACAGAATCTCACTACTGTTTCCTGGTTAATCAGTTCTTTTAATTCTGTAAGTCCCATCCTCCAGCGTGCAGAATGATCATTGAATAGATATGCTAAATATTGAAAGGTACATTTTGATTATGTGGATTAAACATGTATGTTAAAATTAATACAAGACACACTGTTATTTAATTAAAATATTCATGATTTAAAAAGACATTGGTTCTATAAATCTAACACTGGATTATTTCTAGTTTGAAACTATTGCTTATATTTTATTTTATGGTTGACATAAAATTATCTTTAACTCACTGGAATGTGACCATGAGGCAGTTGACCGCAGCGATGTTGTAGATAGCGTACGAGATGAGTCTGGCTTCGTTATACAAGGATTCGGCGTGTCGAACACCATAGCAAACCCGTACTCCCCACAGCAGAAATGCTATTTCACCTGTTACAAAAGTATCACATTAAATAAACCAACAATTGTCTTCAAATGAAAGTCTGGAACAATCCGGTGAAAATCTGGAACAAGTGGATGAATTTGTTTATTTAGGAAGTATGTTAACTAAAAATGGGAGAGTGGAGAAGGATATCAAAAGAATGGTTGGGGTAGGCAACATATTAAATGATGCACTTAAAGTTTTCATCGCAAACAAAAGCCTATTCAAAAAACCTAAGATGGCAGTGCACAATGGGGTTCTTGTGCCGACCCTTATATACGCAAGTGAAGAATGGAACTGGCAAAAGAAGGGTAAAAGTAGAATAAATGCAGTAGAAATGAGATCTCTAAGATGAATGTGCAGTAAATCTGTATATGATAGAGTGTCAAATGCAAATTTAAGAAGTGAATGCGGTGTGAATGAAAGTGTTATGAACAAAATAATGGAAGAGTCGGTATGATGGTTTGGACACATGGAAAGAAGAATGAAGACAGAATGGTGAAGAAAGTATATGTAAACGATGTGAATGGAGCTAGAAATAGAGGAAGGCCGAGGAAAACGTGGTATAATCAAATAAATCAAATATCGTTTATTGTAAAGAAAAGTAAATAAATCTTAAAGAATTATCACAAATTGTGAAATTACCTAACTCAATCATTCTACTGTATCGGTAAAATCTTACCATTTCGACTAACATAGAAAGAAAAGAAAAATGTTTAAAATAATTTAAGCCCTGAGGAAGCTCACATTCGCTAAGAGTGAAACCGGTTGGCCCTATTTACTCAAATAAAGTGGTTTATACTAAGCAATAAAGCGTTTAATTTTATTTTGAAATATGTCAAACCACCAAGAAATGGAAAGAATTAATGAAAATCCACCATATGGAAAGAATGAATGAAGAAAGAATGGTAAAAAAATTATATGTTAATGATGTAAATGGAACCAGAAATAGAGGAAGACCGAGGAAAACATGGCACGATCAAATAAATCAAATATTGAATGTTGGCCATGCGAGGAGTCAGAGAAATCGACGCGCGTGCATGACACGATGTATGAATGTTGAGGAAGCGAGAGAAATATGCCAGGAAAGAAAAGTGTGGCAGTCCATTCTTTCTGCCTACCCCTTCGGGGAGATGGTGTGATGGTTAGTTAGTCAAACCACCAAATAATGGCATATAAAAAAAATATATCTTTAAATTATTTTAAACATTTTTCTTGCTATGTTAGTCGAAATGGTAAGATTTTATCAGTACAGTAGAATGATTGAGTTAGCTAATTTCACAATTTGTGATAATTCTTTAAGATTTATTTACTTTTCTTTACAATAAACGATTTATTTGATTATGCCATGTAATAAATAAACATACAAAAATTCTAAAATACCACAATATTATTTACACAATATCAGTTTATTAATTTTTAAGAAATGTTATTTTGTATTTCCATGAGCAATATTCAATATTGGTAATTTTTTGTCTGTGTAAGGTAAATTTTATCCGTTGCAAAAAAACTATTTAGGTAAAAAGTTAAAAGGGTATGTGAGTCCCACTGCATTTCTAAAATAGTAAAGATATTTACCGAGAGCTAGGCTGTGGTCCCACCAATTGTATGTGCATTGCTTGAATTTAAGTCCTTCTCTATCGGTTATCTGGAATATTTATTAATAAAAGACATAGTTAATATATTTTACAACACTTATAAATTTTTAATATTGTAAAATTGAACATAATAGTTTAATAAAAACAAAAAATTGAAATAAGAATATAAAATAAGGAATGTTATTTCACTCCTCCATGAGATTGGTAAAAAAAATCCATATATTTATTAAAATATAATATTTGAAAATTGTATTATATTTCGAAAGGGTCCTGTTTCAATAATTGAGGACCGTTTTCACAAAGTGAAATTTCGACAAAAAAAAAAAAAAAGTTTTTGTATGGAAATGGGTTCTTCCATGTGAGCTCTATCGATTGGTGAAATAAAATTTTAACAAAACGGTATATGTGCGAAGTTGTAGCGGTTCAAATATCGCGATTTCATACAAAACGTATTATTTTTAACATGAAAAAACCTTCTCCTGAAAAATTTACATTTTGTAGATATTTTCGCTTTGTGAAAACGGTCCTCAATCAAGGTTTCACGTGATTGCCTCATTAGGCTTGATATGAATGATATTAATATAAAACGTTATACTCCTCCATGTCGACCATAAGGAAACATGAAAGAGCCATGCATCATATAAGACTCGCACACGGAATAAGAAATGCTGAAATGCATAGAAGGTCGGGAGTAACAGATGTCGTCGAAAGGGTTTCTAAGCTCACATTGGCATTTGCGAGACATGTTGCCAGACTCGTAAATCAAAAATGGACCAGAAGGGTAGTGGAGTGATGACCCCTTGAAGATAGAAGAAGCAGAGGGAGACCTACCACACACGATGTTCTGATGACATTAGAAAAATTGGTGACTAGATGCAGAAGGTACAAGAAAGGATTTTATGGAGAAGTATGGTGAAGGTCTATGTCCAGCAGTGGACACCATCGGCTGTATAAAGCATTCATATAAAAATGGTGATAATTAAAATAAAGCTATAACAAATAATAATAAATAAAAAAATAGAGTAATGTAAATAGAATTTCTATATAATTTTATGATTGTTGATTTAGATAGGTGCTGTGGATTGCTGTTAGTTAGTTAGTTCTGTGGAAGAAAATAAGTACTTGATATGGAGCAGACTTACATCTTCAGCGTGGGGTGGATCCGAAAATGTCCAGGTACCTAGGAATACCAACATCACAAGGAGAACGGGCAGCAGCCAGCGCAACAGCTGTCTCTCGGTTAACTTCACTGCGTGGGCTGATTTCACACGGTACGTGAGGGATACTCTACAATTTAATTATCAATTAGTCAAATGATACATTTTATTTATTTTAATTATCCCTGAATGTGGCATCGTGATGTAGAGAAAGTATTTGGTTTTAATAATAAAAACAAATCTTTTTTAGAAATACATTCATACACCTTGATGCGCACGCTCATAGATTTTTCGGATTTAGAACATGGTCACCATTAAGTAATTCTACCAAAAATCATTTAAATAAAAGTGGTAGAATGCATTGAAAAATTGAAGATTGGTTTCCTAAATTAAAAAAAACGGTATTGTAGTTTACAAAATGTTAAAAAGGGTAATTATGTAAGATTCGTTTTCCTTCGTATATGAAGTTGCGTAATAGTAATAAATGAAAAAATAAGCTAAGAAGACTGAGGAAAAACAGAACATGATCTTTGTCATCTCAGATCAGAACAATCAGTATGATATGTGCACTCTCTGCCTACTGCGTGATAGTTGGTTAGATAGTTACAACTGTTGGTGTATTTACCGCCAGGTTTTCATGAGGAGAGCGGTGTAGGTAATGCAGAAACCAAGATGTCTGCACCACTTTGTAGCTATGCAACTGCAGGTGTCCAACACGGGGAATATAGCTGCCATCTGGAATGATCAATAAACAAGTTGTCGCAATTCTTCACTTGTGAAATCTTAAATGAGAAAAAATGATTGCGTTACGGGTTCTTACTTCAAGATACATGATGGCACATCCCAGGAGGGTGATGGCAAGGAATATGGGGCTAGCACTGCGGAACACCCGAGCTCGGCGATGGCGGTGGAGGAATCCGGCTAGTATTATTGTTCCTCCTGCACACCAGCTTGATATACCCAACAAGACTCCTCTGTTTGTAACAAACAATAAATTAATAATGAAATTTTCATATGAAGCGCACACTTTGTGGTTAGACATTTAAAAAATATAAAATAAATAAATAAAAATTCGTATTTAACCACGTTATGGTTATTTTAATTGTTGCCAACTAGTTTCATTTGGACCCAAGCTTCACAGGGCAGTATAACAACTGCCCTGAGTTGTTATACTGCCCTGATGAAGCTTGGGTCCAAGCAAAAATAGTTGGCATCAATTATAATAACCATACCGTGGTTAAATTATTTATTTAATATTTTTTTAATCGATAATGTTTTTATTTCACAGATTGAGAATTATTAATTAATTAGGTATTTAATAAAAAAATAATAACACTTAGGTATTTAATAAAAATAAAATAAATAAAACAGCTAAGAAAAAAATAATAAAATAAAAATCGGATCCGAAAATTAAAATTTAACGCTTTTAAAATAGTAAATATAGACTAGAATAGTTCAGCAAATAATTTTTTAAATGTATCAATGAAGAAACATAGTCAAGAAATTCTTATATTAAAATAAAGCATTTTTTCGTGATGTACGCCATTTCAAAGATATTTAGTACCGTAAGACGGGGATACTTTGCTCCAAAATTGGCTCCATATTTGTAAAAATTGTTTGCATTTTTCAAATACGAGTATTTGGATCTGGCTATAATTTTTAAGTGAATAAAATAACTCTTTGCCTTTAGATGAGATGATTTGAAAAATAAAAATGAGCTGTTAAGTCACAATTTTTAAAACTTTTCTTTTGGAGCAAAGTATGCATTGAAAGCGGGAAACTTTGCTCCATGATTTCTTCAACTTAGATTCAAATTTATTTCTGCCACAGAGCATTGTTTAATATTACGTTTCTAACATTTCTCCATCCAGAGATATACAAAGTTTAATAAAAACACAGTTTTAGCTATTAATCACATGTATTTTTATTGATATAAATTTTAACTGAGCTTTTATTACGCTTTATATTTGAAAATTTTCAAAAATATTATAATTTTAAATCATATATGAGTACCTAATACAAAATCTCACCAACAATTATTAAAAACACAATATTAAAATCACATTAGAATTAAAAATACAATAAAGAAATAGGTATAAAGCCCACTTTAACGAGAAAATGTAATAATATTAGTTAACGTTATCTAAGTGCCCCATAATTGGTCCAATTCAGGAACGGAGAAAAATTCTCGTCTTCCAATTTTTTTTTGGTGGGCATATACAACCTAATACATCGTCCCATTTGTAAGCCATTTCATCTGCAGGCATTGGCCACCTCCAGCTTTTAATTGACCTTTGCATGGCAGACACAACGGGACCTTTTTTTCCTAATTTTATTATGACACCCGGGAAAAGCTCTCCTTCGTAATTAAAAACAATATATCTGCCCACTTTTCTCACTAATGGTAGCAATTTGAATCTTGAGTTTTTCTGGACTTTTGGGGGCTCATTTTCCAAGTCACTTAAGGGTCCGTCTGAAGAATCTCTTAAAGAAATTTGCCCACTAGCCTCGCTCTCGCTACTACTTACTCGGCGATATTTTCTGGAACTTGTGGAGAGTTCTTCGACTGTATTCTCAAACTCTCCGGTTATTTCGGACAAAATTTGTAATGATGACGCTGCAGTATCTCCTAGTGCTATCACTGCAACAAGTTGTTCCACCACGCTTTTTCCTGGAACTATCATAAGTTTCTTACGTCCTTTGTTGGAGATGCCTTTTGTCCATTCAGCTCTTTTACTATCCAGGCTCTCTAAGAAAGAACTGTTTATTGCCTCTTTGTCAAAAACTTGAGGAAGTCTTTCCAAGAGCGGTTGCATATCTGTCAGATAAATACCACTTTTTTTAATCCCGCCTTTAAATTGATTGAGCTGTTCGGTGTCACTATTTCCATTAAACGAGTCAGTGAGTCAGGCTTTCCTTTAAGTCATGACCCCGGATCTTACAGCCAGGAGACATTCTTCTAACTTTTTTGAGTGTAAGCTCTATATTTACGGAAATCTGCTCTTTTTACGTGTATTCTGGGCATGATAATCTAAAATAAATACGAAAATTTATAATAAATTGTATATTGGGGAAACATTGCTCCTGGAGCAAAGTATCCCCAAAACTGGAGCAAAGTATCCCCGTTTTTTTAAATCTTAAATATCTCAGAAACTTTAACAGCAATCTAAAAAATATCATGTCCACTACTATATTATAAAATATCCTTTCAAATTATATATCACTCACCAGGGTCTTACGACTAGGGTCCAAGATGTAAACCGATTTTTCCAATGATTCCGTTGAGATTGCTACGAGGTTGTGGTTTATTTGACTGCTACTGTCCAAATGGCTTACCGTAGACAATCAATTCACACGACAGTTGGTAGAGCAAGATTAGTGTTACCTGATAATATTTTTAGAATCTCTCAAATCTGAGGTGATTACCGGCTGGACGAAATAGAAACTTTTTTTTAGTTTGGAGCAAAGTATCCCCCGTAGGAGCAAAGTATCCCCGTTCTACGGTATTCAGTTTTATGAAATTGAAAAATGGACTTTGCTGGCTGTCATTTAAAAAATAGTGAACAAAGAAAAGCTATTAATGTAAATTTTTAAGAATTGTATTAATTGAATATTATTATTTTTTTGAAGGGAAATAAATATTATAAAAACCACAAGAGTAATGAAATACAATTAAAATTTCCAAATTTATGATTTAAATAATCCCTGATTTGTAATTTGTAATTTAAATGAACTGTTTTTTGTTTACCTGAAGGGCCAGTTGTATGAGGCCCTGCAGGGTTGAGGCCCGCGGCATGTAGAGCAGCCCTCAGCGCATGGTAGACAGCGAAGGGCCTCCCAACCCGTGCCCACGCTCCCATTTCCTTCGGAAGAGCGTTCTTGCCACGCAACTGGAATAACACGCAGTTTTGAAAATTAATTGTACAAAAAAGATATGTATAACCAGTATAAACAAGTCAGTCTTGAATTAATTAAAATATAAAATATACATTTTTATTTTAAAAATATTTAAATTAATTATTTGACATTATAATTAATCAATATCAATCCCATCTTTCAATATCCCTCTCCACTAGCCCATCCTATGTATACATACTTCCTAAATATACAAATTCATCCACTTGTTCCAGATTTTCACCATTCACGCTAATTTTGTAGACTGTCATGCTTTCTTCTTTTTCGAAAATCATTACCTTGGACTTATTCACATTCATCATCAGATCATATCAAATGCATACCTCATACATAGTAGAAACCAGGACTTGTAGTTCATGCGCAATTCGGACAGCTTACTGACACTCCACTCATTTTGGCACCTACATCCCAACTCTTTCAGTTCTTTCATACACATGTCCATAAATAGTTTGAATAACCACGGGGACATTACGCAGCCCTGTTTGACACCTTTATTGATATCAAACCATGTTGTATAGTCTCCATTTACTCTGACACTAGCAGTGCTTAAAATGTAAATGTCGGCCAGGTGAGGAGTCGGAGAAATCGACGTGCATGCATGACACGATGTATGAATGCTGAGAAAGTGAGAGAAATATGTCAGGAAAGAAAACAGAGTGGCGATCCATTATTTCTGCCCAAAACGGCATAATGGTTAGTTAGTTAAATAATCAATATAAAATCTACCTTCAACTAAAGAACCGTTGAATCCTTGGGGATGTGTTGGAGAATAGAAGCCATCACGACAGCGACACACGTATGCCCCGCGTGCCCAGCGTCTTCCGGTGCGAGGTGAACACTTAAATAAACAGGGGATATTCATATTAAATAAATCAATCTCAATTTTTTTAAATTTATTATAATTATATTAAATATCCTATGCTCAATATTTTCCAAATGAAAAGAGTGCCACGTTCTAATGATAGGAGCTAAGTGTTAATATACCTAACAAATCTCAACTTTTTACAATAAATTAATTGTTAATAATGTATTTTTTATATAATACAAAAAAAATTCAGTTGTATTTTAAAATCAATTTTAGGATTATTTATATCCTGTATAATTTTAATACATTTTATGGAATGTACAATAAACAGAGGAACAAATAAAAACCATTTAATAATATGAATAATTATAAATATTGGAGCATAATATATAAAGAAGCAAAAAAAACAATTCAATTAATAAAAATTAGCAAGATAGGTGCTTCTACGTGCGGTGTTACCATAACATCCGGCACCCCTGGATATGGCACAAGTCGACCAAACCTTCCATCACATTGGGAAAAAAAGAGAGATATATGGTCCTTTATAAGCTATCTATACAAAACTAGCGTGCCATTGACAGGATGAAGAAGAATTGATATTTATCATTGTGTTTATATAATATGACAAACTTAGGTAAAAAATAATGTAAATGAAATATTTTAAAAGTAATTATTATTAGCATTGCCTGTTGTGGTTTGTTTCGACAAACCTAATCGATATTTGAATTTTTGTTTAGCAGTGTGTGGCTTGCATTTATGTGAAATTTTCTTTATTTTATTATCTCTTTGACTGCCGACGCAAACGCCGTTGAAATAATGCTGGATTCTCAATTTACTACATCGACAACCCCGATTGGTAAGTGTAAATATAAGGTATAACAATTGAAACAGATTTATACCTTTGTGGTGAGATTTGAGCATTTGTGAGATCCTCGAAAAACGTCCAGTGGCTCCGGTACAGATGGAATCGGCTCATCGCACTGATTTAATTCCAGGTCAGAAATATCCAGATCCAAAGATACCAGGGAACTTGCACTGTAAGATCAAAGTAAATTGAGATTGATCATTATGTTCAATCAAATTAGAAATAAATATATGTATAATATATAAAAAACTTTTGATATAACATTTATAAAAACTACATAATTAATCACAATAATTTTAATTATCACCCAGTTGAAAATTGGTGTATAAATTTAGATTAAACACAGTAATATTTAAAAGTAGTATCAAACACTGGTATGTTTTACGTTAGGTTGGAAAATAATAACATGAACTAAATATGTAGAGACGTAGTATTTATTGTTATCCCGGTGATAAATGTATAATACCTTCTAAAAATGTCAGGATATATAAAATTAAAAGTGAAATAAACAGTTTTGAATTAATAAAAATATCACTTTGATTTATGTTGAGGTTAAGTTTAATTAGCAAAGTGTTGTCAAATAAATTAACATTATATTAAATTAATTGCATAAAACGTCATGCAAGTAAAGGACGGTTTACACGCTACGTTAAATTGTAACGATTTATCGTTACTATTTATTGTTACAATAAATCGAAAGAGTGAGTATTGTTTATACGCTACGATAAATCGTAGCGGTTTCTTGTCAAATATTCGTTAATATAAAATAAAATCAAATATCGACTGCTAAATAAGCTTTTTCAATTGAAGAAGTAGTATTGTTATACAATATATCGGTTGTTTAGCGAGAAAAGTGAAAAAGTCGCGAAGACCAAGAACAAAGTGGAATCGCCAGTGGTTACTAAAGAAAATGGAATTCTCTAATGTTAAATTATTGAAAGAATTGAGAAATTAACTAAATGACTGGCGAAATTAATTGCGAATGGACGAAGAGACTTATATTGAGTTGTTAAGGTTAGTTTCTCCGTTTATTGCGAAAACTGATACTGTAATGAGAAGAGCGATATCTCCGCACGAAAGACTTTCAGCTACGTGTAAGCGGGCCTTAAGGTTAGGTAGAAATTTTCGGTCAGTGTTGATGGCCAGATGGAACGTATTATTAGGAACCTGTCAGTGGCTGGTCCGGGCAGCAGCACACTGTAGGAGAGTAGCCAGCGTGACGCTCTGCAGCTGTAGTATGGAGGACTCCACCGCCCAATCTCTTCACCAGTGACGTTGCCTTTCTCGTCATCTTCTACGAGACTCCCATCAACCGCCAAAATGGACTGCCACCTGGTAAAATTATGCATTTATTTATTAATTTTATTTATAGTAACAGTTTGAAACATTGGTAAGGATTTAAATATAGTATTATATTATCACTTAACTAACAATATTTTACAAAACACTTCTTAATTGTTTTTTCCTAAGTTAAAGTGTTTAAAATACAAATCATAGTGTGAAGCTTTACAATAATAAATAGATAGTTATGAGGTTCTTTATTTCAATTTGACAGGTAAAGTTTTGTAGATTTTTTTAAAACTGTAAATATTTGATTCAGTTATCGAATGTAACAAGTGTTCACTGTCAATCTTATTTAAACCTTACCCCTACTTGTTTTTTATTTTTAAAAACTTGTAAAAACACAATTTAAAAAGTTATATAGAAGGTATGCTATTAAAAATGTTTTTAATTTTTTTTAAATTATGCTATTAGCTATTAGATATTAAAAATAAAACATCTCCGATATTGAATAAATATTTTTGATTGCGGGTTAACTTTATTTTAATCGGAGTGATAAACATATTTATTTTTATACAATGCATTTGTTATGAGTTCAAATTAAAAAACAAAAGTGAAAATTATTTAGAAGAAAAGCGAACGATTACAAGCAATTAAATACATTTGAACCCGGATAATTGACATTCCAAGGGACCAAGCCTACGATGGTCAATTAACCAACTTTTCCATTATCCAGTTTTTCATTTACCTATCCAGGTCCAGATTGTGCTTTGGTTTTTTAACCAGGTTTTGTAACCACGAAAACAAAAAAGTAATAAAAACAATGCATGGATTGATACATAAAACTATCAATAATTGTTTTATAAAAGTTTAATAAGTAAATTTTAATTGTATGTACGTGCATACACATACAAAAAATAAATTTAATTATTTATGGCTTGAAAAAATCAGTTATATGGGCCTGTTTCACATGCTAAAATGTTGCACAACTCTTCACGAGATTTACCGGGGTCAAATTCTTGGATTAGTTTTAATTTCGAGCTCAAATCGAGGGCGTTATATTTACGTTTGTGAAACATTGCGATCTAAAATGGACCACCTTCGATGAGTACAGAACAAATATTGAGGAGTTGTCAGTTTACAGAGATCGAAAAGGCAGTGGTCTCCAATTACAGAGGTACTCTCCGGCCAATTACAGAGGTCGAGAAGGCAGTGCTCTCCAATGAGGTTTAGGGCCAGTATGTCGAGTTCAATTAAATAGGTTTAAAGAGGTTTTAGTGCTCCAAGGGGGTGGGACAGTAACTTTTCTGCCAATTAACGTTCCAATTATCCAGGTTCTATTGTAATACTAAGAGAATTACCAAGGTGAAAGTGGATCAACTTCGTGTTCCAAGGCAGGCGCGAAGGCGGCGCGCATTACGGGCGCGTGGTGCGCGCGACCCTCCAGCACGAGCGCGCGAGCGCCCAGTACTCCCGGGGCGGTGCGCGCCAGCCCGCGCGCAACTGCTTCCAAAATATCTGTGAAAATATATTTGATGTAAGTCAATTTATTAGTTTAAAAACCTTCACACACACATTGCATCTATATAGTTATTGGACGTTCTATAATTCTATAATACAGGATATTCTATAATGTTTTCAAATCAAATCAAATCAGTTTATTTCATCAACAGACATTACAAAATTTATTTTTAAGGCATCTATTGAAAACAGGTAAAATAGTATATTGTGTATAGTATACTACCAGAAACGCATGAGAGATGGTTCAACATTAGGAAGACAGGATACTCTCCAGAATTAAGAGTATTTGCCTTCTGAACGTACTTTCACTAACATGAAAGACGGATTGGAAGAAACCAATAAAATAAGCATATAAACCCAGTTCACGGAGAGAAAACAACAAACAGACTTTTTTTGTATGATAATAATGCTTAAATTTAAAAGGTTTTGTATTTAAAATAAATCATAAAACTTATGCTTTGATTATCAAAAATCATCATTCATTATTTCTCGGCGCTACATCCCGGTGTGGGACTTGGCCTCCTCTACAACGGTTCTCCACTGACTTCTGTCTCTGGCCATCTATCTCCATGCCCCAGCTCCTTCCATTTTCTCCCAATCTTCTTCGCAATCCGCCTATCTTTTCCTTGGTCTGCCTCTTGGTCTCCTTTCGCGGGGCACCCATCTGGATATAATTTGTGGTGTTTTAACATCTGGCATTCTTTCCACATGGCCAGCCCACCGTAGGCGTTGAGACTTACAGAATCTCACTACTTTTTCCTGGTTAATCAGTACTTCAAGTTTAAGGTTTCTTTTAATTCTGTAAGTCCCATCCTCCAGCGTGGGTCCAAACATTTTTCTCAATATTTTTCTTTCAAAAACTGCCAGCCTGCCTTCCTCTCTCTGCGTTAGAGACCATGTCTCACAGCCGTACGTGACTATCGGTCTTATGATAGTCTTATATATTAAAGGTTTGGTATTCCTGCTGAGTAACTTAGTGATTATCAAAAATAGTAATATAAATAATGTAATTATAATGTGTTCGAAAATGTAACGTATCCAATTTAAAAAAAAGCATAGATACGAATTTATACCTACTGCCATTAACTGTCACAATACAATACATAAAGCGAAGTGTCCACTAAAAGGAAAACTTCAACAAGTGCCTTTCACTTTGTTAATGTCGCCTTCAAGTCATCCCGTATAGTTTGCAATATGTTGCGCGAGCTACTAAAACTTGAGGAAGTCGAATTGTAGGTGTGTTTACTCAGCGAAAATTTTCATGCTAATGGATACTTCGCTTAAATAACTACGAGTTAGTTACATAGAGTATGTAAGATTTTACCACGAACAGTTTCGAGAAACATCGGCTACCGTCAACAGGTGGATCATAGATAAGTATTTCTACGATACATCTTACCCTTTACTTATAACCCTGTGTATTTATTGTTGTCTTTATATGAGCGGGTACTCGTCAATAGAGGCGTTCTGTTTAGGTACTGGTACGGCTCGGGTTGTGGTATTATTTTTACGTGATACATCTAAAAATAGCTTTGTTTATCGATGTTTAATATTGCGGGTAAACAGGCGAGATCTCTTCCAGGCCGCGGGTCCGGTCGGCTGGTGACGGCTTCGCCCCACTGCCGGAGCTCCACAGTTGGCTGGTTCCTGTCAAAGCGGTACACACGCCCGGCTAATGAGGCGTCCTCCATTCGGAAGGTATTCACCCCTTTATAACATCCTTACACATTTAGCACGGCTGCGATAACCACGCACCGAATCAATCGCGGAGGACTCACTTCAATCAAAAGTCCGCCGCGTTGAACGGATTTAGTTTCGAACGGGATCTTTTTAATTATGATTATTTTGATTGGGTACCTACCTGAATCAGTGATTACTTATCAGAATACTTTGATATCGGGCTTGTCAATGGATTATGTATGTAAACAGCACATCTTGACTAACATATTACGAAAGAATGATATTTAATGACCTGTTTTAAGAATCAATATATTTAAATATGATGAATGCGTGATAAATAAAATTAAGAAAGGGTCACTAAGATAGTTTGGACATATGGAATGAATGGATGAGGGAAGAATGGTTAAAAATATTTATACAAGTAGTGTGAATGGAAAAAGAAATCGAGTAAGGCCAAGGAAGACGTGGTATGATCAAATTAATCGATTACTGAAAGGCGGCCATGTTCGAAGTAGGAACAATCGACGATCGTGCATGTCGCGATGTGTGAGTTACGTCAGGATAGAACAATGTGGCGATTTATCCTCTCTGCCTACCCCTCCGGGAAAACGGCTTGATGGTTAGTTAGTTAGTTAGTTATATATTTAAATCAAGCTCCAAATATTCAGCAGTAGCGTTAAAAGCGTACTACTGTACGGATGTAGACTTGGAAATCTACCGCGGACGTTATTGGAAAACTCCAGGTGTTTATAAATAGGTGCCTTTGCTTAATATTCAAGATCTATTGGCCCCAAATAGTGTCAAATGCCGTTCTCTGGACTATGGCAGGCGAAAAGCCAATAAGAGAACAAGTCGCTAGACGCAAATGGCAGTGGATCGGTCACACTCTGAGACGGAAACCAGCCTGCATCGCTCAGGGCGCACTAGACTGGTCCCCTGTGGGGGGAAAGAGGAAGCGAGGCAGACCTAGAGCCACCTGGATAAGAGCCCTGCAGGACGAGGTTAAAGCAGCAGGCCTCACTTGGGATGTTGTTAGGCATCAGGCATGCGTTAGAGTCGAGTAGAGAAGGTTCCTTGAGGCCATATGCACCACGGAGGCGTGACAGAACAAAATAAGAAGAAGATATTTAAATTATTTATGTTTAAACCTTTTTGATATAATTTGGGAATGTTAATTGTTTACATATATATTTTAAATATAGTTTAAAAGGCGTTCATATTTATTTTACACGACAACTTTGTTAGTTTGTAATTTATTTTACATATAACTGGTCGTTAGAACCCAATTACTGTTGGTATACAATTTGTTTTTAGCCATTATATTGATTCTTATGACATGTTGTAGGTAACTAGCCTATCGCTATTTTATCGTTGTTATCGTCCCGTGAATTTTACACCTGACTAAAGACAGTGTGAGAATCACACTGTCGTCGCCGGGAATCGAACCCGGGACCTAAGGTGTGGCAGTCATAGTTCTAGCCACTCTGCCACGAAGGTCGTCAATTTGTCGTTTTTATTGCAATTAAGTGATCATTCATTTCTCTTTCTCTTTTTTATATACTTTGTATATACAAAACTTTCAACAAATGGCCGCCGATTGAAAATGGCACCTATGGTGCATGCGCTCCCGCAAAATCATCATTCCTTCGTAAATATCTGTTTTTTTTGGTGAAATTGTATCGCAATGTGTTTATGAGTGCCCGCTGCGAAGCTGGTAGTGTTATCCTGTAAAATTTTGCACGTTTTTTAACAATCTAACGTGATAGAAAAATCTTTGACAGATTTGATAAACACAAAAATACAAAATGGCGCCGAAGGCGCATGCGCTCTTGCAGAAAGTGTCAAGCTTCCTACAAAATGGCGCCTAAGGCGCATGCGCTCTTGCAGAAAGTGTCGATCTTCCTCTATGGTTTTATAGAGTCCACAGAAAAAGCAGCTGTTTCCGTTTTCTCCCTTTTCAACCTGTCAACTAGGATCGCGTGGGTGCCTACCTGTTTTTATGGATTATTTTGACTATTTTTTTTCTTTTAAATATTTGACTTAGTGACATTGTGTCATGTGAGACAGTGTCTGTATCCGGATAGCCGTCATCCAACAACTCTGCTTTGCCTGCTTGCAAGACATCAAAATGCCATACGGGCTCAACTAAGAACTCTTTGCTGCGCCGGTTTATGTGTTATCCTATTTTTATTTTGAAATTTTAGTGATATTAAGTTAATTTTGTAATATATTATATAATGAATAGTGTAATATATTGTAATAGTTTAATTTAGTTTAATATTGTTTAGGATAGTTGATGTGGATTGTAAAATGTAATTAATGTTAAGGTAGATTTTAGTGGTTGTGGGAAATGCTTAGAGACGGCGATGAGGTCCGCCACCCATCACGTTGCATTTTCCGCGGGGGCGAACAGAGGAGAGTGGAGTGCCGCATTGGTACTTGGAATATTAGAGGAGGTATGGAAGGGAAGTTAAGTGAGATGTGCGATGAATTTAATAACAAGTGTTTGGATATTTTGTGTGTGACTGAATGCATGGTTAAAGAGTGCGGATCTAGAGAGCATGATAATAAGTTCATCTTATGGTCAGGGGTATCACAAGAACAAAGGGGAGGTCAGGGTGTGGCAGCGATTCTAGCTCCAAGGATGGTAGAATGTATGAAAGGATACGAATGTATAAGTCCTAGACTGATGTGGATCCGCTTCAAAATTGGATTGACAAGAGTATTACTCATAATTGGGTATGCTCCTGTTAATAGCGAAGATGAAGCTGTGAAAGATGAGTTCTGGGATAGTGTAAACGAGATAGCAGCGAGTAAGAACGTGAACGAAAGAATTATTTTAGCAGGAGATTTGAATGGATGGGTAGGAATCCAAAGGACTGGTTATGAAGAATGTCTCGGTAAGTATGGTGATAGTAGGACGAACGATAATGGAAGGAGAGTGCTTGGTGTATGCCTGGAGTGGAGCCTCTTTGTGTCAAACACGATGTTTGATCATAAGAGGATCCATCAGTATACATGGGAGAGAGGGAATGAAAGGACGACTATCGATTACGTCATCGTTGACTCTAGATTACGGACGGACACTGTGGATACCAGAGTGTTCAGAGGGGCCGAACTCGGAACTGACCATTTTTTGGTGGTGACAAAGATAAACCTGTTCCGAGGTTGGCGCACCAAGAAGAACAAAACAGTGACCGCCCCATCTAGAGTTAAAATAGAAAAACTCCAAATCGATGACGTAAAAAGAGAGTTATCTGACGAAAGTGAATGAAAGGCTGAGTGGTCTAGAATCTGAAGTTATAAGTATAGACGAGATCTGGAACAAATTGAAAGAAAGTCTATGTGAAACAGCGAAAGAGGTATGTGGTACATGTGTGCAAGGAAGAAGGAATGGAGATGCTTGGTGGGATGACTGTGTAAAAATTCTGGTCAAAGAAAAGAAGGATGCATGGTTAAATATGATATCTGTGGATAAAAGAGATTGCGAGAAATATAAAAGAGCAAAAGAAGCATACAAAGTTTGTAAGATGAATGTCAAGTTGAAAGTGAGAGAGAAAAAGGATAAACTGAAGGAGGAAGACGGTCTCAAGATGACGAGTCACTTTCAGAGCAACATAAAAATGTTCTGGAAGGAAGTCAAAAAGGCCCGGAATCCTCCCGAAAATGGTTGTGCGAAAGCAATTTTGAGTTGTGAGGGAAGAATGATTACTGATTTTGACAGTATACAAGGAAGATGGATGGAATACTTTAAAGATGTATATGGCAGTGAAATGACTGAGAGTTCAATGAGAAGGAGCGTTACAAATGTGAGTTGTACGAATAGCGAAAGAGATATGACAGAAATAAGTTTGAACGAAATAGTAAAATCTGTAAGCTGTATGAAAGGTGGAAAAGCTGTTGGTTATGATTGTGTCGCTTTGGAGTTTATTAAAAACGGTGGGCCAGTTGTTGCAGCGTGGTTATACAGACTCTTTAACCAGTGTTTAGAGGAAGGATATACGCCGCTCGACTGGAGGAGGGCTGTTATCATGCCTCTATATAAGGGAAAGGGGTCTCGTATGGACTGCGGAAATCACCGGGCAATAAGTCTGTTAAGCGCCGTTGGTAAACTCTACGGCCGAATTTTAATAGAAAGAGTAAAAAAGACGACGACTGAAAGAGTATGGGATGTTCAAGGCGCTTTTATGACCGGAAGAGGATGTATGGATCAGATTTTTGCACTTCGAACGCTTGCGGAGAAGTTTATGGCCAAAAACCGTAAGCTTTTCTGTGCGTTTGTCGATTTGCAAAAAGCCTATGATCGAGTGAACAGAGATAAACTGTGGTCAATCTTGTCCGAATACGGAGTGAGCACAAAACTGATACGGGCGGTTGCTTCTCTCTACGAAGGTAGCACTGCCAGTGTTAGGGTAAATGGAGACATCACGCCTTGGTTTGATATCACGAAGGGTGTTAAGCAGGGCTGCGTGATGTCTCCATGGTTGTTCAATCTGTATATGGACAAGTGTATGAAAGAACTTAAAGGTATAAATGCTGGTGCTAAGATGAGTGATCTGTCTGTAAACTGTCTGCTTTACGCGGACGATGCCGTTCTCGTTGCGGATAGTGCGGACGAATTACAAGTCTTGGTGTCGAGAATGAATGAGGTATGCAAGTCAAATGATTTAATGATGAATGTCGGAAAGTCAAAGGTGATGGTTTTCGAAAGGGAAGAGCAAATGACAGTTTGTAATATAAGTGTGAACGAAGAGAACTTGGAACAGGTGAGGGAATTTGTGTATTTAGGTAGTATGTTCACAGCAGATGCCCGAACGGATAGTGACGTCGAAAGAAGGGTTGGTGCGGGTAACAAAGTGAATGGAGCTTTAAAAATAGTTATTGGAAACAAGAATTTATCAATGAAAGCGAAAACGGCCGTTCACAATGGAGTTCTGGTCCCAACCTTAATGTATGGAAGCGAAGCATGGAACTGGCAAAAGAAGGATGAGAGTAGAATAAATGCGGTAGAGATGAGGTCCCTAAGACGTATGTGTGGTAGAACGATATACGACAGAATCTCAAATGCTGATATAAGAAAGGAATGTAGAGCGGAAGAAGGTATTATGAACAAAATTATGAAAGGATCGCTGCGTTGGTTCGGACATATGGAACGCATGGATGGAGAAAGAATGGTTAAGAAAGTATACGTTAATGATGTAAATGGGGTACGAAGTCGAGGCAGACCGAGGAAAACATGGCATGACCAAATTAATCAAATTTTAAAGGTTGGTCATGTTAGAAGTCGGAGGAATCGACGTGCGTGTATGACTCGTTGTATGAATGTGGAGGAAGCTAGAGAGGTTTGCCAGGATAGAGTAGTGTGGCGGTCCATTCTCTCTGCCTACCCCTGCGGGGAAACGGCGTGATGGTTTGTTGTTGTTGTTGTTATATTAAAAAAAATTAAATTACATAGACATGTTTCGGACAAACAGTCCTTCTTCAGTAAAGATACATTTTTAAAAATATTATAAAATTGTTAACATGATCTGACAGGTGCTATAAATATTTATTTTGAAACGTTTATGCTTATGTTATAACAAATATTATGATTCAATTTAAATTTTAAAATAATAATTTAAAGTTCTTATTGGGGTTCAGGTTTACTTACAACAAAGGAAATAAATCAAAGATTGGACTTGACGTTAAATTAATTTGATTATTTATAATATTTTTTTTATTTTTCATTGCTCTTTTAATTTCTAAAATTACGAGATTGCTCAAAGCTATATTTCTATAATTAACATGCAAAATTTCAACGCCAATTTCTTTATTAAATGAATGATCTTTTTTTATGAGGTGGTTAGCAAATTCACAAAAATTATTATTTGAGAGTATATGATCATTTGTTTGAAATATAGATTATTTTTTAATTTTCGAAACGTTAACGGCATAAATTGATTTATTATTCTGTAAGTCTAAATTGATTGCCGCCCCTGTCTTAGTTCACCGCTTCCCGAAAGTGAGGGTGTGAAAGGAAGGGCCGGGTTCAAAATTGTAATTTTCACGATTTATGTAACTTTTGCGCAATATGTTAAGTCGGATCCACGGAAAATGAATAGCACCTGTGTTTTAATATCACCCGCAAGACTAACTAAGGTGAGGCAGGTATTGTATAACACAATGATAAGTTATCGCTCGGATTCATTGAAAATAAATTTATTACGCATTTATTCCTAGATGTTCGAGAAATGGCGGGAAATTCAACAATTTTCTAAGTCTTAAAAACAAAACAAACAACCAAACAAACCAACACGCCGTTTCCCCGCAGGGGTAGGCATAGAGAATGGACCGCCACACTACTCTATCCTGGCAAACCTCTCTAGCTTCCTCCACATTCGTACATCATGCACGCACGTCAGGCACGCACGTCGATTCCTCCGACTTCTAACATGACCAACCTTTAAAATTTGATTAATTTAGTCATGCCATATTTTCCTCGGTCTGCCTCGACTCCGTACTCCATTTACATCATTAACGTATACTTTCTTAACCATTTTTTCTCCATCCATGCGTTCCATATGTCGGAACCATCGCAGCGATCCTTTCATAATTTTGTTCATAATACTTTCTTCCGCTCTACATTCCTTTCTTATATCAGCATTTGAGATTCTGTCGTATATCGTTCTACCACAAATACGTCTTAGGGACCCCATCTCTACCGCATTTATTCTGCTTTCATCCTTCTTCCGCCAGTTCCATGCTTCGCTTCCATACATTAGGGATGGGACCAGAAAAGTCTTCTGTTTAAATAATCGATAATTAGACCGACATTCACTTACGCAGCCCCCATCTAAGATAACGTAGTTCAGAGTCACACACGTAAACTTCAAATCCCGCAAAACAAGGTTATCCGGGTCGCGATGCGTGCTCCCCTTTGGACCAGGATTACACGACTCCACCTACAGGCGGGTCTCCTGACTCTAGACGAACACATCCACACACTGGCCGAGCGTTTCTATCAGTGGTCGCTACATACCCAAACCCCTTTAACTATGTACATCCCCGATACCCACTACGGTCACAAGCGTATAAAACACATTCTCCTTCAGAGAAACATCACGAGGTACAACTCACAGTCACTTCCCGCTTTCTTGTCAGCATCCCACCTAATCACCACCACCATATAGATCTGCCTTAGACGGGTATATAAGTATTAATAATAATATGGGTGTTTATTTAGGGATACATACAATACATATTCAAAATGAAAAAAAAAACATATTAAAATAATGTTAATGTCTATGATATTGGCTTTATTCAATAGATAATTTTATGCAGTTATTGTTTAAATACTCGTATGATTTCGGGCATATGAGCGCCACGGCTAGCTTGAATGAAGCGCAATCGTGAAGTCCAATTTTCGACTATTGTCGTCTTTGTGGATGCATATTATCCACTAGAGAGTGTACGTGGTGCGAAAACGATCCATGGTCTTCCGAACAACTTGCTCGGATATACGATTATGTCGACCGTAAAATGGACGTAGTGCACGATAGGTTTGGCGAACCGAACCATGATTTTCAAAATAAATTTGCACAATTTGTAAGCTCTGTTCTGACGTTAGTCTAATCATGGTCAAATGGCAAAACGTACCGACTACAAATCAACTGTCAAATTGACAGTCTGTAGAAACAATGTTGCCAGTTTAAAAACCAAACCTCTAAAAAAAAAAACTATATAACTATTTATAGTTTTAACGTCCTCTTATTAAACATTTCCTTTATAAGGCAGCCTTATATAGACCACAACCTCATTCTTAACGACGCAATGTCCAATAAGTAGGGCAATAACATGACAAGTCAACTTGAGTTGAGTTTTATCAGATTTAAAAAAAAAAACGCGTTGAAAATACTCTAGAACATAGGTTCCTAAAGTGAGCCTGGGGGTACTGAAAGGAACTAAGGCTGACTTTGGAGGAAGTGAGGGGAGGGGGAGGTTAGGGAGCGAAAGTTTTAAATATTTTTTTAACCTTAACTAACTAACTAACCATCACGCTGTCTCCGAAAAAGAGTAGGCATAAATAATAAACTGCCACACTGTTCTTTCTTGACATATAGTTGATTCACAAACCGAAGAGCTATTGCTTGTGTGTTAGTATGGTGGTCTTTCATGGAATCTGATTGGTTGCCAGATCAAAAGCGTCAAACTGTCGGTGTGTTCCGAGATGCGGGGCGTAGCGCAAGCGTTTGGCTGCTAATATACTCGGTGATTCGAAAAATACTCATTTTTCAGGATTGTTCTTAAAATATTATTTTCATTATTGATTGATCGAAAATTTACCATGTCGAAATTAGGAAAGGGAAAGCCACTTCCGAGTCAGTTTAAATACATAATAAAGAAAGAAATCTCATAATTACTAGTAAATAACCTCCGGGGATCAAATAATGTAATTGAAACCAATTAAGGGGAAAAAAAGTATCATTATTATTATAAGTCTCACCCTTACTCGCTTTTCCAAGGAAAAATCAATAAACAAATTATAATTTTAATGAACAAAATTTTTATAATCATTACAATTAAGCTGATAGCATTTTTGTTAATAAAAAATAATAAAAATAACACGTTTATTTATTTAAATGTTTGAATATATGACAAACATTTATTGGTTTTCCAATCACAAAAAAATAGCGTCTAGATCAGAGGTTCCCAAACTTTTTTGTGCCGTAGACCCCTTGCCGATTTTTTCTATTTTGTGTAGACCCCTGATTTTTCGATTTGATTGCTAAAAAAAAAAGGTCACTGCTGAATCTACTGCCCGAAAGTCGCTGTCGAGCTAAAAAAAAAGAAAAAGGTCACCGCCGATTCCTCTACCTACTAACTGGAAGTCGCTGTCGATCTAAAAAAAAACGATTTTCCCCAAATGAGCTGAAAAAAAGGTCAGATTCTCATCGTCCGATTTCCCCCAAATGATATAAAAAAATGGTCGCCAACGGTTTCAATATTCGGCTTCAATTTAGTTGAACCATCTCATGGACCCCCAATTTTTTTTTGCAACTGTCGTAGACCCCCTGCAAGTTGTCGTGGACCCTTGGGGGTCTATATAGACCACTTTGGGAATCACTGGTCTAGATTTTCTGTAAACGCACTGTCACTCATACTATTGCAAACGATCTCCCCGTAGTGAACGGACTCTACTTCTCTCTATAACATGGTACATGATTTTACGGCCTATCATAAAATTATTTTATATGTGGTCTCTCACGATAATGGGATGAGTTATGTGTGCTATTGACCTTGCGATGGCGCCGGGCCGAGGGGCGCGAGCACGGCTGCGGCCAGCCGGGCCTGGCTGCGCGCGGTGCTGTACCCGCTGGCGTCCAGGCGCACGGGCAGCGCGAGCCACGCGCGCGTCACGCACAGTGTCCCGCGCGCATTGCTGCTCACGGCGTGCACGGCGCGCAGGGCCGCCTCCACTGCTCCGGCCCCCCCACCCTCCGACTGTGGAAACATAATAACAATATAAATAAATTGGACGACTTATAAAAGAATTTACATCTCAAGGGCACTGTAAAAAATGTTTCATGTTTTGAATTTTTTTTTATTGGATAAAACCCTTGGGTATAAGGTTCTTTACATATTATATCCTGTTACATTATTTTTCAGATTTATTTTAACCCTTACCACTCCTTTGTCGAATGCCAGCCGATATCGCTATACTCGTATGTACGCTACAACTCAGTTGTCGGCTGGCGGCCGACAAGATAAAACTTGCACGCGCGCCTAGTATTTTCGGGCGCAAAACTTGACACGTGTCGTTGTTTCTTTTGATTATTCGTTAAAAAAATATTTAATTTCACGTTTCAAAGTATTTTAACACAACAATAATTGTTTGAATCGGGGACTGCTATTGGTCGAGGCAAAATCTAGATGGCGGCAAGTGGATGTTACTGATTTTGCAAGATACATCAAATTTCAAGTCTTATTTTACTTGAAATTAAGCTAGTTATGATCCTAACATTTGCACACAATATACAAAAATACTTTATTAATAATCTACCATTTAAACTTGTAAATTTTTTTTTTTGGAGGTTACAGGCTTTGCAAGTAGTGCCCTCAATTATAAAATGAGTTTTTGAAGTTGTCACCAAGTCCGACCAACAGAAAAGCCAACAGATGACCAAGGTACACATATCCATCTACCACTTCTACAGTTTTATTATGGATTTTAATGTATATATTATTTTTATTATGGATGTAATGAACACACTTGCGAGCTATCTAATGTAATGTATACCTGATTTTCATACATATGGCTTTGAATCCTTACACATTTATCTCTATACATGTATTATACATGGAAAATTATGTAAATCTCACCAATAATTTACTGGAGTATGGATCAGATATTAAATTTAGTTTGTAATGTAGGAATTTAGTCGTAAATCCTTAAGATCGTAGCCGATTACGTTACACGTAGGCCTTCGTAGCTTATCCTCTACGCCTCGCCTTGCCCCCAAAGTTAGTAAGATCTGTACCTACCTATTCGCGTGAACATTCAAGCTCTGTTCACTATTCTAACAAAATATCACACTTGACACACTAACCACTTGTGTCAGTTCTCGTGTTAAAATAGATATTGAATTCTTCTTCTTCTGCTTTATTTAGGACTGTGTCCTGTTATTTCTCGGAGCCTGTTTCTGGACTGTCTCGCCATCTTTTAGGTGGTCTTCCTGCAGGTCAATTTCCTGTTGGTACTTTATTTGCGGCTATATTTATCACTCTTTCAGAACATGCTCTTTCCACATGATCTCTCCAGTAGCGTCTTCTCAGTCTTCCCCATCGCACGACATCTTCTACATTGTAGATCTTTCTTATTTCAGAATTTCTTATTCTGTCTCGGAGTGTCGTTCCCGCAACGGATCGGAGAGTCTTCATTTCTGTGGTTCTTAGGAGACTTTTTGTTCTGATGGTGTCAGCTCTCGTTTCTAATCCATATGTCATTAAATGACGTACGCATGTCTTGTAGATTCGAATTTTGCTCTCCTTTAGCATATTTTAATTTTTGTGTATAGATATTAAATTATGATTTTCATTCTAAACTATACTATATAAACATAGAAAAATCGTTCGTAAAACTAAGTTTAATAGGTAGCTAATCTATCGCTATTTTATTGTCGCGTGAATTCTACACCAGGTCAAAGACTGAGAATTACACTGCCATCGTCAAGAATCGAACTCGGGACCTTCGGTGTTTATAACTCTTGCCACTCTGCCACGAAGGTCCTCAAGTGAGTAGATTGTGTTGAATAATACTAATTCCAACAATGATTCCTGCTGTGCCGTTGCAACAAGAAGGACCCTAAACAGAACGTGTTGCCGCTCTCCATCAGCAGAATGAACAGAGTCACAACCTTACCTGCGATATCTGTGGGAGAACCTGTACCTCAAGAATAGGCCTGTTCTCACACAGAAGATCACACCACCGATTAATTAAATGGATGGCGAGGGGATCCTCAACTTCGAGAAGCAAAGAAGTTGAGAAGAGTATTGAAACCGCTCGGTAGTAAAAGTGGTTGAAACAAAACAAACTACACACCATAATCCAGTTATGATATAATTCATATATGATTGCGCAGTTAATTATAACAGTGCAACGCTCACACGGTGGCCAGAGGAAACACTTTAGGGACTCCCTTAAAGGAAACCTACAAAAGACTGGCATCGACTGTGATTGCTGGGAAAAGACTGCAGAGGACAGACCTAGGTGGAGAACAGCAGTACATAAAGGCACACAAGACTTTGAAGCACAGTGCAGAGACGACGTCGCAGAGAGGAGGAGGAGGAGAAAGGAGAGACCTCTGGGTAAGGTGACAGCCCCATTACAAGCGCTTTCCCCTGCGCCAGATGTAGTCCAGGATCGGGCTCTTTAGTCACATGCAGACCCACAACCGTGAAGGACAGTCTTCCTCGGATACGAGGGACAGCCGATGATGAATTATAACAGTATCAATTTTAATTTGAAGATTATTATTGCTTGTGTCGCGTGATGTCAAAGAACACGATACAAAATGAAATAAGTTACTCACGTCATACTGCAAATCTTCAATAGCCGAGAGCAGGGAAGGCTGGGCTAGTAAGGCGAGCTGCAAGCAAAGGAGAGACGACCCCAGTCCCCTGGTCATACCGCCGGCAATCCATGTGCTCCTGGGAACAAGATACATTTAACATTTTACTAACCGCTATTTATTCAAACAGAACCAATTAATTATACAAACAAAATCGCGCATATATAAACATAGTTAGATATTAATTAGAGCACAACATTTTAAAATATTATACAATAATAATTTCAAGTATTTTTCATAAGTCACATTTCAAGTGACACAAGTCAGAATAAGAGAGATATGTGAGGTTGAGGATATTATAAGATGGAGCAGACAGCGAAAAAGGTACTGGCACGGGCATGTTCAAAGAATTGACACCACCAGACTCCCCTTTATATTGCGTTGTATAATCAGCCTCATGGGACTCGTCCTCGTGGAAGACCTCCTAAAAGATGGAAGGGACAGTTGCGAGCCTACCTCACAAGAGGAGCAACACTCTGGAGAACAGATCACATAGGTCTATAACAAGGAAGAAGAAGAAGACATTTCAAGTGAATAACTAAGTTTTCTTTTATGAACTTTTGAATAGATTGCTGATGAGTTTATTCTCATAAAATAATTTAAATATCTAAAGTAAGTCATGGTTCATACTTTAGAACTCACACAGTTCAGGAACGCGGTATAAGCAATGAGTTATCATTCCTGAACCTGGGTTTTAATAAAGAATTCGGAACTTTATAGAACTGAAAATTCTTGGATCGAGAATACACTTCTGTAGAGGCTTCCCGCAAAAGTTTAACTGATGCAAACATTAAAAATATAATTAGTGTAGAAAAGAATCAAGCAATTGAATCGATTTTTTTACTTGGAATTTTTATGTCACAACAGGACTAATTTGTTCTTGGAACGCGGCCTTGCAAATGAATAGTTGTCGATTTCGATTCTAGGAAAATACTCGATTTTTCGACTTGGTTATTCAATATAATACGAGTACTTACCCATCTTTAATTTTGCCTATCGTCTGAGGTAAACAATTCAAACGATCCTACTCACACATAATCATATTTTTATTCGAAACAATTGAGTTGCAACATCAATATCATTGTATCGTTTTTTTTTTCAGTGCTGTTTAAATGATTTCCAATTTATGCTCGCTGTTTTTTTAAGCTGGGCCGATATTTATATTGCCGAACTCGATTTATAATCACTGCCTTCGGTTTGTAGTGAATAATTGTTCATACTAAATGCCTCGATAATGTTGTATTTTGATCTGATGTTCAATCCGTCATGCTTTCTTCTTCTAGGACTTATTCACACTTATCATCAGATTGTATCGCATGCATACCTCAGGATTTGTAGTCATGCTCGTTGTCTGCAAGTAATTTGGCGTCGTCCGCATATAATTTATAGCTTACTGAGACTTCGCTTATTTTGGCACCTGCATCCAACCCTTTCATACACTTGCCCATATATAGATTAAATAACCACGGCGACATTACACAACCCTGTTTGACATCTTAATTAATATCAAAGCAGACTGTTAGAACGATATTTACTCTGACACTAGCAGTGCTTTCGTGATCAGTCTATCTTATTTGTAAATATATACATATTTAAAGAAGTTAACTTCATTGTTCTGTTGTCAGAAAATTCTAATAACGTCAAATAAAAAACGATATTTTAGATTGATTCTGGGACGTTGATGCAATATTCGCCATTTTGAAAAAGGACTTCAATGAAACAAAGTTTGCCTAATAGTAGAGCATTATTCTGATCTTCGTTGTATTTTGTATTCTAGACACGGGAGAAGAATATTGAAAAAAAAAAACGTGTATGGCATTCGAATAGCACTTCGGCCCCACAAGTTTACGCATAGCGGAAAAGCGTAGGTTGATTGGGACGATAAACAGAGATTTTTTTCAGTATTATTGCCTGGTCCCATTCTGTGCAGAGATTGAAAAAACATACAATGGATTCTTTCGGAGCATTTTGGCCGCACGATTCTCGCGTTTTTATAAATACGTATTGCTAGTACTAATAAAACTATTTTCAAATACCGACATTTCGCACCATCGCATCGTTTAGACAAATCTCCCTACGCATCTTCTAATAGTGCCGTGTCAGATCTTTTTGCAGAATGCTTTCCCGCCACAGTGATTTCTCGGAAAATGTTACTATGGGCTTACCTTTCGTTAGTTGGTGGGTTTCAATTTTGTGCACCAAAGATACGCCTCACGCCCTCTATCCCACAATCTTTAGGGTACGGCCACCCCGCAGTGCCTGGGTAGAAGTCAAGACACAGTTCGCTTGTTATCACGCTCTGTGGAGCGGAGCCTATAGTGTGGCCGGTCTCATAGTGCGCCATACGTTGGTTCGCCGCGTGTTCATTTTGACTCCTAATCTGGCACTTCGGTGTGGCCGTACCCTAATGGTTAAGTCAACGATCACATTCTGGACGAAGACCACTCTAGGACGCCAGAGAATAGGACTTACTGGAATTCTTCCTGTTGTCAGCATATCTGTCTGAAATAATTTTATGATAGGCCATAAAGTCATGTACCATATTTTGCTATAGAAGAGGATTGAAATTAAACTGGATTAAATATGGCCTAGATTTTGACTTTTGCTTTTTTTTCTGGAATGGTGCATTCTCCAGCTAATGTAAGTCCTGCGTGGATGGGGGGCGGAAGCCCGGCTTGCGTAAGAAATTTTAAATCAAAGCCTCTTCTGACTTACAGGGGTTCAGTTCTTGTGGCTATTCCTCTTACGTCTGATGGGAAGATTGTTGGAAGGTGATTTGGTGGGTTTTTGGTTTATGCGAAGTCATGATTACTTAGATTTGGGGGTTTTGATTCAAAATTTCTTACGCAAGCCGGGCTGGGCTTCTATGGGAGTACCGCCACTGGTCCCAACGGGGCAATTTTAATTATTCGGGTCCTTATCCATATAACTTCGTCACCTGAGAGTAAGAGGGTTCCAACTAACAAAATTTCACATTTGGCTTTTTTTCCTGAAAAGGGTTCTTACTTACCTAATCTATACGTACAATAAAAAAAAACATGTAGTAATATAGTTATTTTGATGTTACGAAAAGAATCAAGTTCCATCTGATCATTCAAAACCCACGATTCACTGAAGAAGAATTCATTTAAACTTAGAACTTTATTATTCCAACTGTCGCCAGAGAAAATTTACACGTTTCTCGGTAAAAGAGTTTCATCTGCTTCGGATGGAACCCTTTTATTCCAAGATACATACCCGAAACCAACAAATCTTTGACTTCATTTTTCTCAGTTTTTTACTTTTGACAGTTGGAATCTTCTTACTCTCAGGTGACGACTTCCTAAACTGAGTATCTCCTAAGAAATAAACGCGTAATTTTGTAGATTCATTTTGGTACAAAATCCTTAAGTATATAACATTATGTACGAGTATAACATCGGTAACTCTCGAAAACTTTATTCTTAAATGGTATTATATCTGTCGCGGTCCATTAGCGGTAGCGGGGACGGAGTTTAATGCTTTTCCTGTGGGTTTAGGGAAATAGGATCCCGCCTTGCATTCACATTATATTTACACGGTTCCGTACAGCCCGGACATGAGCAGGACAGAGCACGGTCGGGCGAGCTGCTGGCTAAGTTATTCGGCCTGTCACCGATCCAACGGACGAAGGTACAATTCCCATCTTTGCTGGAAATTCGCAATCCGTGAATATTTTTCCGCATGACATAAAAGGATCTGGGATTAAGATGTAAATGGTTACATTGTTATGTAAATCACCGTGTTAACGCATTATGTAATATTGCGCCAATTTAGATGAAAAACCTTCATTATGATGTAGATTTATTATATTAAACTCAACGAATTGACTCGTAATACCCTTTTATTTCGTATAAGACACACCGTTAGCAAAGTACTCAATTTCAACTTAGCACTAATTACGCTCAAAGCGCAGTGAATATACTCGTGCAATTACTCTTGATTATTTGCAGTCTTATTCGATTGTATTTGAGTGACCTTAAATATCATATGTATATTATACATAATTGTAATGTAAGTCGGAGCAAATAAAATTAAAGAAATATTATATTGAATAATACACAAAAAAAAAAGATTTTTATAACACGTGTATTCCAAATTTTATGGTTGAATTATATTGCCTTGCTAAGGCGTTTTCAAAATTTTGTCTACAATTTATTTATATTTTTACTTTGTTCGAATTCTGTAATTCTAAGTAGAGTACTAACAAACTAATCTATACGCTTTACTAGAAGTTTCATAGAGTTGTTTCAAAATGGAGCCCAAAACAGTTCCATATACATATATATGCATCATCATGGGTGATTATTGTTTTTTTATGGTGATTCAACATGGAAAAATAGTGCACACTCTCATATCCAAATTGTCCATCGTTCTACACGCCTTCCCGTCAGCCAGCCCGCTAAAATGACAACTTCTACCTGAATAGGCTTATGCCTCCGGTGCCGCCATCACAGTTCCTGACCATCATAATTGCTCACTACTCCATTTTGCCGTTACCATCTTCCCGACCCGCTGCCATCTCCGAGCCAGCTGGCTTTCCTCGAACGTCTCCATCCCTTGCTTCTCCTGCCGCCGTCGACGCCGCCTCCTCCTGTCCCGTCTCCGCCATCGCTGCCGACCCGCTGTTTACTTCAACGACCCATGTCCCAATCCTTCCCTTTCCACTAATCTTATCCCATCCTGTATCTCAAACCCATTGCCATATCGGTCTCCATCCAAGACCACCGGCCCACACCCAAGGCCATTCTTGCCTCACTCGGTTCTGTGTCCAGGACCGATCGGCCTCCAAGCAAGGTCACTCCTTGTCACCGTCCCTCGGTCTCCACCCAAGACCTCGGCCCCTGTCCAAGGCCATCCCCGACCCCTCCACACTTCCTCCCTACCCGGGTAGTCATGTCCAAATGTCGGACACAACCCACTACATCCTCTAAGTAACCCTCCCCTCACCAACCAACAATATCCAACCTCAACATCAAAGAAAGCAATTCCAAGATGTGGGGGAGCAATAGCCTTCGGGCTGGTACTCCTGAAAAGACAATATCCAATCCAATCAAGAAGTTTCTTAACGTTCAAATTCTTTTGTTTCATTAAAACTATTCTAAAAATCTTGTTATTTCGTTTTTGTTTATCGGCAAAATAAAACATCAAAATATGTACATTCGACAATGCTCGAAGATTTATTGATAAATCATAACAAATTACAACTGAAAATAATAAATTATCTAATTAATAAGACATATAAATAGAAGATTTTCTACAATAACAAGGTATTGATAGCGTTATATATAATATTTTAAGGGAAAACATTCGCGACTAACGAACGGCAACGACATTAACGGGTAAAACGAATTGAAAAATTATCCTCAATTAAAAATAAAGGTTCGTTATTTTTCTGTTGGCCTTAATATAAAAAAATAACGGTTTTTATTAAGTTACCACTTTCCTATTTATACAGCCTTCAGAATTCCAAGAAAATATTTTAACGAAGGCGTCGCAATCGAGTTAAAATGTTTCGGGCCCATTTAAATAATACCGCTTAATAGCATCTCAGAAAAACATGGGAGAAAATGTTTTTTGGAATTCTATAAAAACAGCGCTGCCAAGTGAACGGAAATATTTATGATTGCTTGTATAGCAGAATATTAAAACAAACAAATCTATACGTAGTAACCATAGCTCTACGTATAGATCACTCGCCCGAAAAACGAAGGTCGCGAGCTCTTGTTGGTACCATTGGTGTTTTTTTTTTTCAAATGAGGCGTATAGAAACAAAGACGGCAATGGAAGGAAAATGAGTTAAATATTCAGTTTGATAGAGGAAAATTATTACAATCCGAGTGTACATTTGGTTTGAAACTAATCCGCCATTAAAACATACATTTTCGACTTTTTAAAACTAGTGCCGACCCCTCAAGATTACCATGTCCAAGACAGTAGACCTACGAGTGTCCACAAATGACTCCACCCCAATCTTGCTCCACGGTGTCCCCCTTGTGACCACAACCAGATTTTGCTACCTCGGTAGTATGATAGCAGGCTCAGGAGGTACGGAGGAAGATGTAGCCAACAGACTTAACAAGGCAAGGGGAGCTTTCGCTATGCTTCGCTCTGTATGGCGCTCCGGTTAAATTTCGAGAAAGCTTAAGCTCCAAGTATTCGGCAGTAGCGTTAAAAGCGTACTGCTGTACGGATGTGAGACTTGGAAGTCTACCGCGGACGTAATTGGTAAACTCCAGGTGTTTATAAATAGGTGCCTTCGCTCAATATTCAAAATCTATTGGCCCCAAACAGTGTCAAATGCCATTCTCTGGACCATGCCAGGCGAAAAGCCAATTAGAGAACAAGTCGCTAGACGCAAATGGCAGTGGATCGGTCACACTCTTAGACGGAAACCAGCCTGCATCGCTCAGTGTGCACTAGACTGGTCACATATGGGGGGAAAGAGAAAGCGCGGCAGACCTAGAGCCACCTGGAGAAGAACCCTGCGGGACGAGGTTAAGGCAGCAGGCCTCACTTGGGATGATGTTAGGCATCAGGCATGCGATAGAGTCGGGTGGAGAAGATTCCTTGAGGCCCTATGCACCACGGAGGTGTGACAGGACAAAAAGAAGAAGAGAAGAAAGAAGAAGTGGCGACCCTTATGTATGGAAGTAAAGCTTGGAGTTGAACACCATTGTGCACTGGCATTTTAGCATTTTTGGATATATATATATATCTTATTAATTAGCTAATTTATTATTTTCAGTTGTATTTTGTTATGTTTTATAAATCAATCCTCGAGCACTGTCGAATGTATTTTGATGTTTTATTTTGCCCAATTAACAAAAACGAAATAACAAGATTTTCGAATGTACTTATTTTTAGAATAATTTAAATGAAACAAAAGAATTTGAACCTTAAAAAACTTCTAGTAAAGCATATAAATTATTTTGTTAGTCGAATTACAGAATTCGAACAAATTAATTTACAAGAGATGGAAGAATGGATAAAGATATCGGAAGAAGGGTTGGAGCTGGAAACAAAATAAATGGTGCACTCAAAGTCATTACCGCAAATAGAAATATATTGACTGAAGCAAAGATGGCACCGCACAATGGAGTTCTAGTCCCGACCCTTATGTATGGAAGTGAAGCTTGGAGTTGGCAGAAGAAGGATGAAAGTAGGATAAATGCAGTAGAAATGAGATCTCTACGAAGAATGTGCAAAAAACAATGTATGATAGAATAATCAATGATCAAGTAAGGAAGGAATGTAAGGCGGATGAATGCGTGATAATAAAATTAAGAAAGGGTCACTAAGATGGTTTGGACATATGAAACGAATGGATGAGGGAAGAATGGTTAAAATGATATATTGTACAAGTAGTGTGAATGGAAAAAAGAAGTCGAGGAAGGCCAAGGAAGACATGGCATGACGAAATTAATAAATTATTGAAAGGCGGCCATGTTCGAAGTAGGAACAATCGATGAGCGTGCATGTCATGATGTGTGAATGTAGAAGAAACGCGAGAGTTATATCAGGATAGAACAATGTGGCGATCCATCCTCTCTGCCTACCCCTCCGGGGAAATGGCGTGATGGTTAGTTAGTTACTTAGTTGAAACAAACCCAGTAGTGTCAATAGTGTCAACAAAATTTCAGAACAAAAGCGGCAGTTACTTAATGAACCAATCAAAACGCTAGAAATGGCATTTTTCAAGTTGGCGTCCCATACAAATATCGTTCGTATGAAAAGGTGTTGATAACAAACATGGCAATGTCATGCTGCATTCAAAACAAAACCGGCAGTGTCAAAAAATTTGTAACAAAAACGGCAATGTCAATTATAAAACAGCAGATATCTTGGAAAAGAAACCACGGGTATAAATAAAATTTACTCAAATTATAGCTGCACGCTATGTTTTAATATTTAAAAAAATGTTGCGTCGTATAACCTTAAACAGGTTTATATTAAAACGTTTTTCATTGTTCACCAACAACTTGATGATGCTGACATTGCCGTTTTTGTTTCTATACGCCTCAAATAGATTTCAGTTATTTTTCAGTGATTATTATTTTTTATTCTAATGTGTACGTTTAAATTCTATAGACAATTAATTGTTTTGGCGGAAACACTGCGATACTTCAACAATATAAACCTTTTGATTTGGAACTCTGTTATAATATCACGATTTACTTATTTAATTCTATGAAATTGTCACGACAGCTGTTTCGATAACCAATTTCTCATCATCAGGTGTAACAAAACAACTCCAAAATAGTTTTTAGAATTAATGACTATAAAATAATTAAACACTTTGTATTTAACCACGGTATGGTTATTATAATTGATGCTAACTATTATAGTTTCGCTTGGACCCAAGCTTCATCAGGGCAGTATAATAACCTTAGATTACCTTGGTTAAATACAAAGTGTTTTATTATTTTATATCGACCTTCGTGGCAGATGGCAGTGTGCTTGTCACACTGTCTTTGGTCTGGTGTAGAATTCTCGTGACAATAAAATGGCGATAGATTGGCTACCCATCACATATCATAAGAATCGATATAATAGTTAAAATAAATTGTATACAGTAATTGGGTTCAAATGACCTGTTGTATACAAGAAGAAAAAATGTCTAACCACAAAGTGAGTGCTTCATATGAAAATTTAAAATTAATAAATTGTGATATTTTAACAGTGTTACAATTTGGAACACTGTTATAATAAAAAAAAGCTAATACAACATTAATTTATTATTGCAAATGTGATAAGTTTAGTTAGCATTTTGGTCTCGTCAACGTTATTTTCTTTGTTCCTTATTTAAAAATGTGTCTAGTGATTATTTTATCTCATCCGCTGTCTAATGAGTATTTGGAATTTTTGTTTCGTTTTAAATATAGAGAAGCTTTTGAGTGCTTCTTCTTCCGGTGTTATGTCAGGTCCCCCGACGTTGATTACCACTTAAGAGCGGGCATCTCTTTTCCGGGGGGTTTTAGGAGCCCTAACCCTTTTCAAAAGTCGCCGGGACTCTCTTGATTCCTCTTCATTGTGATGACCCGAGGAATGATATCCTGAATGGTTTCCCCTTATCTTCTCTGAAGGATTTTCTGTTGGGGTTGGTTTTCTTTACCTGGTGTATCCAGTTTTATGATGCTGGAAATCTGCTTATTGTCCACTCTCTATTTACTATAATAATAATAATAATTAGGCTAATTTGTATAGCGCCGTTTTCGTGAATAGTTCACCTCAAAGGCGCTTTGACAATGTTTTTAGTCATGAGAGCTGCATGTGACACCAGCGATCAGATAACTGTTGTTTAAATTTAATACGATATTTTGAAAAGGTGGGTTTTTAGGTGAGATTTAAAATCTGTTGGATTGTCAATGCATCTGAGGCGTGTAGGAAGCATATTCCAGGAGGACGGACCTGCCACTGCGAAAGCCCGATCTCCGAAATTTGTCTGGGGGTTGCGCTTTGGCTCAACTAATTTGCCTATTGCCGAGGAGTTTGCTGATCGAAGCGTAGATTGCCGCTAGTTAGGGCTATCAGCAACACAAAATTAAGATACGAGTATATAGGCTGGTGCCATTCCGTGAAGCGCTTTAAAAACCGACCTGCATAGTTTATACTGGATTCTTTCAGGACACTTGAGCCAGTGAAGATCTTTTAGATGTTGTGAAATATGCGCGTTTTTTGGGACACCTTTTCTAAGTCGTGCTGCCGCATTGAAAACAGATTGAAGTTTATTTGTTTGTTTCTTGGGTATGTTGGCATAAATGCCGTTGGAATAGTCGAGTCGAGATACGACGAAGGAATTAACAAGTGTTTTTAATGCAACAGTGGGAACATTTCTTTTGATTGCTTTGAGCTGCCTTAGGTGAAAAAAACTGGCGCTCACTGTCTTTTTTATTTGGGTTTTTACTTAGAGATCTGCTTCGAAGTTGACTCCAGGAATTTTATGGAGTTATTAGGGATGTTGTCAATTCCGAATGTTGATATCGGAGCATGATCGACTAAGTGCTGGCCCTTCATTGAGGTGGTCCAGAGAAATTCCTTTTTGAAAGGGTTTAATTTTAATTTATTTGAGGCCATCCAATTTGATATAGCTCATATTGCCTGGGGTTCGTGGATCTAAGAGACCACACGGACACTAGAGAGTTGGACCTGCCAGATGTGTTGCTGATGTCATTGCATCATGACGCATTACATTTTATAGAGGCATGCTTATCGGCAGAGCACATCCCATTGTAGCCCAGGCCTCACTACCCTCCAGGCCTCTTAAGGGTTACTTTATTTGTAATTACACACGTTCCATTTCTCTCAAATTACCCTTTAGTTTTAAGAGTATATACTTGTATTAAACATAGATGCCTACAATTAAATACATAATGCCCTTTACGAGATTGGACATTTGAAATTGGAATCCTTTTAAGATGAGTGTAACGGAAAATTGAATTCGGAACGAAATTTCATATTCTATACACGCATTCAAATAATCCTCTAATAAATCTGACTGGTCTTGCGCAATAACGCGATTGATGAAAATGGATTTGGCGTTGTTATGACGACAGGCACAAAATAATTTGGAATTGGATTTATTGGAAAAAAATATCTGTTTGTAAAAAAATAACTACATAACTCGTCTATGAAAAAAAAACCTAATAACAACAAACTTTATAATACTTAAGGAAATTGTACAAACAAAAAACAAACAAACCATCACGCCGTTTACCCGTAGGAGTAGACAGAGAGAATGGACCGCCACACTACTCTATCCTGGCAAACCTCTCTAGATTCCTCCGCTTTCATACAGCGAGTCATACACGCACGTTGATTCTTCCGACTTCTATCATGACCAACCCATGATCCATGTGTCCGAACCACTCATCCATGCGCTCCATATGTCCGAACCAACGCAGCGATCCTTTCATAATTTTGTTCATAATACCTTCTTCCGCTCTATATTCCTTTCTTATATCAGCATTTGAGATTCTGTCGTATATCGTTCTACACACATACGTCTTAGGGACCTCATCCCTACCGCATTTATTCTGCTCTCATCCTTCTTCTGCCAGTTCCATGCCGCGCTTTCATACATTAGGGTTGGGACCAGAACTCCATTGTGAACGGCCGTTTTCGCTTATGAAATTGTATAATATGCTAAATTGATTATGTTATATTGATTATAAATATGTTTGAGAAATTAGTAGCCAACCCTTATTTACGGAAGCATACCAACCCTTATGTAGGGAAGTGAAGCATGGAACTGTTAGAAGAAGGATGAGAGCAGAATAAATGCGGTAGAGATGAGATCCCTTAGAGCCGTATGTGTAAAACGATGTATGATAGAATTTCAAATGCTGATATCACGAAGCAATGCACAGCAGAAGAAAGTATGATGAACAAAATTATGAAAGGATAATTGCGTTGATTATGAAATACGCAATGCATGTATTAAGAAAGAATGGTTAAGAAGGTATACGTTACGATGTGAATGGAGGAGTTGAAGAAGACCGTGGATAATGTTGCATGATAAAATTAATAAAATATTAAAGGTCGGCCATCTTAGAAGTCGGAAGAATCAACGTACGTGTATGACTCGCTGTATGAATATGGAGGAATCTAGAGAGGTGTGTCAGGATAGAGTAGTGTGGCGTTCAATTCCGTATGTTTACCCTTTTGGAGAAACGGCGTGTCGATGTTAATATACTACGTAAATAACTTATTTCGTTTAAAAATTCACTTAAGACTGAATGGCTCTCGGATACCGATGTATGGTGTATGTTTGTATTATTAGTACTTGTTCTGAAAAAGCAATACACAATAACTAATTACCTAACGATCACGCCGTCTCCCCGGAGTGGTAGGCAGAAATAATAGACCGCCACACTGCTCTGTCCTGACATACATCTCTCGCTTCCTCTACATATTAATAATATATGAACAATATAATATAGTTTGGTGTTGTTGAGCCCACATATGGACTGTGTACTTCGCTCGAAACACGTTATTTATATATAATATATTCCTTATATATATTGTGTCCTATAATAAAAGCAAGATTTAAATTAAATAGAAAACACAGTTTTTAGTATTTAGATTGTTTTTTTTATTGAATCATAATGTAAATAGTATAGGGTTATTTATGAAATAACACATCGGGCAAATGGCCTCCATGGCTTTGCTGCCACATACGCACTCTTTTGTTGAAAATTATGACCATTTTAAATAAATGTGGTTGAATTTCGTTGATGCAGCGTTTAATTTCCTCCAGTAATGCACGGATGGTTGTGGGCATGTTGAACCTTTGATTTCAAATAACCCTATAAAAATAAATCTAATGGCGTTAAATCACACGATCTAGGGGACCAATTCTGATCACCAAAACCAGAGAGTACAGACAAACCAACACTCTCATACACTGCTTCGATATTGACATTTGAACGGCTTGTTTTTGGACGACCAGTGCGTTTCGCGTCTCCAACTGATCCAGTCTCCATGAATTTTTCAATTAATCTCTTCACAGTTGACGAAGTCAATACACTATTCCGACATTTTCAAAATGCGGCCGCCAAAATTTAATTATTTTTGAGATATTGTTCAATTATGAAAACACGTCGTTGTATCGTGTAACGCTCCGTTTTTACTAACCCTAAACTGTCAGCTACCAAATTGATTTTTTTCGTTGTTGCTAACAATTTACTGCACAAAAGGCGGCAAATTCAAATCTTGCTTAAATTTTGGGAGATCCTATATTAATTTCATACGATAATTTCACTGGCTTAAAAGTCCAGAAATAATCCAGTATAAACTCTGCTGGACAGTCTTCAAAGCGCTACATGGAATGGCACCAAGTTATATAACTGAATTCTGTATAACGGACAGCCTAAATACAAGGAAATCCACACTTCGCTCGGCGAACTCCTCGGCAATAGGGAGATAGTTGAGCCGAAGCGTTGCCCCAGTACAAATTTCGGGGATCGAGCGTTCGCGGTAGTCGGTACATCAGCTTGGAACAATCTCCCTTCACATCTCAGATGCATAAATGATCCGACAGATTTCAGATCTAAACTGAAAACTCATCTTTTTCATATTTCATACCCAATTTAAACATTTATACTTTGTTCTACTATACTTTCTAACCGATCGCGAAAATCAGATGCAGCGTTCACATTTATATTTTTAGATTTAAAGCACGTCTTAATGCGCCCTTGAGGTGATTACATCACAAAAACGGCGCTTTAAAAGTTAGCATATTATTATTATTTTAATACTAAGAAAATTCAACCTGAAAAGAGAATTTTGCATTATAAAATAATATAAAAATAACATCTACGTTACGACAGGGAACACGTAAATACGCTTTCTGTGTTTTTTTTACCGATTGAGGTTTACCGCGCATGTGATTTGTTTGTATTTGAACGAAAGCCAAGCATCCGGCGATCTGTTTGTCTCCGCGTATCTGGTGACAGGGAGAATCTTCTTGATGAAGGTAAAGCCCCGCAAGACAATTTGAGGATCGCTGAACTCTTGAGCCGAGAAAATTATTTCGTAACTGGGCTCAATGTAATAAAATATATGCGAACATCGTTCCATGTAGCCGTAATCCCCTGAAGAGGGCAAAGGAAGCTTTTCCACTAGCAAGGCACGATGGTAGGGTCTATCCAATACCCACAAAAAATTGATATTTATTGTTACCACTTTGCACGTCCTACATTTGTTCGCGTTCATGTCAAAACTTCAATTGATTTTAATATATTATATTAGGTCCTTACATATGAAATTGGCGTTTTGCCGTACTGGCAACTTTGATCTCAAATATCTTCTCTTTGGTTAGGAATTCCAAATTCAAATTTATACAGCTATTTACTCAAGTATTTGTGTTTCGAAAATTATAATTCATTTGTTTTTTCCTCAATTGTTTTTTTTCTTTGCGTCACTCAGTTTACAAAATGGAAAACTTGAAATATCGCGTTATTTACGAGTACGAGTTCCACCGTGGCACCAGTGCTGCAGAAACGGCTCGAAGGATTAATGATGTGTATGGCGACGGTGCCGCAAAAGAAAACACAGTGCGTTTTTGGTTCCAACGTTTTCGTTCTGGAAATTTGGACCTGCAGAACAAGCCCCGTGGACGGCCGGAGACCAAAATTGATAATGAAGAATTGAAGGCTATTGTGGAAGCGGATCCATCGCAAACCACGTCCGAGTTAGCTGCAGGCTGCGGTGTTAGTGATACAACTGTTTTAATCCACTTGAAGCAAATTGGGAAGGTGAAAAAGCTTGAAAGGTGGGTACCTCACGAATTGAGTGAAGCAAATCAACAAACGCGCGTTGACTGCTGCGTTGCATTACTCAACCGGCACAATAATGAAGGGATTTTGAATCGAATCATTACCTGTGATGAAAAGTGGATCCTGTATGATAATCGGAAGCGCTCATGGCAATGGCTGAACCCTGCCGAACCAGCCAAACCATGCCCCAAGCGAAAATTGACTCCAAAAAAGTTACTTGTGAGCGTTTGGTGGACTAGTGCTGGTGTCGTTCACTACAGCTTTCTTAAATCTGGCCAGACGATTACGGCAGATGTCTATTGTCAGCAACTGCAAACCATGATGGAAAAGCTAGCTGCTAAACAACCGAGGCTGGTTAATCGCTCTAGGCCACTGCTGCTTCATGATAACGCTAGACCACACACTGCACAACAGACGGCTACCAAATTAGAAGAACTTCAATTGGAATGTCTAAGACATCCACCGTACTCTCCGGACCTTGCCCCAACAGATTACTATTTTTTTCGAAATTTGGATAACTTCTTGCAAGGGAAAAAATTCAACTCCGATGGGGCAGTCCAAACCGACTTCAAAGATTTTATTGATTCCCGTCCGAATGGTTTTTTTAGTAAAGGGATCGATGAACTACCTATGAGATGGCAAAAGTGCATAGATAGCAATGGTACATACTTTGATTAAATAAATATATTATATTTAAAAAAAATCAACTTTATGTTCCTCCCATACAAAACGCCGATTTCATATGTAAGGACCTAATATTATAACTGCATGACATGTTTCGGTCGTGACCAAACATTTTTCGATGTACAAAATTTAAAGAATAAAATAGAGTGATCACTTATATACTAAAAAGGGTGGAGTTTTGTTTAAAAGTGGAGGCGGTATAAATGAGATTTCGAATATGGGAATTGAATTGGTTGTTGATTATATTTTCACTATTAGATTCAATAATTAACATGTCCGGTAGTGAGAAAATAATAAGAATTCAATGTCAAATCATAGAACACGAAATTACAAAGTATTTTCTAATTAGGGACTACCTTATTTTATTTATTGTAGGGTAACATGCAGTGATTGTTAATACAAATGCAAATGAACCGCCGCTTACCCGAAGCTGTTATAGGACGCAGCGGCGCCCCTTCGTCAGCTTCGCTCAAACAATCCCTAGGCCCGCCCCCTATCCACGTAGGACTTACATTAGCTGGAGGATGCACTATTCCAGAAAAAAAGCAAAAGGCAAAAGGGTATCTAGGCCACATTTAATCCACTTTAATTTTAAGGATCTACCTTTAAAAAAATCTGCATGTCTTCCCACCAGACAGCCAGCTAAAATACCAACTTCTTCCTGAATAGACTCCTTGCCTCTCGTGGCGCCACCACAGTTCCTGACCATCGTAATGACCATACTGCTCCATTTTGCCGTTGCTAACATCCTGCCGACCCATCGCCACCTTCGATGCTGCCGCCATTCCTACAAAGCCTCCATTCCTTGCTTCTCTTGTCGCCGTCGTCGCCACCTCTTCCTGCCCCGCCGCTTCCTGCGTCGGAACCAATCCACCACATCCTCTAAGAAACCCTCTTCTCACCATCCAAAAATATCCAACCTCAATAGCCAAGAAAGAATTTTCCAACATGTGGGGGAACAATAGCCTCCGACCTGGTACTCCCGAAAAGGGATTATTTAAATCTCTAAAAATGCACTCTTTTTGTAACATCTTTACATAAGTATACGAAATTATTCATGGGCATGTTTAATAAATTAAGATGCCTCGAATACGTGACAAACAAAATACGTTTAATTTGGTTTTACAAATTACACAAAACAAAAGTTTTTTAATTAAATAATTTTAAATTGACTCCCTCTCGAACCCGGTACGCAGCTGCGGTTTCCTCATACGAAGAGTATGACCGTTTAATCAAAAGTTTTAAATATTTATATGGCCGTAAAGTTTAAAAAAATCTGAAAACAAATTACGATAAAATGTATTTCCAATTTTAAATACAAATAGTTTAAATCGCTAACCTAAATAAGTACTCTGCTTGTACGGGACAGATTGCTCCCCCCGTACTATTAATATTTATTTTGGCCGCTGACTGCTGCTCGTCTCCGATGTGGTGTGGATGGTTAAACGGAGAATACGGCGTGATGATGATTGTGTAATAAAACAATTATTATATTATATGCGGCAATCGGTGCAGGGTAGAAGCAAAGAGAAGTTTACAGTAGCTCAAATTCTGGTTTTTACTTAATTAAGAGCGCCAAGCCTCTTACGCGCAGCGTGTCCACGCGTGTCAGAATTTGAAGGAAGAGAGAAGGCCGAGTCCTTACAAGACCCGCTTATATAGTCTCCGCAAACTAGAAAAAACGGTTATTCAACGTTTTTTCCAATTCCGGAGAAATTTAGTTGCAGCCGATGTGTTGCCAAGGCCTCTGATTGGCTGTTTAACATCGCGCGATCAACCGCAAAATTATTCCAAGAATAATCTCGATTGAGCTACTGCATGTATCTCGTTGCTAAGCGCTACCGATTGCCTTATTTATTTTAACATAAACAAATTAAACTTAAACGAATTAAACTTAAATTAACACAAAATACAAACACGAAATTAAATAATAAAATTAGTATAGTTAAAATCAAATAAAAATTAATAAAATAATAAAAAATTATTAAAATTAAAACTACTCGCATACGTCCGATACACTCCCCCCGTGCAGTCTCGGCTGTACTACAATACTCGGGCGTATCTCGGGCGGTGAGTCCTTCGTCGTTGGGTCGTCTTTAGCTGCTGTGGGGCGCCTCCTGGAGCGCCAGGGGCGGTTGCGAGTGGAGAGGTGGTCGGCGTCTCTGGCTCCGGCTGGAACACTGCGACTCGGACAGCAGGTCGTATGTATTTCCTGCTGCTGGTCTGGACCGCTACGGTCCGTGTCTGGCCGTCAGCTGCCGGGGTGGCCTCGACGACCCATCCGCGTGGCCATGTGTTCCGTGGCAGCGATGGGTCGGTGAGCAGCACTAGGTCCCCCACCTTGATGGGTGGGCGCTGATGGTGCCACTTCTGCCGATTGCCGATGGTTGGAATGTATTCCCGGAACCAGTGTCTCCAGAAGCCGTCCGCGAGCTGCTGGCTGATGCGCCATCGCTCGCGCAGACAAGCATCTGGTTTGCCCTTCGCCAGTAGTGTGAGGTGCGGTTGCCTCGAGGCTCCCCCCATCAGGAAACGGTTGGGGGTCAGCGGCTCCTCGTCCTGCGGGTCCAGTGCGACGTGGGTCAGCGAGCGACTGTTGACGGTGTGCTCCACCTCTGCCAGTGCGGTCAGCAAAGTCCAGCCGCATGTCCTGTGGCTCCTCTTCCTGCCGTAGTGCCAGAGGTGTCTCATGACTCGTCGTGCCCTGCGAACCACCGCAGGCGAGCCAGCCAAGCGCCGTCCGTAATTTGATGGATTCGCCTGGCCTTTCCACTCCACCACTCCAATCCACTTCTCGGGAGACAATCAGGTGAGCGTTGTCCATCCCGATTAGCAGGCGTGGGCGGACAAGTTCTCCGCTGCTGAGTAACTGCTCGGGGAGGTTCAGCTTTCGGATTGTGCGGGCGTTGATGGTGTATGACCGGCCCTCGGCGCTGCGGATGCCAACCTGCACGAGTCGAGCTTGCGTCTCTGCGTGGCATGGTCCTAACGCCCCGTGCAAGTGGAGTGTCTGGAGCGTTCCGCTTGTCTTGGCGCCGATTCTTTTCGCTGTTCCAGCGTCAATCACAGTCAGCGTTGATCCTTCATCCAGGAGAGCGTGAGCGGACTCTGTGCCATCTGGGCCGCTTAGTCTTATTTTAACGACCTTCAGGAGAATGTTCGATGAAGGACTCGTTATATGTGCGACCGTCTCTGTGGCGGTTCTGGGTCTGTGCAGGAGGGCATGATGGTTCCCTCCGCATCCCTCGGCGGCACATACTTTCGTGCATTGACCTTTGTGGAAGGAGAGGCACCGAGCGCAAGCGCTCGTCATCTTGATCAGTTTCCATCGTCGTTTGATGTCACTGGCTGAGAATTCGGGGCACTGCTTCATCATGTGCTGAGGAGAGTAACAGACTGCGCATGCGCCCCTGATATCCTTTCTGGTTGGCTCGGCAGGATGTTTCTTTGCTTGTGGCGCTTGCTGCGGTACATCGTATGTGGTGTGTACCGTAGCGTGCCGATCCCGTCCTGTTTGGGATCTTCCTTTCACTGCGCAGCCGCCGTGGGTCATTCCGTTCATGATCTGCCGGAGGAAGTCTGCGAAGTGGTGGACGGTAACGGGTGCCGCAATCTGGTTGGCGACCCATACCCACATCACCCGAAACATGAGTGGCAGTTTCGAGGTCATGTCGTTCAGTAGTGACGGGTGGCCGAGGTAGTCCACTGGCAGGAGCTTCAGCGATGCCACCATGTTCTGCACAGCTAGGCAGAAGTCCACAAGCTGCTCGTTGGTGCTGGTGTCCATCAGGGATGGCAACTTCCGCACCTTCTCCAGCATCAGTGTAGCGATGGCGTTTGGGTCCCCGAAGCGGCGTCCAAGCACATCAATGATGAAAGGCACTTGTGATGGCTGGAGCAGGAGGGTTGCTACGGCCTCCCGGGCCCTCCCAGTGAGGGCGCGCTGCAGTCGGAGGAGATTCTCGGCATTGGTCATCCCGCAGGTGGCGGTTGACTGCTGGAACTGAGCGTGCCAGGACGGCCACTCGAGAGGATCGCCAGAGAAACTCGGCAGGTCCTTTCCTAGGGTCTGCCGAGCCATGAAGGTCGCCATTTGATGTCCCTGCTCCGCAGACATCTGAGATGAGTGGTTGCGTGCGCCTAGGAGCGCCTCTGTCATCAGTGCGGCTAGTTGGGCGATGGGCTCCGATCCTGGAGCGCGTCCTGCTCCCGGCGCGTTATCCGTGGTGGGGGTATCAGCAGGTGGCCCCTGCCACCCGCCGTTTGCGGCTGCTGTGCTCGTGGAGGCGGCAGGTCCCCACTGCGTGCTGCCCAGCGCCAGGCCCTGCAGGCCGGCTGCTGGAGCGGCGTTGTATGCATTGATTGGCTGCCACGGCGTGCCGCCCGGCGCCAGGCCCTGCAGGCCGGCCGCTGGAGCGGAGCTGGTTACATCGATTGGCTGCCACGGCGTGCCGCCCGGCGCCAGGCCCTGCAGGCCGGCCGCTGGAGCGGAGCTGGTGACATTGATTGGCTGCCACGGCGTACCGCCCGGCGCCAGGCCCTGCAGGCCGGCCGCTGGAGCGGAGCTGGTGACATTGATTGGCTGCCACGGCGTACCGCCCGGCGCCAGGCCCTGCAGGCCGGCCGCTGGAGCGGAGCTGGTGACATTGATTGGCTGCCACGGCGTACCGCCCGGCGCCAGGCCCTGCAGGCCGGCCGCTGGAGCGGAGCTGGTGACATTGATTGGCTGCCACGGCGTACCGCCCGGCGGCCGGCCGCTGGAGCGGAGCTGGTGACATTGATTGGCTGCCACGGCGTACCGCCCGGCGCCAGGCCCTGCAGGCCGGCCGCGGGAGCGGAGCTGGTGACATTGATTGGCTGCCACGGCGTACCGCCCGGCGCCAGGCCCTGCAGGCCGGCCGCTGGAGCGGAGCTGGTGACATTGATTGGCTGCCACGGCGTACCGCCCGGCGCCAGGCCCTGCAGGCCGGCCGCTGGAGCGGAGCTGGTGACATTGATTGGCTGCCACTGCGTGCCGCCCGGCGCCAGGCCCTGCAGGCCGGCCGCTGGAGCGGAGCTGGTGACATTGATTGGCTGCCACGGCGTACCGCCGGGCGCCAGGCCCTGCAGGCCGGCCGCTGGAGCGGAGCTGGTGACATTGATTGGCTGCCACGGCGTGCCGCCCGGCGCCAGGCCCTGCAGGCCGGCCGCTGGAGCGGAGCTGGTGACATTGATTGGCTGCCACGGCGTACCGCCCGGCGCCAGGCCCTGCAGGCCGGCCGCTGGAGCGGAGCTGGTGACATTGATTGGCTGCCACGGCGTACCGCCCGGCGCCAGGCCCTGCAGGCCGGCCGCTGGAGCGGAGCTGGTGACATTGATTGGCTGCCACGGCGTACCGCTCGGCGCCAGGCCCTGCAGGCTGGCCGCTGGAGCGGAGCTGGTGACATTGATTGGCTGCCACGGCGTACCGCTCGGCGCCAGGCCCTGCAGGCTGGCCGCTGGAGCGGAGCTGGTTGGCTGCCCTCTGTATCCACTGTTGATATTCTCCCACAGCGATCCACTGTGAGAGAGATGATCGGTGCCTCTGGGTGGATACATGTCGTAGGACGGCAATCCACCGTCCTTTGCGGGATCTGCACATCCCCACTGCGCGCCGCTGGGTGGCGGGTCTCCTCGACCGGCCGCCGGCACGCCAAAGTGAGGTTGCTTCCCTTGTTGGTGTCCACTGGTCAGCGTGGAATGTGTGGACTGCGGTAGCTGCTGTGGAGGACTGGGCTGGGCCGGCAATGCTCCGGCTTTAGTCGTGGTCCCCTGGAGCAGCAGCGAGGCCTGAAGCTGCTCAATTTGTGCTGCGTACTGTTCGTCCCGGCGCTTCATGCGTCGGTCAAAGGCGAGCCGCTGTGATCGCAGCTCGCTGCGCAGTAAGCGGACGACGTCCTCTGTTGAAGGTGCAGACAGGTCCTCATCCTCGCTGTCCGAGTTCCTACTCGGCCATGGTGCACTTTTAGTAAGAGCGGCCCCGCCGACCGGCTGGTCGGCTCGTCGCTCTGATGCGTCACTTCTTCCAGTCATTTCCAGACGTTGAGCTACTTCTTCGCTGTAGAGGGGCGAAGGCGAGCACTCCTGAAGCCACTCGGAGGCTGGCTGGTCTCTAGAAGGGATCCGGCCAGCGGGCGCAGGCTGCTCGATTGCGATGAGGGAGGCTGCCGGGGGCGCTAGGCCCTGGTCGGCAGCGCTGGCAGGTGGTGCAGTTTCTCCGGCGGTGGTTATAGAAGGTCCAGCGGGCCCACTGGAAACTTCCTTCCCGGAGCGGAGTGAAGGCGACATCGGAGATGAGACTGATCCGCGGCTCGAAGGACCAAATGTACGGGACAGATTGCTCCCCCCGTACTATTAATATTTATTTTGGCCGCTGACTGCTGCTCGTCTCCGATGTGGTGTGGATGGTTAAACGGAGAATACGGCGTGATGATGATTGTGTAATAAAACAAAGTTTTATTATATGCGGCAATCGGTGCAGGGTAGAAGCAAAGAGAAGTTTACAGTAGCTCAAATACTGGTTTTACGTAATTAAGAGCGCCAAGCCTCTTACGCGCAGCGTGTCCACGCGTGTCAGAATTTGAAGGAAGAGAGAAGGCCGAGTCCTTACAAGACCCGCTTATATAGTCTCCGCAAACTAGAAAAAACGGTTATTCAACGTTTTTTCCAATTTCGGAGAAATTTAGTTGCAGCCGATGTGTTGCTAAGGCCTCTGATTGGCTGTTAACATCGCGCGATCAACCGCAAAATTATTCCAAGAATAATCTCGATTGAGCTACTGCATGCATCTCGTTGCTATGCGCTTTCACGCGACTACCGATTGCCTTATTTATTTTAACATAAACAAATTAAGCTTAAACGAATTAAACTTAAATTAACACAAAATACAAACATGAATTAAATAATAAAATTAGTATAGTTAAAAATCAAATAAAAATTAATAAAATAATAAAAAATTATTAAAATTAAAACTACTCGCATACGTCCGATACTTCTTCTTCTTCTTCTTCTTCAGCCGTCTCTCCACTGCTGGATGTAGGCCTCTTCTAATTTCTTCCATTTTTCTCTTCTTTGGGCTTCTCTTATCCACCTGCTACCCGCGACAGGGACAATATCATCGGCCCAACGTTTCTGAGGCCGGCCCACTCCTCTTTTCATGTCCCATGGTCTCCATACTAGGACTCTGGGTGCCCATCTGTCTGTTCCCTGTCTGGCAACATGACCTGCCCATTGCCACTTTAGCCTGGCAATACGATCCACCACGTCGACAACCTTTGTCCGGCGTCTGATTTCTTCATTTCTGATTCTATCTCTCAGACTTATGCCTAACATTTGTCTCTCCATAGATCGCTGTGTACATTTTAATTTATATATGGTCCTCGCAGTTAAGGTGATAGTTTCCAGACCATATGTAAGCACAGGGAGGATACATGTTTCAAACACTTTTCTTTTTAAATTCATGGGAATATCCTTGTTTTTAAGGATATGATTGAGTTTCCCAAAGGCTGCCCAACCTAGTCCAATTCTTCTGGGTACTTCCGCTGTCTGATTTTCCTTCCCTAATTTGATCTTATGTCCAAGATAAATATACTCTTCAACAGGTTCAATTTTCATATTATCGATTGTGATACTGCTGTTGGATGGACTCATGATTTTGGTTTTATTTATGTTCATCTGTAGACCAACTTTCAGGGAGGCATCGTGGAGCTCTTTTATCATGGTATGAAGTTCTTCCAGATCATCACTGATGAGTACTATGTCATCTGCGAAGCGGAGGTGACTCAGATATGTTCCGTTAATTTTTATCCCTTTATGTTCCCAGTTTAATGTTTTAAAGATACTTTCTAGAACTAACGTAAAAAGTTTAGGTGAGATGGTATCGCCTTGTCTTACACCTCTCTTGATATTGATTTTCCCCGTTTTTGTGTCCTCGTCAATCCTTACATCCATTGTAGCGTGGTCATAGATAAATTTGATCAGCCTTGAGTATCTGGAGTCAATTCTTGCTTCATTTAGCGCATTTATTATTCCCCACTGTTCTACAGAGTCAAAGGCTTTTTTGTAGTCAATGAATGCAAGATGAATTTTAATATTATATTCTGTGACTTTCTCAATTAGCAATCGTAGAGTTTGGATGTGGTCTGTGGTTCCAAACCCTTTTCTAAAACCAGCTTGTTCTATTGGTTGGTAAAAATCTAGTTTAGGTGTTAAACGGTTCGTCATAATTTTAGTAAGAAGTTTGTATAGGTGGGATAACAGACTTATTGGTCGGTAGTTTTCTAGGTTCTCTGGGTCCCCTTTTTTATGCAATAATATAACTTCAGCGTTTCTCCACTTTTCGGGTATGGCCTCTTGTTCTAGGCACTTGTTAAGGAGTATTTTTACTGCCTCAATGATTTCTTCTCCCCCCAACTTTAACATATCGCTTGTCACTTGATCTTCTCCTGCACTTTTGTTATTCTTCATATATTTAAGTGCATATTTTACTTCATTTGATTCTATTTCCGGCATCTCTTCGGATCCAGCATTTAAAACAGTTTCATCATTTTCTCTGTTTTGTGCAATTGATCTATATAATTCTGAATAAAACTCTTGTACCGCGTTCACTATCATATCTTTATCATTTATTGTATCTCCATTTCTATTTTTTAATTTAATTATATTTGATTTGCCAGAATAATAATTGTTTGATCTAAGTACTTTCATATTTTTATTTGATTCTATTGTGCTCATGATAAGGCTTGTGTTGTATCTTCTAATATCTTTCCTCACTTCTTTTCTTATAGTTTTATTAAGAGTTTTATATTCATTTGAATCTCTGTCAATTTGTCTCTTCTCTTCTATAAGTTTTAGTGTACTTGAGGATAACTTTTGATTTTTTCCTTTCTGTCTGAAGGATATTGTCTTCACAGCTGTTTGAACACTCGTTGTAATTTTCTCTGTAAGATCGTTAATTTCCATGTTCTGAAGGTCTATAGTGGCTCCCAGCTTGCGTTTTAGAGTGTTTTCAAATTCTGGTTGATGTGCGGTGATTATTTCGGTTGTGGGTACTTTCTTGGGTTTTTTGTGGACCATGTTATATCTTTCAGCCTTTGTGTTTATTTTGAAAGAAGCTCTCACCAATCTGTGATCACTTCCCGTGTCAAATTGATTTATTACTGTTACATCTTTACAGTATTTCAAGTTGTTTGTGATAATATAGTCTATCTCATTTTTCGTTTTACCGTCAGGGCTTTTCCATGTCCATTTTCTTTGTTTTTTCTTTTTGTAGAATGTATTTGTGCAATACAGTTTTTCACATTGTAGATAATCTAATAGCGTTTCCCCTCTTTCATTTCTTTTACCTAAACCGAACATTCCAATATATTCTGGGTCTCCCAGTTTTTTCTCTCCTATTTTCGCATTAAAGTCTCCGGTTAAAATAATCAATTGTGTTCTTTCCAGTCTTTTTGCCTTTGTAATATCTTCGTAGAACTTTTCAATTTCTTCGTCCTCCGCCGTACTTGTTGGGGCATATACTTGTATAATTTGAATTGTGAATCTCTTATTTATTTTTAGTATTATATATATAACTCTATCTGATATGCTATTCATCTTTGTTACTCTATTTCTAAGATTTTTATGTACCATTATAGCAGTACCTCCTGTCGATGACTGTATGTTGTTCCGGTATAACAAGTGACCCGATGGAAGAGTGACAGCTTCTTCTCCTTTTAGTCTTGTTTCAGAGATTCCCAGGACATCCCAATTTATGTTTTCTAGTTCTTTTTCCAGTCTTATTTTATCTTCCTCCCGTCTCATGGTTCTAATGTTGTATGTCGCTACTTTGATTTCTGTACTTTTTTTGAGCTTCGAGTTTTTGCCTCCCCCAGAATCCTTGAGGCTGACCGTTCTTGTGTCGGTGTGAGATTCTGAGCTATGAGCTCTACTCACCTGGGGTATTTTTATTTTAAAAGTCGAGTTCATGGTTTTGTTATTTAGAAGGTTTTTGGCATTAAAACACCACGCTTGCCAAACGTGTTGGTGAGTTTAAGATTCAGCCGCCCTTAACATAGGGAACAGACGCTGTTTGTAGCCGTCCCTAACATAGGAAACAGACGCTACGTATAGCCGCCCATTCTGGGTCAGACGCTATGTGCCTGTTGGTCCGCGAGAGGTATTTTATTTCCCTCCTACCCTGCATATCTGCCGAGTGTTCCCCTATCCGCCACCTGGGGACGCGTCCTATAGCGGTTACAGGCTCCGCGAAGGACGTCCGATACACCGGGCTTTAATTGCTTTGCCAAAGCATTCAGGAACGGATATTTCAGAGATAATCTCTGCTTCAGTCATATCGACTGGAATTCCTCGCACTAAGCCAGCGCGAGTAACGTGGAATAGTGGAATCGAAGCCGAGTAGTTGTTCATTGCGACAACCGAAGAATTTGTAAAATTGTTCGCAGAAATAGGGTCCTTAAATTGAACCGAAATTTTGAATTTACCAAGGGCTTTGACGCCCCCGGCAACGACATTTTTAATAATTTTTTTCTTCCATAAACGTTCCGAAATGGATGGGATGCAGGTGAGCAGATTTACCATCTCCGTTTTTGGATTTTTGAATGTGGACAATAAACGATCCACAGTCGGAAGTTTTATGAACGGGAGAGATGTTGTGCTTTGACTTTTTTGATAGAGAACTATTACCAAGGATGGATTATTTTCTTTTTCCTACGTGGAAGTTTCCGAAAACTCGAAATTACGGGATCAGATGGGATAATCTATTTATTAGGTCCGTATTAGTGTTTATTCTCGAGGTCTTTCTTGTGTAGAATTCCCTAATTGTCTTCCAATCTTTCTGCCGTATTTCTTGTACGTCCTCTGATAACTGCCCGATGGATAGTATCATACTCTCGATGACCGCTTCGCCATGTATTAATACTTTGTGCACAGATGCTGGCATAAAATACCAACCATATTTTTCGACGTACAATTTTGCTGTTTCGTACGCGTATTTATCAAACGCTTCAGTGTTTATAAGATGTCCACTTGACAGTGTACTCAATATAACACCAAAACGTTTTATTAAGTTGATATCTATTCCCGTAATTTCCGAGAATTTCTCGGGGTTATTAAAAAAACGTCTAGCTGTGTATCATTGCTGTTTCCTCCGCATTGTTTGGGAACATCCACAACCAGGCCCATCTCAAAATAGAAACGCGACACAATTGTTTCTTTTCTTGATGCTAAACTACATTTAGCCTCGTGGCCTCGCACCTGTCATTTTTTTATATCTAAACGGTATGATATATGGAGCAAACATTCGAAAAATCGTATATGGGCATGTAATGTAGATAATCCAAATTCAAATGAAGAAGTATTCGATGGGCGTGCAATGACTTTTTCTAAAATATTCATATCCTTTGGTGTGGCCCCGTGTTTGTGCAGAGGCATTATTCATACACACTTTCCCGTCAACCATTGGTTGACGAAAACATCTCGATTATTAAATGTAATTTTTGTTGGCTCCAAAACACTCGCGTGTGGCTAAGGGCGTTTCTTTTTTTAACCGAAATTTTATAGGACGACAGAATCGCGTGGAGTTAGTTCGATTATTTTTTTTCCAAATAATTGTTTTGTCCATTATTACAATAGAGTTCAAGCGGAACTACCGACGTCATTAAAATGTCGGAATCTCCGTACTGGTTAGAAGTATTAAGATACTGTGTCCACCACTCTCATCTGTTCCCCATTTATATATCATAGTCATGTTTGAGATGTCTTGTCATCCATTCTCAGGCATCGGACTATAAACTCAAACCTTTCTTTCCTCATCACTGAAATATACCGCTTACCCGAAAAAGTAGGATCAAATATTTCATCTGTGGAAAGATGATTATCTTTCCTGACTGCGGTCAAAGTCAATAAACCAATCAAAGCACGAATCTCTTTATCAGTGACATCTCTGTGCGTCGCTGTAACTTTTCCCAGCTTTTGGCTATCATTTCAACATTGGTCCATTTTACAATTTCGGATATAATTTCATCGGTTATGAAAAGACCAAAGATTTGTACGGGATCAAAACCATTTTTACACATGCGAGCTGGTCCTCGAAAGGCGCGGACTATGTTCATAGCTGGAGTTCTCCGAGATAAATGAGCTTTATTAGTCAACCAAATATGTCCATTCTTACCGCGAAGAGTATTTCCAGGAACCCGATATATTCGCTCCGCGGTGGCTGTTCGCGAAGAATGGTCACTATGGTCAGCTTCTGCAATATGTGTTGAGTCTGTTTCAAATTCTTGCAAATGGGCAGGATCTTCAATAAAGTAATTATTCTCATCTTCGCTTTGAATAACTTCAATAAGTCAAAAATGGCGGGACTTACCTAAGGTACGGCCACACCGAAGTGCTAGGGTCGGAGGCTAGGTCGGCGGCTTAATTTGACCTGCCACACTATAACGCCCGGCGATTTTAGCGCCGCGGTGTTCTTTTATGGTACTAACCCCAATTATCTATGTAATATCGTTTGATTTCTGAACTGTCAAATTTTGGCGTATATTGCAAACTAGCTCGAGACAAAGAATGTCACTGACTAAAGTAATAAAAAGCTAATTTTATCAGAATGTATCAATTTAAAATTTCGAAATTCACAAATTCGAACATGCTGGGTGCATGAAATAAATATGTCAAGAAATAGTAATGGGGAATTTTAAGAACTTCGCAAATGTGATAAATTTTTTTTTAGGTATTTAAAAAGGAAGCAGGACACTTTCGATTTACTGTTAGGGAGTCGCTGCAAAAGCAGGATACACATTTCCGGTGTTCTATAACACCAGAGGAACAACTTGTTGTAACATTGAGGTTAATTGAAACAAATTTATTTATTGTATATTATTTTAATTTTGATAATTTTACAAAACCTGTAAATAAAAACAATGTACACAAAAAAAATATACAAAATTTGGAAATTATTATCGCTTTTAAACTGCGGACGATACGTGTAATCCCGAAAATCAGTCGATGACAAGAGTAAAAGAGCACGAAGTTGATAATTGCATAGATAATTGTGATTAGTACCATAAAGCTCGGCAAGAGTTTCGGAAAGCAGGCGGCTTGTGATCGCCCGCTTGCGCGAGCCTTATAGTATGGCAGGTCCCATAGTACGCCATACGTTGGTTCGCCAGGCGTCCTCCTAGCCACCGACCTAGGCACTTCGGTGTGGCCGCCCCCTTAGCGACACAGGCACCTTCCGCTAGTTCCCGTCGGCCACTGAGTTGGCTAAAAAGCACGTGGCACTAGCTTCAACCGTTAGAAAGAGACAAAGAATTTTCGAATGCGTGTACGCCTCGCAGGCGTAGATTAGACTTCAAGGGTTAATTGCGTCGCATACGACAGTTGTTCTTGTGCTGTTCTTTTTTCAACAAGATCCGCTACTTTTCTTCGTTTCATTTTCGAACAGCTAGCATCAAACATTTTTTAGGACGTCCGCGTCCAGATCCACGAGAGGTTGAAGGTATTGCCGACGAAATTTCTTGATATGCCGATATCTCAATTGTTTTATCAATCCAGCTTGAATTTTTCTTAGTAAATACCGGAAGAAAATATTTACTTTCCATTTAAATAATATTTTTTGAACAGTCCATTTAATTTGAGACAAAATACTCAAAGTTTACGGAAATTTATTAATATTTGACACATTTATTAATTTAAATTTAATAAATATTTTTGAGATTTTTATTAGGTGCCTGTTGTAAAAAAATGTCATTTTTTAACTCTAAAAATAGCTCCATGTGAGTTATATTTAATCTTCCGCTCGAACGACCCAAACTGGCAGAGAAAAAAGTTTTTGTTTCTCTATGCTCGAATGCATGGCGTCTCTCTCATTTTGGGTATGCCCAACTACCAAAAAATTTTGTGTTATCCTGGGGATATTTACATTTTTGACAGCATGTAGGTACATCGCAGTTATAAATTTATTTTTATTTTGCCCAGGACAATTATCAGAGTAAAAAATGACTTCATTTCCATTGGACTGGTCTTTCAAAAAATTAAAAATACAGTTATTTTTAATTTTTACAGTTTTTTTTTTTATCTCATTGGCACCTCTATTGGCAATCCCTTCGTGCCAAACGAAGCAGTAACCACTTTTGTTTACTTTACTATAGTAAAGAGTGAAATTAAATGTTGAAAGCTTTCTTTTGTAATACAGAACTGATATCTGTGCATTCGGTGTTGATGAAACGGCTTGCAAATCATAACAACAAACTATTTTATTGGTTTGGCTTTTCTGATGATTTGCTTCTTCAACATCTGTCGCTTTTTGTTCTTTCGATATTCGTTTATTGTTTTGGTGAATGTCATATTCTGTTTGATGAATACTTTTCTCTTCATTGTTCATATTTTTATACTTTTCACAAAATTCGCATTGGTCTTTTTTGGGCTGAAAAAATCCAATATTGTATTCTGTATTGATTATTAACAAATATGTGAAATATTCTAATGTAGGCAATTGTGCCTCCTGCATTTTTTCCGTATACACCCGATACATTTCTCGCACTGTTAAGGAACCATCAATATATTCCCTGGTAGTCTGGGCTTTCAAGTAATGAGATTCAATTCGTGGGAATGAATCTATGTGATTACGAATATTTAATTTGTCATCGTTCGAGACACTTCTGGGCCTGTTATCGTACTTTCCTTGAAGCGAAGGCTGCTACACCCGCTGAAGTTTTCTTTTTAACGTCAGTGCTTATAAAAGAATCTCCCATATCTAATGTTGCTTTAAAAAAGTGTTTACACACGACAATAGCGATGTCGTCTATTTCAAAGTGATATTGAACATTTGGAGATCGTGTACTGCCCTCTAATACCCTTCGGTATTGGCGCATACATATCATTTCAACATTGGTCCATTTTACAATTTAGGATATAATTTCATCGGTTATGAAAAGACCAAAGATTTGTACGGGATCAAAAACATTTTTACACATGCGAGCTGGTCCACGAAAGGCGCGGACTATGTTAATAGCTGGATTTCTCCGAGATAATTGAGTTTTATGTCCATTCTTACCGCGAAGAGTATTTCCAGGTTATTAAACCGTGACATATTGTTATCTGAAAAAAAAAGACAAAAATAGATATAAAAAAACGAAGTCTCAGATGATTCAGTAAATGGCTCCAATTGATCCGTCACAAAATGCGTTTTGGGATGATGGGAACAACACAAACCACGCATTTCACCACAGAAACAACTCAGTTGTCGGTACTGGATCTGATGGGCTTTGACAGAAATGACTTGGTGCAATTGCATCGTTCCAGGCACCGCGCGTAAGCCATCAGGGATCAGTTTCTTAAAAATTTGAACATCGTCATCAGACACATAAAAACACTTAACAGACTTCATAGTGCTCTGCAAAATATGACACGCTTCAGTCGCATTAGTAATATCATGGCCATATGATACTCTTTTGTCATGTTGGCTTTTCACGGATCCTCCGATGCCATCTGCCATACTTTTCCCATGCCCTGCTTCGGAAAATGACCAGGTTGAATACGATAATTTTAATTTCTGCGTAAACAAGTTGAGCAAATAATTTTTTTCTTTTGCCTGTACTGAGAGCTGGGACCGGAAATTCCTCTTTCGCTAGTAAAGCAGGCATAAGGTGTGCCCAGATGGCATTAGGTTCGTGGCAATTATCGTCTGACACTGTGACAAACGACTGCAAACGTTCTTTTACAATAATTAAGCCACAATGCAGAATGGTGGAATTTTGGATGCACCAACGTGCATCGATTGAATTTCTTCGTCTTTCATGTTAGTGACACAAGCTCGATACTGGCTTTGCTGTTCTATCCAGTTAAAACAATGCGTTTTAAATATAGGTAATTATTTTTCGAACTTCGTGATTAAGTCTCGTACGGTGCCTTTTATTGGCTGCTTTGTAGTCTTTTTCGTCATCATCTCTTGGCCTGCTTTTTTATACTTATGAACCACTCTTCCCAGTTGAAACCAAGTTACTTTCCCTTTCGATTTGTCTTCATTGTATTGAATTCTTAGAAATACGGTGTATTTTGACTTCAAATCATAAATATTATCGTCAAAAATTTTACTAAGGTAAAATAAATATTTTTTCCCAGCCAAAAATATATAAAAAAAATACTAAATCTCGAAGAAAAATATTTTTTTAAATATAAATTAAGAAAAAAAATTTCCTTGAATTCTCAATCTTTTTTTTTTCTCGTGCTTGATACTTTTGAGTGACTGTCATTATTTTCAATACAAATATTGTCTCTAATATTATCAACACTTGAAAATAAATTAATTGATTTCATTCGGACATCTTCGTCAGGATGCGAAGTAACTGGAAACAATAAATGAATTTGTGTTATAGAACTTATTCATATTTGTGGGTTACAAAAGATAAAATAAAATTCTCATTGTCGTTTTCAAATCAACAATTTAAGTCTGAAAATTTCATCCACACAAAACTACACTCTTTTTCATCGTTGTAAATGATTTTATTATTTCTTCTTCATGTGTATCAACTTCTTCAAGGCTCTCTACGTTAATAACTTGCTATGAAAGCCATCTTGGGCCGTTCTACCACAGTTCGTTTCTATTCAACTCGTTAGGTCTAAGGCCTCTTGATGCACAATCAGCGGGATTCATGTGAGTTGATACAAGTCCCCATTGCTCGATATCCATGATCGTTAGAATCTGTGATATTCTATTATTCACGTAGTCCATCTATTAACTGGCCCGCGTGTAACTAAGCTAATACTACTTACTTACGATTTTGGGATGGACAATTTTTAAATTTGGAATTGGTTGTAAAGTAACAGGATTTAGCTAGATAAAGTTTAAAGATTTAACTGGAGGGGCTCATGGACTAGAAATTAAAAGTGAGGTTAAGGCAATTGAACTGGATCTCATGACGAAAATTGGAAGTGGCGAGAGTGATGGTAATATAATAAATCTATCCTGCGGGTTGCTCGGACCAGAACCTCGAGCAACCTGATTACTTATCTTGTTGGTAGGCTGAAGATTTCCTTATACTTGCCTTGGTACCTCCTCCGATCCGGATTCCGCGGCTAGCATCCGGCAGGACAAAAGGTCTATTTCTCTAGGGAGCCACTTACGCACGCCCAAACCGCCAAGGGGAACTCATGTCTTATAAATTAAAAGAGGATGAAAGTTTATACATTTATTGGAAAAACACAAGTTGGTGCCCAGACAAAAGAGTCTTACGCTTCAAAGTGAACATGCTCATCGTAAGGTCTAATTACATCGAGACTGGCCTGCAACACGGCAGATCAGAGAGAGAGAGAGAGAGAGAGAGAGAGGAGCTGAGGAGCTGAGGAGCTGCTTACGTGACCGGAGCTGCAGAGGGCCGGGGCGCTACCCGGACTGGAGAGGGCCGGGGCCTACCGGGGCCTCCCGCCAAAGGGGATCCTTGAAGGACTGGAGGATGAGGGGCGCGGCATCGCTCGTCGTCCCTCTTTCCGGAGAGTGGTGATGCAGTTAAAAGAGGCGGCCCCTTGGATTGTTTTTGACAATCGAGACACGATATATATAGATATGAAGTTTCAGAAAGGCGGAGCCGACCGTAACGGTGGAGAGAGTTGATGATGAGGTCACTGTAGTGAACTGGCGTCACTTGATTTTAAACTTGTTAAACGTTGTACTGTATATTGAATTCGTGATTCCAGGAGAAGTTTCTCTATTATTCAAAGAAACTGCCTTTCGCGAGGATCCGAAGTATATCCGACCGCCTTGTTTGAACGAGTTCTGGAGAGTGAGGCGGAATCCGTTTTTGTCGTGTTAGGATTTTAATTTGCACACACATACTATGACACAATTCCCCGTTCGTGAAGTGCGTGAAAAGATTTCTTTCCGAGTAAGCGGGGATTAATTTAGCTTAACATTAGAGAGGCTTAAGAACAGCCTATTGGTGAGGTGCCTGCGTCTTTCACCTTGAGAGTGCGTGATATTCTCGTGGGGGGTGAGTGGCCGGGAGGCGGCTTATCGAAAGGATTATTTATATTATGCCATAGTATGATTTGATGCTCGAATATTTTTACTAAGGGGCGATCTTTGAAAAACCGTTAGTATATAAAGTACGTTATCGTTCGCGTGGGCGTTATGTATTGGAGCGGATGTGGCTTATTTGAAGCTAAAATGGGATCCTATTCTTAATCTCTGTTGTGGTATTTTAGTTCCCGTTTTAAAGTCGTAATTCTATAATTTCTAAACCCCAAAAAACTGCTTCATTACACCTCATCTCAACCAAAAAGAAAAAAGGACAAAAAGAAAAAAAAACTTGTGTCCGGTAGGTGTGCGAAAAGTTTTACAATGCCGAAGGTTTTACAAAGCAATAGGAACATGGTATACAAGACAGGCATGGGAACATGGTATGCAAGACAGGCCTAGGAACATGGTACATAGTATAAATATGCAGTAGTTATTTATGACATGAGATATACATTAAAATATAGGTACATAATGAATAGAAAGGGTAGTGGAGTACTTCAGGAAATAGGCCGGTAGCCTCACTTTTTTTTTTCACTTGATTGCCCATAGCACTGACTCTATATGGTATACAACACTGCACTTTGATGCTGGCGGATTCTCCCGCTTTTTTTTTTGGAGTTTTGGTACTCATGTTGAGGTTTACACGGAATGACCTGACAATGCCAAGGGTAACACGAAGAAGTTGTAATTTTTCATATATATTATATTAAATTAAAAAAATGTAAAATCGCACCTCAGTGGTGTTAATATTTAAGCATTATTATATAATAAAAAGAATGTATATGTACATATCTAGATATGGTGGTTAGTTGGCACTAAAACTTTGCCTTGACAACGTGATGAGCGTTTCAGATCAGGCTAACCTTGAACCATATTAGGAAACTATTGACATTCATATAGGGAACTTATATCTAATAAATAACATGAAATATTTAGTACTAAAATCAACTGGAATTAGGCATTGCCCTGCGACCTAGCGTCGCATTCGAGGTTGACGCTTGTTCAATACTAAAGATCATTTTTATTTATATATAAACAAATTAATGAACTTAAATCTAACACATGCCAATATGGCGGTTAGTTGGCACTAAAATTTTGCCCTGACAACGTGATGAGCGTTTCAGATCAGGCTAACCTTGAACCAACTGTTGAAGTGCCTTTCTGATAACTGTCGGGCTTGTAGTTCTTGATGCCGAACTAATTTGCGATATGTGCGATGCACTAGACGAGGTTGACGGTTGAGACTGTCTTTTTTCGGTAGCAGAAGGCAAAGTAAAATTAATTTGTGCAATAGACGTTGCAGCTACCGAGCTGGTTGACGGTTTAAATCTAATATTAGTAGCACCAGACGACTCTGGGTGGTTTTGGGTAATAGCTGGTGCAGCGCAAGAGCTCTGTTCAAGTTCAATACAGGTAGCAGTAGACGGTGCTAAAGGATTGCTGATCATAGTTTGTACAGCAGACGAGCTGGTTGATATTGGCGCGGCAGTGTTAGTAGATAGTGCCGGTGGCTCATTTTCTTCAAAATTAACATAATCCTCATCTCTTATCACAGTTCTGTCACAAGGCCAAAGTCCACAGGCTCTAAAGCCGTTTATTGCAATTACCATGCATACTGATTTTGGGTAAGAAGTCCCCAAAAGTTCGGCGATATTACCAATTTTTATGACTTTGCCAGAATTAGTGTTCGAATCAGTTTTTTGATGAAGTGCAGGAGCCAGTCGTAAAACAGTTCTTTTGTGATCCATCCACTATCGGAACAAGTGAAAACTGTGTTTGGAGGTCCTCCTTTTTTCAGGCTATCACACATCCTCTTTCTTTTGTATATCAACATAGGTGGAATAAATTCCCCTGCAGCACTCATGCAACAAACTCACGTTGTGTTTACACCACGCTCACCACTAGTGATAGCTCCAACTTGACTCTTACCTTTTTTCGCTAAGATTTTAAGTGGTTTATGAACGGTGCTTATACCTGTCTCTGAAATGGGGTATGGTGTTCGTGTAACGACGTTTTGAGTCGTGCTTGTATGAATCTTTCCAATACTGGAGGTGATCTTTTCCTGGTTTTGGACTGAGGATGACGTCGGCTAGCTTGAGTGGATCGGGGAAAGTGTGGAGTCTGAGGGCGGTGTTGAATATCGCGGTAAGGGCGCAGATGCCCTTCCGGGGGAGACACTTGAGTACTTTATTTGAGATGCGATCGGGGCCGGGCAATTTCCGGCGATTTAAATAGGCTATGATTTTATTTATTTCGGAGGGAGACGTGAATTTAATAGGTTCTTTGGATGTTTCGCGGAGGAGTGATTCGGCTTCTGTTTCTATCTCGGCTACGAATTCCGGGTCGCCGTGGGTTTGGGGATAAACATGAATAGAGATTTTCTGCACCACACACAGTAGAAGATGTCCTTGTCGAGTCCGAGGAAGAAGTTCTACTACTACCGTGCCTCCCGAGACTACTTCACCGAACTCAGCCGGTAGACCAATCGCCGTGGATGAGTTGTTAGTGGGGAACTGGGCGTTCAAGCTGGATGCGAATATTTCTGCTTTTTCGGCAGGAGAGTACAGTAATCCGCTCGGACCGTGCAGCGGGGAGATTCTAGCGAACGGATTGCGTAGTGTTTTGGTGAGTTTCCAGAACTCGGATTTTTCTTCATTGAGGGAGGATATAAATTCCATCCAGCGGTCGTTTTGGAGGTTATCTACTTTGGTTTTTACTACGCGGATTAATTGATTTAATTTATATTTATCTTGCGGATTTCCAGAGCACTGCCATGTTTTTCGCGCTCTGTTTTTATTTTTAATGAGAATAAGCAAGCTTCGTAAACCTGAAGGAGTCTAGTCTTCTGTGCCAGGTACTTATGCTCTGCCGGAGAGTTGTTTAGGATGTCATTGATTTGACGCAGTTCGTTTTTACCTTATTTTTGGGAAGAATCATATGGTAATAGCGTACTACATATTTTTTCCGTCACCCATAGTAAACATTAGATCATGTTGTACGTCGATTTCTCTACCATCTGAGTTAACTTTTGATGGTATCAAATTTTGTATATGATGTAACATTTTTTTGTTTCCGCCTTTATTAATTCTTTTGTTTCATTTTAAAAATGAATCTAATTAAACGGCAATATCTTGCCGAAGATGTTTTTTTATTTTGCCAGATAACAGTGTTATTAGCAACATTAACTTGATTGAATTTAGAATATAACCATTAACTTTGTTCATTTATATTGCGCGTAAGAACTCCGCTTGAATACATAATGGGGTAATATTCTTCTTCTTAAAGTGCCCTGTCAGGTCCAGATAACCATCCGGAACGTAGTAATTCTGAAGAAATTGGCAAGTGTGCACCCATGAATGCAGTGGGATAAAGCCACGGATAGCTACCAAAGTCTCTATCTTTTCTGAACCCTATCTAACATGAGCGAGTATCTCGGCTCAGAATAAATATTCCTTTTCGAATGTAGCAATTCATTTGCGGTTAAGCCAAACTCTCATCGCTATAGTTCAAATCGTATAATTTTGATTTATAACGGCTTTGTCCTGAGCTACCGTCACAACCCCATTTAAATATAAGAGGAAAATGATGAAACTGATCTTTTATTGCCTTAAAAACATCGATCTGTACTATGCAAATGCGCTCAGCTGTAAGGTTTAGTAATTGCTGTAACTTTATTTCAGCAGATACTTCCGCAACAGTTATCGAATCTTCTGGAGGATAACACTGTATTTTAAAAGCTTCCTTTACTAAATGAAGTGGTTGCAAAAGAGTTGGACCAAAGTTTTTCATATGATAGCGAAAGTTTTTATATTGATTTGAACTCAATTTCACATCAATCATCATCGAAAGTGCATCTTCAGCGGTCATTTTTTTCATTTTATCGTTGCTTTTTCGGACTTGTTTTATTTTTGTAGCTCTTTATTGTAACTCTAACTTCTTGTAGCTCTTATCACTGAAAAAAAAATTGGTTTGATTTACTTGATCGAAAATGCACTATACGTCCTTCCGCGGGGAGTTCTCAATTTGAATGAAAAAATATATTCTTGCGGTCACCTTACAACGCCGCATTTTGCGACGTTGCACAACTTCGCGCAGTGCTGCCACCTATAATTTTTTTTGGCGTTTTATTTATTGGCTATTTAAGTACTGAGTTTAATTCAAATTACGTCATTTTAATAAACTTTGAAAAAATAATAAAGTAAAGCTAGAATCGAAAATAATTCACTGTGCCCCGCTCCCCTAAATGTTTCTTTTCACCAGTAATTTTAGTTTTTTTTGTTCGATTTCATTTTCTTTATCGATCGTTTAGGTAGTGATCTTTTTTTTTTGCTTGTTGGCGGGCTTTTTTTCTACTTTTTACATCTTCATTTTTTTTCTTTTTCTCTTCTTCTTTGCTGGACATAAAAGACCTCCATGCGCTCGAAGATATAGCACTAGTTAGTTTCTGTTTGGAAGTGGAAGGACTGGGTAGTGGAGAAGGACAGAAAAGATGACCAGAAAAAGATGACGTAACAATCTCGGGCAATATTGCATCCTGAATTATTGAATTGTTGGAGGTATTTCAAGTGACTTGTTCAATGATTCATCTGTTACATATTTGGGCAAAATTATATCCTGAAGTATAGTTATCTTTTTAGAATTTGGTAAGTTAGAAGAGGCACTGGGTTGATTCGGTCCTCCGGTTCGTAGATTTTGCAAATTCGATATTAGGATATCTCGACCACTTCGTCTGGATTGCTGGATACAGTGAAGATGTGGTCGTCTTCTTGATTTATGTCAATAGTTATATCAGCAGTTCCCTCGGAGATGAATCGTTTGCTCTGATAACGTGGATTATGATGGAGTTTTTTCCTCGAAGTTTTCCTCGGTGGAGTAGCTAGTTCCTCTTCAGAATTCTTCTTATCAGGATACATCTTCGAAATCCCGCTTCTGACACCAATTTTGTTATATCCTCCTTTGGGTTTGGAGAATATAAGTGAGAATATCTCGACTGAGAGTTCTCGTTGTGGAGGTCTCCTTGAGATCTGGGCGAGTCAGGGTCAAGTAGGCTTCTAACTAATGATTGACCCTTTGGCAACTCAGATGACCGTTTATATACACGAAGCGTGGGCGATTCATTAGGCTAATTGTGATTTTCCCACGTACTGGCGTAATATCTAATTTTGTTATCAATATTTTGTGGTGAACAAAATAGGAAAATACTCACGGTGGTCGCATGATTAAGTAATCATATTTGATAATTAATTAAAAATACGTTTTTGTCATGTAGGCAAGTACATCCTGTAATATTATGTATTCATTACTAGGATATAACAGCACCCTCAATATTGCGAACTTCTTGGCCTTTCCAGGTCATTGACTCGATGATACCGCCACTCTGACGCTTAGAATTTATGTATTTCCAAAAATCGTTGGGTTTCCTCAAATGTCGGTCCTAATATTTGATATATATTGTTTGAAAGAAGTGCTCATTTTGCGTTTTACCGTGGCTCGATTATAATAGAAAAGATTGTAGTAATCTAGGTTACCTGAAGATCATTTCTTGTGGTGTTTATGTTTTACTCTGATGTCCCTGATAATTTCACGAGAGAACCACCTCGTATATCGCCTATCAGTGACAGCTGGAGGTTTCCTAGGAAATCATATATCAAAGCACGAATACAAAGCATTGTAAAAATATTGCACCGCCTCATACACGTCAATTATCGTACCCATGCATTCCCAATCGGATCCCAATCTGATAGCATGTCGTAAAGGTTAGTGAAGTCACCATTGGTAAAAATCCATCACCTCCACGACGTTGTATCCACTGTAGGAACACTGGTAGGAGAATTGCCGCGTTGAAAATTATAATCGAAAACCAAAGCCGGGTGATAAATATCCTCCGGAGTGAGGGGAGATTCGCTTCGACAAACAGATACCGGAATTGTCGATAATATGAAATCGAGTAAGCGCTAGACTTGTCGTTATCTTTTTCTAGTCTGGAGCATTTCTTTTCTTCAAAGTGCGTTGTGTACTTTTCGCGCACAATGTTGGCATATTATACCAACATTTCATCAGTCGAAGTGTTCACTTGGAACGGGTAACAATGATAAAACTTAATGTCATGTTTTGTGGAAAGTATTCCACGAACAAAATGCCCCTTTCTGGCCACTTTAGGCATCTTCCACTCGCCCTCCTCCGCCCTGGTGTCCGGCTGCAAGGCAGCCTCAGTGACGGCCGCAACAGATTGACCCAGCGATGCCGCTCTCTTCGAGGTGACCGGAACAGCAGAAGCAGTCGCAAGTGAGGACTGAGATGCCATGGCAGTGGGGATGGAAGGGGAAGACGAGGACTTCACAATCTTGCTGATCACGCTCGGCTTTGAAGTCTTGAAGCTGAAGCTGGTTTACCCGACAGCAATTGACAGAAACGCTGGTTTACCCGACAGATTTACTCGCGATTGAACGAGTAACCCTGATCGGTTGGTCGACATTGGTAATAGGAGAAGCAGCAGCAGCTACAACTGAATATAGAGCCGGTGAATGAGAGCTCCTCGCCACAGACACAATGACGTCGGCAGGAGCGAGAGGTTCCGGCTCAGGCGCACGACTCATTGTCATAGCGTCCACTTTAACGACAAGGGAGTCCATCTTTGCGTGCAGCTAACGCATTTGCTGCATCAAATCACTGTTGCAAGAGCACATTTCAAGTTTACAAATTTTAAATTTTTAAATAAATAAATAAAAACATAGATGTCACTAGTAACTCAACAAAATTGACACCCTGAATTGTGCAATCTCACAATATAAACAAATTTCGCGCGCGAATTTTTTTTTGCTCGTCGGCTAAAAAATTGTCTTGCTTGCACTTACGGCTTGTTTATGACTCTATACATTTTTCATCTACACTTTTTCCTGCTTCCAATGAGAAATTATTTTTCTTTTTATCTTCTTTATTATTGGAATCAGGATATCTCAGATCTTTCAAGAGGGACTACAGATTCAGTAACTTCCTTGGCACATTGATCATTTTGACATTTGTACGGGACAGAACCAAATCCGGCTCGTCGGTGCAGGAGTTGAAGCGAAGAGAAGTGTGCAGTAGCTCAAAGACTGGTTTTCACGTAGGTAGGAGCGCCAAGCCTCCTAACGCGCAGCGTGTGGGCGCGTGTGTGAAACTGAAGAAAGTGAGCTGAGTCCAAACAAGACCGGCTTATATAGCCTCCGCACAACTAGCGAAAACGGTTACCAACGTTTTTTTTTGGTTCTGAGAATTTCAGTATTCTCTTCGCAGCTGCTGTTACCACGGCGTTTATGATTGGCCGTTGCCATCGCGCGACTAACGGCCAATGAATTCCGAGAATAATCTCGATTTATCCACTGCACAACTTCGTTTCTATGCGCTTCCACTCCTTACCGACCGCCTTATTTATTTTAACAAAACAGAAACAAATTAAATTTAAATTAATATAAAATAACAAACATTAATTAAATAATGAAATTTACATAGTTGTGAACAATAATAAAATAATAAAAAATTAATAAAATAATAAAAAATTAATAAAATTATAAACTACTCGCATACGTCCGATACAACATTCTTTTGGAAGTTGATCTTGCACAGCATTCCGATTCAGTGGGTGTAAACCAGTCTTTTTAAATCTGGCAATTATGTTGTTTCCTGCATTCTGTGATATTTTTTCCGAAAACTTTTTCAAAAGTCTAGGAAACATATATTTTGGTATGGTAGTTTCTTTTCGTTCATCAGTCGCCTTCGTCATCTCGCCAGGCCATCTTTAATGGCCGAAAAAAAGACACGTCCAGCGGTTGAGTCAGATGTGTGGAGTTACTAGGTAAAAATACAAAATGTATGTCATGATCTCTGCATTTTGTAATTACGTCGACCGATAAATGCGAAGAAAGATTGTCTCCAATTAGAACTTTTTCTCTTGGTTTATTTTGAAAGAAGGGAACGACAATAGTATTTACCCAATCTTCGAAAGTATCTCCGTCAAACCAACCTGATACTGTACGATTATATCTTGCAAGTGGGGGGCCACCTTGGGTCCAAGTGTCATACATATTTGTAGCTTTGTACACTACGTATACAGGTAAGATTTTGCCATCTGCTGATCCAGCGTAGGTACATGATAGACATTGAACTTTTGCTGAAATTAACGATTCTTTTAGGGTACTTGCAGCCTCTTTAAGCGATATTTTTTTTACGACCTGGATCATCGCTTAAATTAGTTTCGTCGTAATTGACAATATTTGCTGGATCACCGTCACGCAAGGAAACTTTCAAATTATCAAAATAATCAGATATAGTCCTGAAGGATATTTGGGCTCTGCACGTTTAATATTTTGACTTATTCTTGGAGAAATCTTTGATTTGTGGCGCTTTTAATAACTTTCTGCAAAGTCACGCTCTGGGAAGTTATTTTTGAATCTGGTTACATTTTCCCCACGTCGCCGTCGCGTCGGTCTAAATATCCCTTCACTATCAATCGAAGATCGTAAGCCCATTCAGCACAAATATTTATGTTTTCTATTATGAAATTTTCTGTTTCATCAGAAAGAACTTTTTGGCCAACTTATATTTTTTTTTGTATGGCGCAAATTATGACGACTAAGTACAAGCAAAAAGCTTTTTTAAATAAATATTGTACGGGACAGATTGCTCCCCCCGTACTATTAATATTTATTTTGGCCGCTGACTGCTGCTCGTCTCCGATGTGGTGTAGATGGTAAAACGGAGAATACGGCGTGATGATGATTGTGTAATAAAACAAAGTTTTATTATATGCGGCAATCAGTGCAGGGTAGAAGCGAAGAGAAGTTTACAGTAGCTCAAATACTGGTTTTCACGTAATTAAGAGCGCCAAGCCTCTTAACGCGCAGCGTGTCTACGCGTATGTGAATTTGAAGGAAGAGTGAAGGGCCGAGTCCTTACAAGACCCGCTTATATAGTCTCCGCAAACTAGCAATAACGGTTATTTAACGTTTTTTCAGTTTCGGAAAATTTTAGTCGCAGCTGCTGTGTTGCTACGGCCTATGTGATTGGCTGTTAACAACACGCGAGCAACCGCAAAATTATTCCAAGAATAATCTCGATTGAGCTACTGCATAATCTCGTTGCTATGCGCTTTCACGCGACTACCGATTGCCTTATTTATTTTAACAAAAACATAAACAAATTAAACTTAGATTAATACAAAATAACAAGCATGAATTAAATAATAAAATTAGCATAGTTAAAAATAATAAAAAATTAATAATATAATAAAAAATTAATAAAATTAAAAACTACTCGCATACGTCCGATACAAATATATTTCGTCGTACTGGATTATTTTCATCTATTATCAAAATAAAATAAAAGTTCAAAGCAAATTATAATGTATTTAAGAGAAAAAAAGTTTTTACAAATTTAAATTCAAAGAAAATTTTACAAAGATTTTTTTTTTTAAAATCCTTTTTACTTTTAAATTTGGGCATAATACTGCGAGACGCTATTTCGCTTTAATGAATCTTTCTCTTGCTGTTTTCGAACACAAAGTTGCTGAGGTTTCTGTTACATTCTTCACAGCTCTTTCGACGGCTTGTGTATGACAGGGCAAACGTAGAAGAGGTAGTTCACCCTCACCACTTTGTGCTATGAACAACTGAAAATCTTCGTCAGAAATTTGTAGAAGTATTGGTAGTTCAGTAATATTTTACTGCCAATTTATAAAATCGTAGTGGTCTGTGGCTTCAACGTTTATAATTGGGACTTAAAATAGTCTTACTTTATTACCTCGCATAGTACGAGCTTTTAGAATTCTGCGTGCAGCTAGTTCTCTTATATGCTTTTGAGGATCTGTTAACATAGCTATCAGTAAGTTTTCTGGATGAGCAAAGTAGCTATTTCTTCGTATCACAGGATCAACTACAATTATAAGGTCATCCGATAAATATCTTGAAAGCGAATCTTTGCAAGTAGGATGACATTTTATTGTAAACCAAACTGGAGCATAAACTTTAACGATATAAGTTGCCAATGTAATAAGTTATTCTGTAGGAGCCTCTGTAGAAATGTATAGTCGCAGAATTCTGTTAGCTCGTGTAAGCCACCTAGCGTGGGACATTTTCCCAGGAGTTTGTTGGCTAAATCATTTGAGACCACTCCAGTTGATATTGCTATAACAATTTTGTATAGATATAATTGGTCTGTACTTAAATCTTGCTTGGATAATTCAGGCATTTCTGTACCGATTTTTTTAAAACTAACTACAGGTTTTTCTACGCATTTTTCAAGTTCCTTCCCTATTTGGCCTGTAAAAGTACGTGGACCTGATGCAGCGCCATCAATATATTCAAACAAATGCCTAAATGGTAGTTCATTCATATGTAGCAAGCAAATAAACCATTGCATCGGTTTTCCCCGCGTACGCTCGTATTTTCTTGCTATATATTTTTTTTGCTACGTTTGGCCGCCCTAGGCCCTGGCCTACTAGGCCTTAGGGCAAAACCGACTCTGCCAAGACTTCACTCCAGTTCATCTGGCTCATGGAACGATACAGTTTATCAACACCCCCTTGCGCAAAATTCCACCCAAAGAAAGAATTCCCTTCGTGACCCGGTACTGCTGAAGATTAAGTTGCGCGTCCGTTGTGGTATAAAGTAAACTCCAGCGCGGGATGGTACTTGTCTCTGCGTACAAGGGGATAGAGACCACGCGCAACACCAGTTTGATAATACACAAAATTAGGTCAAGTATTGTCGATTCAGAATTGGAAGCAGAGGTGTACTGAGTGAGTCCGAACACCTTGCACACAAATTTGAGGTATTATTCTACACCGCGTGCTGAACGCGCGGAATACAGATTAAAGTCACCTACCGCAACTATGCTTCTTCTTCCGATTGTATCAGAGTCTCTATGCTGTAATGGGTTTCTCCCTACCTCGGCTAGCGCAGAGAGCGGGCCCTTAGATCTCCGGTTTTCTCGTGAGATACTTTCCGGCTGTTTGTCATTCGAATAGGGAAAGGTGTAAATAAATACATATGACGGAATACATGAGGGTTTATTATAACACAAAAAAATAGTTACAATAGTTATCTAGGGGCTAGAGATGTCGTACGTATACAAAAAAGAGGCACATGGTGAAATAATGAAGAGGCTGTTTGCGGCGATTCCTCGACGGCGTGCTCGTCAGGACATCGACCGGCGACGTCGTCCGTAGACGTTATCAGCGACGCTGACCAGAAGATGGTGGGTCAGCAAATCAATATGTAGAGCGTCACCTGGCAGACACGAGGTTCCCTAACCTGTTGGTGCTGTCTGAAGCGGCGTGAAGTGGTCCTCGCAGTTCCGCATGGTGGTGAGGTCAACCACGTTGTCGGGGCATGATGTGCGACAACACGTGGGCGGCAATTTCGGGAGCAGAGGATGGCTCGGACCGTGGCGGAGGGAATCAACCGCAGCAAGGTCGGGCTTGACAAACGGCCTGGGAGCGGATATGCACTTTTGGCATCGCCATAGTGCAGGACAAGTTGGTGGAAAACCTGAAATAATGCCACAGATTTTATGGGCACGATGGCAAGTACCGCAAATACCTTGCTCGAAGTTATTCCATGGCGGATGAGGCTAGATGAAAACGGATTATCCCATCGGGAAAATCGCGGGTCGAAACGGCGATCCTCCAATCGATGCCGCGAAGTTGACAGCTCAAAGCGAAGTGAAGTCGGGCCGAATGGGCTGCGCAGAATGGGTTGCGCAGAAGGGGCTGAGAGTCAACTGCAGAGGGCGCACACATCGGGGTGAATTTAGCGCCAAATCGCGAAGCGCGCGGGAACAAGAGTTTAAAGTAGGACTCTGGTGGTAAAAACGGGAACTAGGGGTTTGAATGGGGTCTAGAGCTAAACACTGAATATTAAGATAACCGAAAATAAATAAGAAATAGTAACTTACGTTACACTCGCTCTTATGTGGAATAAAAAAAAATAATAAAAAAAAAGCTCCTTCAGTGAATGGCATACAAAAGTTACACGTGGATTAAATCCTAGAAGGTGACAGTTTGGACAATTGAGAAATACAAAGACAGTTTATTTCAAAGTACAAATTAGATTCACAAGTTAAAAAAATGTATCATTATACACATGGGAGACAGGTTTATATCCTAAAAGGTAGCAGTTAGTTTGACATATTACAAATTGTTAAGTTTAGTTTAAAAATACAAACTATAGTCACAAGTTCAGAAAATTAAGGATCATTAAACACAATGGAGGCAGGTTTAAGTCTTAGGTAGCAGTTAGTTTGACATATTACAAATTGTTAAGTTTAAAAAAAAATACAAATTATAGTTCAGGTAAAAACACAAACACAGTTAAGTTATAAATACAAAAATTATCATTGTTTTAAAGTTTCCACAGCACAAAAGAGACAATTGTTTTTTTTTTCCTTTGCAGGTAAATAGCACTCACTGATTCTAAAAGGAGAAGGGGTTAGGGTCTTGAGGTAAATTATTGTTGGACATCTCTAGCCTAGATGATAGATTATAAAGAAAAACAGTTACAACAATATTATGTGTTCAGTCACCAGTAAAAACAAAAATTTAAATTACATACAGCAGAGGCATGTCCGTTTACATATTATGAGGCTGTATACCTATAGCGTTGCTTTGTATTAGGGTCTAGCTCCCTTTCGCCTCGGATAATAAGGCACATCTACATATTCTAAGGCTGTATACCTATAGCGTTGCTTTTTATTAGGGTCTGGCTCCCTTTCGCCTCGGAAAATAAGGCACATCTACATATTCTAAGGCTGTATACCTATAGCGTTCTGACTCCTTCTATTCTCTACAAAAACAAATTCTACAGGTGACTGAAACAACATAAATACCTACAACATTTTAAAACATATAATGGACGTTATTGTTCAGGTGAATCGGAGAAGTGAACTCAATCGTAAAAGTGATTGCCAATCCAATATGCAACACCTTTAACTGACTCACGACCCAAAACACACATGAACATATATAACAATAAATAAGAAGTAAAAAAAAACAAGTTTATAAGAAATTGGTGTTACAATAGTTATAAATTTAGACAATTTGGCACATACAAAAATTGTATGTGGAGAAAAATTCTGTTCTGGTGAGATGGAAAAGTTCATAATATTATAAGTGATGGACAATCTTGTATTCCACACAAATAAAAGAAGTTTTTAAACCATCCAGAACACACAAGAACATGGAACACTCAAGTAGGAAGGGAAAATATAACCAAACCATAATACAAATGCATCTGTAGGTCTACCAAGTGTCTCCAGCGCACACTGGAGCCGAATTAAGAATTGTCGGAATAAATTATTTTTGTGGTCTTTTAAATATGAAATAAATAAAACAATGTAAATAAATTGTTATAAAGTAATTTTAATAAGAAAAACAGGATTTTTAAAAATTTTATTCACTATCTGAAGAATTTTCGGCTTCGTTTTCACTGATCGTGGATTGCGTGGAAACGTCGGACGTTATAATATTAGGTGGAGCCAATAGATCCAGAGTATCCTTTTCAAAATTTACATCTTTCTTTACAGATACTTCTCGCAAGCTGCTAATAAGAGGGTCCGAAGATATTAAAAGTAAATTTAATACATCTTCATTAGTTTTTATACGTGACATTTTTCCCGAGAAGCATTCTCTGTATCCTTTGAACTCTTTGTTTCTTGTTTCTTGGGCCTCTTCACTTAGCTGGCCTTTAGGTAATAAAGCATGCTTTATTATTTCTGGGTCGTGAATTAAAACTTTGTGAATAGTTGGAGGCATCGGGTACCACGCATATTTTCCCGCAAAGGGTTTATGGGTCTACAGTATCGTGTCTTTTATTTTGCCAAAAAACTATTTTATTTTGTAATTCTAAATTGTCCGATATCAATCTTAAATGTACTAAAGACGATATAAAAATATTATTATCCTTAGAATTTGGATCGCTACTAAACTTCTGTTTGTATTCTGACTGCAGATCCGTCGAAGCCCCATTTGCATATTAAGGTTATATTTTTTATATTTTCTGATTTCTGAACTTCTAAAATTTCTTTATGAGCTTCCAAAAGACGAGTGGCAGTATGATCAAGTAAAATTTGCAATTTAATCTCAGCAAAAGTATCTGTGACTGCAATGCTTTCCTTTGGTGGGTAACATTTGCCTGTTGTATTTTTTTGCAAGATGGAAATAGGAATTTGTCATGTTCTCGAATTATATTGTATTGATGTTTGGTGAGTTTTACTTCAATAAACATCAAAAGAGCTTATTTTTCTGTAAGCTGCTAACCTTTTAGAGATGTTAATTTTCTTGTATGCATTTTTGTATGAGGAAGCTGTGGGTAAAGTTGTCGTAACTTCCTTCAAAACTTTGGATGCATCCACTTGACCAGCAGCTCGCAATGTCACCTGTACTGCGAATGTTCATTCCTTAGAAGAGTGCTTTGATCTCAAAGATTTAGTCTTTTGGCGTTTAGCTCTATCACAAGATTCTTCAAAATTTGTTTGAGGGCGACCCACTTTTTTACTTAACACAATAGAAAAGTTATGAAAACCTCTTGAAGTATCTAGGCAGTCATTATTAAAAACCAAATATCTGTTCTCTTTTCTGATAGCCTTTTGCCACTTCTTCTTAAAATCAGACACAAAAAATGAAATTGTTTTATGAAGGCTTGGTAATTGGTCTTTTGGACATTTAGTACGTATTTCGACAAATTCCTTCAAACATGATACTTGATCAGCCAATTTAACGTAGCCAGATTGTCTCATTTGATCAAATAAGGTACGTCTACTTATAAAAATATTGGTTGTACCTGATCCTGAAAGAAAAAATAATAATTGAAATTAATTTAAAATAACTCATAAATGCTTTCTTTTTTACTATGTTTCCACATCCTGGACAAAAGTGACCTTTAAGTGAAAAAGCGCAAATATGCGCAAAATGTTTTTTATATTTTCTTGAGAACAATGAATACGTAAGCAAATAAGCCCAAAACTACAGACATGATATGAACTGATATCAACTAAAACTTTACATATAAAATCAATAAACTAAAAAAAAGCTAATATTTTCCCCAGTAATGTAAATACCCCTTTAAAATATTACAATTCAGAATATATCAAAGATATTTTCAAAAAAAATATGTACCAATATGTGAGTGATAATGCCATATTGAAATAATAACAAAATTTGGAAGCACAATAAAGTATTTGCCATGAATACAAGGTGACTTTTCGTATTGAAATCGCAGACGGCAAAAGCTTCGCCTATGACGGACAAGTTTCGACTGGAACAGGGATAAAAGTTGACTTGCACCATGACTTTGGAGTACTGAGCTGTATGCCATTATATATATATTTAATATATATATATATTTATATATATTTAACTATCAATTTCAGGAATTATTTGTGACCTAATATTATTTAAAAAAAAGGGGTTTATTCGCACAATTCCTGGATCGGCCCCAGTGTGCAGCGTTCGGGAAATTTACAATTATTCATGCATTCGATGGATACAGGCATCTTCTCTTAGAGCGCTCCTAACACAACTAGATCAAGTGGTGAATGGGGGCAGTTTATTCTTCATCAGGCGCTTATTCATACATACCATAACACAATAGACACTACAAACGCAAGTAAGATAGAAATTGGCACAAGGAAGGGGGCAATCATAGTGGGGATAGGATGCATAATGAGGAAGGAAACAAGGTTAGATTGAAGGACACTACTGCTATGGGGGAAAGTATGCTAGGAATAGCAGTAATGGCTAGGGTCCCGGGGTCGCTTACCCGTCCTCGCGAAATGATGGAAATTATGCGAGTCCCTTGAGAACAAAAATACATATTAAGACAAAGGTTTGAGTCATAGGTTAATATATTTGGGCGCCACTAAGTTTTAAGTTTAACTTAGAAACTATTCCTGTTTGACTAAGTCCTTGATGTGAAATGTACCGATACTTTTTCCAGCCATATCAGACAGTTCATATATGGTATCTGAAATTCTTTTGAGTATCCTGCACTTGATAAATCTGGGACACAGTTTGGCAGATATGTACCTTGAAGCGTCAGATTGAAGGAAGGCACGGCGCCAGACCAGTTGTCCGACATGCAAGGTACAAGATTTACGCCTTAGATTATACCGAGTAGCGTTCCGTTGGAAGGCTTGGAGTAGTGCGGAAGAAACTTCTTCATAGACATTTTCCATTCTAAGTAGGCCAGATGCGTAGTCCGAGGTGATGTCAGATGGATTATGGGAGTTTGATTCACGAACAAATTTATTGTGAAATGAACCGTGGGGAGCAGTTTCAAAGCCGTGCAAAAGAAAGAACGGGGTATATCCTGTAGCAATACTGACAGTATTATTTAAGCAAGATGAGATCTGTGGAAGCTTTGAACACCAAGTCCGTTGATTATTCCCTACCAGAATTGCCAGTGCGGTAATGATGTTTGCATTATGACGTTCGCTTACATTGTTCTGAGGATGATAGCGGGCGTTGTAGTACAAGTCTTGTATTCCATAGGTTTCAGTGAACTTACGGAACTCCTTGGAGACAAATTGACTTCCGTTGTCGATAATAAGCGTACGGGGAACAGAGTAAGGCAGAAATATTTTCTCCTCGAGTAATTTAATTACAGTTTTGGAGTTGGCTGTCCTAAGGGGAAACGCCCAAACAAATTTTGAAAAGTTGTCTACTACTGTCAGAATGTGACAGAAGCGATGATTGGACATCGGGAGTGGCCCTACGAGGTCTGCAGACAAGGAGACGAGGGGTTTAGAAAGGCGTTTAGGCACCGTCATTAAACCTAAAGGGGACTGCGTGCTATGCTTATAGGCCTTGCAGGTGTCGCAAGTTTTTATGAATTGTTTGATAGTGCGACGCATATTGCTCCAATAAAATGTTTGCGAGAGGGTTCTAAATGTTTTTTCAATCCCGGGATGACAGAAGTTGTTATGAAAGTCAGATATAACATGGGGGATTTCATTAGCGGGTACAACAACCTTCCAGAGGTAGCTGCTGGAGTCAGGGCGCGAGGAGTTTCCTGATTTCGAATAACGGTACAGGTGTTTGTTATTGATAAGATAGTTGGCTGTCGACTGCGGGTTATCCTTACATGCCGAATATAGATTTAGATAGGTTTGATCAGTCACGTTAGTGAAGGGCGGAGGGAAGGTCAGGGAGGACACTTCGATGCGACTTAGGGCATCAGCTAAATTGTTTTCGCAACCTTTTTTATATACAAAATCGAAACTATATTGTGATAGACGGCAAGCCCATCTGGCGAGTCTGCCTCCTGGCGATGACAGATTGTTCAAATATTTGAGACAGCCATGATCACTTTGGACCGTAAAGTGTGTGCCATCCAGGTAACTCCTGAAATGATGTACCGAATCCACAATAGACAATAGTTCGCGTTCAGTGGTAGAATAGGAACGTTCAGGAGCAGTCAGTTTTCGGGAAAAATACGCTATAGCATGCTCGGAACCGTCAGGCATTTTTTGGGCAAGGAAGCTACCAATACTAATACCACTGGCATCACAAGTAAGAATGTAGGGTACAGAATAATCAGGGGGTTTCAACACAGGGGCGGTAGTCATAATATTTTTTAGGGCAACAAATGATTGTTCAGCCTCTTCGTTCCATTGGAAGGAAGTGCCTTTAAGCTTTATACTTGTTAAACGGCATAAAGGGGCAGCAATTTCGGCAAAATGTGCAATGAATTTACGATAGTAACTGGCACAGCCTAAGAAGGATTTAACTTCTTTGGTAGATGTGGGACGGGGGAAATCAATCATTACCTTAATCTTATCTGGGTCAGTTCTTATTCCTTCACGATCAATCACATGGCCTAAGTACTTCAGTGAAGATTTGCAGAATTCTGATTTGCCTAGACGAATAGTGAGGTTGGCCTCGCGCAGACGTTCGTAAACCAGGGCGAGTGTGCTGACGTGAGATTCGAAATCTGGACTGCAAATAAGAATGTCATCGAGATAACAAAAAACATGGTCACCGAGATCACAAAATAGAGCATCCATTAACCTTTGCAACTGGCTCGGTATATTGGCGATCCCGAATGGAGTAACTTTGAAACAAAACTGACCCCTACCCTCAATAAAGAATGCGGTTTTAATCATTGATTCTCTAGTCAGGGGCATCTGCCAGAACCCCATGCTTAAATCAAGGGCAGTAAGGTATTTAGTGTCACGCAGGTTGCTTAGAATTCGGTCAATGTTCGGTAAGCGATAACAGTCGGCTTTGGTAATCGAATTTAGTTTTCGCGGATCCAGAACGAATCGTGCAGAACCATCCTTTTTGGGGACAATAAATACATTATTTAGCCACGGGCTCTTGCAGGGTTCAACTACGTCCAGCGAGATCATTCTCTCTAGTTCCTCTATTAATTGTTGGCGGCGAACATGGGATTGGGGGAATGTTTTCTGTTTAACCGGCGGATGGTTACCCGTGTCGATCTCGTGATTAACCAGGTGGGTCCTGCCCAGACCTATCTTTTCGAAAGAAATTTGTTCGAACAAGTTTTTAATTCGGTCCAAGTCCTTGGACTGAGCAGGATTCAATTCTTCGGCAGGGACGAGACAAGATGGCGAGGGATTCACTGAGTACACGGGTTGAGTATTTGACTGTTTGGCTGGTTTGTTATCCAGATGTCCAGGAAATAGCCTGGGAGTGAGTCCAGATGATTCAAGAAAAGGGACTCCAAGGATGAAACAGTCGTTTAGGGAAGGGACTAGGACGAATGATACCCAGGTGGTGGTATTGTCATAACGAATGGGCAAGGTAACGGTTCCGATACTACGGTGGGAGGTATTATCGACCGTGTGAATTGAACAATTACCAGGGGTGATTTTATAATTGAGATTAATAAAGGATTGGTACAGATTTCCGCCTAAGATGTTGATGGCTGCACCGGAATCAAGCAGACCGCGAAAGGGGACACTGTGGATTTTAAAATTCAAGTATGGGCGATTGTCACGGGCATTTGTAATTTTTACCGCATGGAGATACCAGGTTTCGTGGAATAATTTTACAGAAGCCAGCCAGTCTAACCACTCCGCTGAGCGCGGGATTACGGGAGACTGGCTAGCTGCTAGTTTTTTGTTGCGAAAAAACTGGGGGGTGGTCTAGAGGTGTCAGGAAGGTTTTTTTTTCTGCAATTCTTGGCGATATGGCCCAGGTTTTTGCAGGAGAAACATCTTAGGGGGCTCTTGGGAGGCACACGAACGGCAGCTAGGGATTTCTGGACGTAGGGGCCGGATTTAGGTTCAGAGCGGCTGGGGTGGTCCGACGCACCAATCAATCTTTCGTAGGTCTGGCATGCTCTCTCCAGTTCCACGACGGAGGAGAAGTTGGCTGAAATTATTACGGGGGCTAATTTGGGCGAAAGTCCCTTCCTTAATACCTTGAGGATCTCCTGGTCAGAGAGACCGTCCTCCCCAATGGTATTATTGGTGCTCACTACCCGGGCGAAGTAGTCTGCCGCTAATTCATTTTGAGACTGGCGCGAGGACCATATCTCCAGCTTCTTTGAGATGACATAATCGTCATCCTCGAAACGCTGCAGGAACTGTGACTTAAGGAGCAACCAGTCACTGGAGGTCGTACAATACGCTCTATAGTGTGTCAGAGCGCGGCCTTTGAGGAATTCGGGAAGTACAGATGGCAACAATTGGGAGTCGAAGCGTCTAGATTTGGCGATTTCTTCTAGACGGGTGAAAAATTCGCGCACATCTTCCGCGCCGGTGAAATGTTGCACAGGCCACGATGCGAAATTAACATTCAAGGGCTGAAGCTCTACAGGGGGTCGTGTTAGAGAAACCGATGAAGAGGACACGATTGAAAGGGGGGCGGAGATCGGCAGGTCAGCGACGGTGGGGGGTATGGTGAGTGGAACGACATCACTCGTCCGTGAGTTAAATTCCTCAGCCTGAACACGGACTTCCACGAGGGTATTCTTTGGCAATATTCCGCGATCCTTCAACGCCTTGCAAAGGGTTTTGAAATGGGCCCCGGGAACATTTACTATTTGTTCCATTATAAACAATTAATTACAAACTACCAATTCGACAATAAACAGTTAACAATCAATATACGACATATGTTTAGCCCACACAAGTCCTTCATCGAATGACAACGCCAGAACGCCACACGTTTGGGCGCCAGTGTAATGGGTTTCTCCCTACCTCGGCTAGCGCAGAGAGCGGGCCCTTAGATCTCCGGTTTTCTCGTGAGATACTTTCCGGCTGTTTGTCATTCGAATAGGGAAAGGTGTAAATAAATACATATGACGGAATACATGAGGGTTTATTATAACACAAAAAAATAGTTACAATAGTTATCTAGGGGCTAGAGATGTCGTACGTATACAAAAAAAAGAGGCACATGGTGAAATAATGAAGAGGCTGTTTGCGGCGATTCCTCGACGGCGTGCTCGTCAGGACATCGACCGGCGACGTCGTCCGTAGACGTTATCAGCGACGCTGACCAGAAGATGGTGGGTCAGCAAATCAATATGTAGAGCGTCACCTGGCAGACACGAGGTTCCCTAACCTGTTGGTGCTGTCTGAAGCGGCGTGAAGTGGTCCTCGCAGTTCCGCATGGTGGTGAGGTCAACCACGTTGTCGGGGCATGATGTGCGACAACACGTGGGCGGCAATTTCGGGAGCAGAGGATGGCTCGGACCGTGGCGGAGGGAATCAACCGCAGCAAGGTCGGGCTTGACAAACGGCCTGGGAGCGGATATGCACTTTTGGCATCGCCATAGTGCAGGACAAGTTGGCGGAAGACCTGAAATAATGCCACAGATTTTATGGGCACGATGGCAAGTACCGCAAATACCTTGCTCGAAGTTATTCCATGGCGGATGAGGCTAGATGAAAACGGATTATCCCATCGGGAAAATCGCGGGTCGAAACGGCGATCCTCCAATCGATGCCGCGAAGTTGACAGCTCAAAGCGAAGTGAAGTCGGGCCGAATGGGCTGCGCAGAATGGGTTGCGCAGAAGGGGCTGAGAGTCAACTGCAGAGGGCGCACACATCGGGGTGAATTTAGCGCCAAATCGCGAAGCGCGCGGGAACAAGAGTTTAAAGTAGGACTCTGGTGGTAAAACGGGAACTAGGGGTTTGAATGGGGTCTAGAGCTAAACACTGAATATTAAGATAACCGAAAATAAATAAGAAATAGTAACTTACGTTACAATGCATCCGGTCAAAAAATGTTTGTATACCTCGTAGGTAGAGCCTGGCGGGAAGTACACAACACAAACACATAATGTGTGTTTAAAATGAACTATCCTCACCCAGAGATCCTCGTGGTCAGACTCTAGTTCAGGAAAGCGTTCGGCATTTTGATAACAAAATGCTAATTCAATGTTGTGTTTGGGGCGTCAGCTGGATGTCTTTGGCAACCGTGGAACAATACGATTTACCTCCCACTCGACCTCGTTTGCAACTTCGGTCTTCCTTGTCTTGTCTTGAGAAATGGGGGTCACCTGGTCAGCTTTTTTGAAAAGCCTCCAGGTTTTCTTCCGCTTCGATGATGTTGACTCCACCGCCCTGCATCTGTTTATTGAGAGCTGCGAATATATCGGCCATGTAAAATGAGAATGAACTCAGAATTTTTGAAGCAATCTGCATCCATTGGGCTTTAGATATGCTCATGTTCTCAGTTTTGATATTCTTAGTGCGGCTTCTTGAAAATTCAAAAAATCTCCAACGTTCATTTCGATAACACGAAAATGTTTTTGCTTTGCTTCTTTTATTATTTCTGCTAAATCAGCAGTAACCATAGAATTGCAAACACGTTTTGTTTTTTCTATTAGGGCGAAGTCTCTATCACAGCTCAAAAAAGAGGGTCCTGTGATTAAAGATTTTTGTTGAATAGAGCTGAATCGGATAAATCCACAGAATAAATTATCATGAGCCAGCGCAATTATCGCTCCACATGACCAATTTCTTTTTGTGTGTAAGTTTGGCAATGCATGAAGCATTTTCATTTCCTCCCCTGCCTGTAATACCTTCATGCCAAAGGCACATGTAGGTTTAGGGAACGCTTAAGTGGGAGTGTAATTAAATACACGTCTGTTCTGAAGCTAGTGCATTTATTGACTGAGGTCTACGAGAGGGCAGCCACTACATCCCTCCCCCCCAGAACTGTCGTTACCCCGCACTTCTCCTTATACGCACACATATATATTATCACAGACGCAAGGACTAGGTGCATCGGATCCGCCCTGGCAGTAACCAAGAACGTTTGACCATTCATCGTTATTCTGGCGTTGAAAAACTGTGCGGCACTCAACACTTCACGAAGCACGAAGGTCTTATCACTAGCACGAAGAGCGTGTGCTGCTATTTTCTGATACAGAGATTTATCAAGTGCCACATAAATCTTCGTAAACACGGCCGTATCCCCGCCCAATTTCGTCATACACCCCAACACCGACTTCGACTTGGAATCACCAACGTGGACGCCCAGGTTAAAGTTAGAGAGCTGACAACTGTAATATATTTGAGCAGGTATGCGTTAGTGAGGGTGTCACAAGCACTTGTTGCAGATCCATTGTGGCTGTACATGTGTCACTATTTGGTCACTGTGATGAAATTGTATCATTTTTCATCGTATCCAATGCTTTGTTAGATCGAGCTTGATGGAGATGAAGCTTTAAGTTCAGTTCACTTTTATTTGACACGTTGCGTTGGCTCGAATTTGGGTGCTCAACAGATCGCAAGTAGAACAGGTGTCGACTCTTTAACTGTAAAACTACTGTAAAATTTATAAGTGACAATGCTATCAGGATGCAGAAATTAAAAAGCCAGGAACAAACGATTCATGTTCAAATCAGGACTCGGGTATTCTTTTTGCGAATGAGCCCTACCATTGTGAGATTCTTGCCGTGGGAATGTGTCTATGTGTTCCATTATTTTATTTTCGAGCTGTGGACCAAATTTACGATCTTTGTTTTTGTTACCTCTATTTTCGATGTAAGTTATGTCCCCGTTCTTTACACGTTGAACAAGGCCATGAATTTTTCTTTGATTAATATCAAAAACCGTTGCAAACGTTTTTTTGCATACTGGGAGTAAATTTCCTGAACCATCGGGTAAACTGTAGCTTACTGTACTTAGCTTACTTCATAAAATAAAGTAACTTTTTGGTTCTCACTTGTTTCTTTGTAACTTTTGTAGCATATGCTAAGTTTGTAGAATTCATAAAATAAAGTGACTTTTTGGTTCTCACTTATTTCTTTGTAACTTTGTAGCATATGCAGATGATTTGAAAAAAATAAGACCAACCATTAAAAAGGCCTAGGGCCTTTTTGGGATGAAATATGAACCGAACTTGGACAATTCTGACTCTGCTATATTTTTTTACTTACTAAACTCCCCTCGTTGTTGGGAATCGTATTTAATAATTAAAATAATTAAAGGTTACAGGTTTAAATAAAAAAAATCTGATGACCACTGTTATTTCTAATCATCGGTGATGGACAGACTAAATTTATATATATTAAGGACAATGATTAATGAACAACGCCCGCTAATGTCAGCCGATAAATACTTATGACACGTGGAGCATTGATCTTTTTTCGGTTTGAAAGAAGAAAGATTGTACGAGCTACAGAATGTACGTCTGTATGTACATTCGCTAAAAGGCGGGCCACACTGTGATAAACATCGGTCTCCACCAACGGTTTTAAAACAGGGTAAACACGCGCGGCTGTGGATTCGTGTTTTATCAAACCGCATAAACACGTGGAATGCGTGTTTGTCTTGTTTATAAACCAGTCAAGGTCAGTTGCGTGGCGGGCGTCGCACGGTGTTTAAAATGTTGAGCTACTTTTCATATTTAAAACAAGGCTCCCACCTCAGTGTGTTGTCGACTCTTTGTTCGGAAGCACGCATTGCAATATGGCTCCTTACCTATCTAAACTTCAAAAAGTTGGCGTGGCATTAGCACTTGTGTGCGCAAGTGAGGAGAAAAAAGAAAAAAAGAAAAGAATATGGATGAAGCCTTGGCTTAAGGAAAGAATAAAACTTAGTAATGTAAATTTAATGAATCTACTTGATTTTGATGACCTGCGCAACTTCCTCAGAATGGAAAAGAAAACATTCTATGAGTTATTAGAAATGGTGAGGCCATTCATAACTAAAAAAAATACGCATCTAAGGCAGGCTGTTTCTGCCGAAGAAAGACTATTAGTGACCCTCAGATACCTACTCTCTGGAACATGTTATAGAGATCTGAGATACAGCTCTATAATATCACATCAACTTTTATCGGAAATCATTCCTGAAACTTGTTGGGCAATTTATAAAGTTCTAAAAGAAACAATAACGGTAAGTTTACAAAATATTTATTATTTAAAAATTAACATTTCATTCAAAATTCCACCAGCCGTATCATACGTTACTACCCGATTATCAATTACGTCTATTGGTTTTGTGGAGGGCGTGGTAGTTTTTTCAGAGATTTGTGAGGAATAGTGTACGGGTGATTGCTGAGGGTGTTGGGTATGGGGCGATTGAGATGGTGGTGATTGAATATGAGGGGAGTTTGCATAAGGCAAAACATTCGGTTCAGCTATTTGGGAAGAATGGTACATAGGTGACTGCTGAGGATATTGCGAAAAATAACGAGGTGGCATTTCAATGTTAAGAGAGGAGTTTGAGGATGAGGAAGCAGTTGGTTGAGCTATTTGGGAAGAATGGTGCAGAGGTGACTGCTGAGGATATTGCGAAAAATAACGAGGTGGCATTTCAATGCTAAGAGAGAAGTTTGAGGATGAGGAAGCAGTTGGTTGAGCTATTTGGGAAGAATGGTGCAAAGGTGACTGCTGAGGATATTGCGAAAAATAACGAGGTGGCATTTCAATGCTAAGAGAGGAGTTTGAGGATGGTGCAAAGGTGACTGCTGAGGATATTGCGAAAAATAACGAGGTGGCATTTCAATGCTAAGAGAGGAGTTTGAGGATGAGCTATTTGGGAAGTATATGGTCTCTGGATATGATACGAGGAAGGGAGGGACTGGATTTGAAAAGGGAAACCTACCATAGGTGGAGACACCATTCTCATAGTCTGTGGTGAAATTGTTGGATATCTATGATGATCTGTTTGGAGACTGTAAGGAGGGGACTGATATGTAGATGTGTTTGAGTTCTCTAATGAGGAATGGGGTGAATCTAGGTTTAAGCGAGGAAAACGACTACTTGTTGGTGTTTCAATCCGTGAATCGAAACTTAATTGTTTTGTTTGTGCTAGAAATAACACATCGGAAATTAATTTTTCAGCCATTTCTCGCTGACCAGATTCAATTTTCTCTAACTTCTGCCCGATATAGGTCCCGAAAGGGTTGTCACTATCCTTGTTAAGCAAAGCTTGAGCTGTTTCATAAAGTTTCTGCTTCGTTATTTCAAGGACATCTTCATTTGGCCCCTTCCTTTTTCTATTCCCGGGTTCCTGAAACAAAACAAAATATTTATTAATAATCGTTCTCCAAAATCATTGGGTCAATATAATTATGAATTATGTCAAAAAATCTAACGATTCGCAGCAAAACTGATGGCAATTTTTTTAAATAATGTACCTATGTATCTTGTTTATTTACAGTTGCCTTCTACGGAAGAGGAATGGAAAAAGACTGCTGAGTTATTTGAAACACAGTGGAATTTCAATAATTGTGTGGGTTGTATGGACGCGAAACACATTTTAATAGTAAAACCACAAGGAAGTGGATCTGCATTTTTTAACTATAAAGGTACTGTACGGGACAGATTGCTCCCCCCGTACTATTAATATTTATTTTGGCCGCTGACTGCTGCTCGTCTCCGATGTGGCGTGGATGGTAAAACGGAGAATACGGCGTGATGATGATTGTGTAATAAAACAAAGTTTTATTATATGCGGCAATCAGTGCAGGGTAGAAGCGAAGAGAAGTTTACAGTAATTAAGAGCGCCAAGCCTCTTAACGCGCAGCGTGTCTACGCGTATGTGAATTTGAAGGAAGAGTGAAGGGCCGAGTCCTTACAAGACCCGCTTATATAGTCTCCGCAAACTAGCAATAACGGTTATTTAACGTTTTCTCAGTTTCGGAGAATTTTAGTCGCAGCTGCTGTGTTGCTATGGCCTATGTGATTGGCTGTTAACAACACGCGAGCAACCGCAAAATTATTCCAAGAATAATCTCGATTGAGCTACTGCATAATCTCGTTGCTATGCGCTTTCACGCGACTACCGATTGCCTTATTTATTTTAACAAGAACATAAACAAATCAAACTTAAATTAATACAAAATAACAAACATGAATTAAATAATAAAATTAGCATAGTTAAAAATAATAAAAAATTAGTAATATAATAAAAAATTAATAAAATTAAAAACTACTCGCATACGTCCGATACAGGTACATTCAGTGTTGTTTTATTTGCCGTTGTTAATGCAAATTATGAGTTTATATACGTGCACACCGGATGGAAGCATGTCTGATGGAGGAATAATAAAAAATACAAAGTTTTATGAAAAACTCGTGAACAATGAGCTACATTTGCCTGAATCATATTTACTACCTGGAACAGACATATCTGTACCTTTCGTTTTTTTGGGAGATAGTGCTTTCGCACTTGATACGCATATTATGAAGCCATATCCTGAAAGGAACATTTCAAATGAAGAAAAGATTTTCAACTACAGGCTGAGTCGAGCAAGAAGAATTGTCGAAAACGCTTTTGGCATTCTTGCCTCACGTTTTAAAATATTCAAACAGCCAATCAACCTCAAACTTAAAAACGTAGATGCAGTTGTGTTAGCAAGTTGTGCTCTACACAATTTTTTGAGAAAAAAGTCAAAAACTTATTTGAAACCTACATGTGTTGACAGAGAAGACTTAGTAAATGGTACATTGAATTATGGTACTTGGCGTCAAGCAAGAGATGAAGTAACACCTCTCCAAAGAAATATTCAACGGACATCCGATGACGGGAAGAATGTTAGAAATATTCTGAAGGAATACTTTAACGGTGAAGGAAGAGTATATTTCCAAAATAGAATGGCAAATATTTAACAGTGTCTGATTAATAATAATCTCATAATGTATGTAGGTACTTATTTCATAAGCTCATAACAAATATACCTACGTACTATATCATAATTTTCCTTTTCTTTACATTAAATTTGCTTTAAAATTTGACCCACTCATCTCGCCGACACGCCGTGGGATCTCTCCTATGCGGCGCCCTACAAGCGCCCTAAACATAGGTAGGTAAGTACCTTTCTAAACAAACAATTCTTGTAAAATAAATTAATTGAAAAAAAACTTACGACTTCCTCTTCTTCCATAAGTGAATCCACTCCGCTTCTTGTCTGTTTTTTTCTTTTCCATGAACGTCATCATGTCGTAGTACCATAGATTTGGTCTATAAATTTCGCTGGTGGCTGATCCGGTGCGTTTTGAATCTTTGACCTATAAAGAATACCTACTTAGAATATGGTAAAACAAATAAAATACCCATACGTATGTACAGAACGGCAATGTATAATCTGAAGTTATAGTTATTAGAACGCAAATAACTACACCTCACAGCTTTAACAAACTAAATGTTCACTTCGACTTAACACAATCGCGGAATCTTCTGGAGATTGGCCTCGTAATGTTTTGTTGTCTTTGTACCAACTAAAGAAGAATGATCGGATTAGCCGTCATAGCCGCTTTAAGTATTTGTTGTTTACATAGACTTTAAATAAACTATATAGTAAAATCGGAATGAACTGAGTCTTGGGGCCATAAATCATTTCTCTATGTCTATCTCGCTTGCACTTACGGGCCTTATGGAGCGTTTTAGGGTTGGGCGTAACAATAAAATAAATATATCGATAAGTAACGTTTATTATCTTGTTCATAAACTTTAACGAGTTAACAAAGTTTTGATATGAAACTTTATTTATGGGTTTTACGTGCGTTTAAATTAGTGACTACAAGATACTAAATTAAATACCAGTAAAAACAGAAAAATTGTTTAATTTTAAAATTTGTATACCTTATGTCTATAAACCCAGAAAGAAAGTTAAGTATAAAAAAGAAAGTAGATCATTGTGGCCCTTAAAAGAGCCGTTTATATTCCAAAAAAATGTATCAATCCTCATCGGAGTCTTCTTCATCAGTGTCTTCTGCCAAATTTATTATAAGCGGCGCGTGATCTCGCTTTTTGAGCGAGCTTTCTGTAGGTCACTGTTTTGAAGTTCCTCGGCATGTCTCACACATTTGGCCCAGTCTTCTTGTGTGACATTATCGATGGCTCGGTGGAGGTGATTTTCAACATCTGCTATCTTGAATGTATTATTATTATTTGCAACTCTCCCTTTACTTGTGCCCAAATTAATTCTATTGGGTTGATTGGGTACTGTTCTGCTATATGAGATACTTGATCAGAATGCATCAATAAGGTCTCCTTCATTTGGTTGACTATTAAATTAATGGAGTCAGATCCGTCACTTAGAGTGATTCAATTCAATTCTTGATCACAATATATTGACAGTGATAAGGAGGCAGCCGTATTACTTCGTGGCCTCGCTCATTTGCCAGATTGTCTAAAGCGTAGACCTTCTGCGGGTTACTGACTTTTACTTTTCTTATTAACTCTTCTATAATTTCTCTGCTGGAATATGGAATGTTTTTCTTTGTTAACCATTCTTGAATCTCAGCTTTTCTTGTGTTTCTTGTGGGTATCTTTTCCAACTGCATCAAATGATAGCTTACGTTATCGACGATTTTAACAGAGGGCCGTTCAAGTACATTTAGGAATGCGGAAAACCATGCCATATATGTATCGCCATTCATTTCTGTGTGATAATCAGCATCCTTCGATTTTACCGCTTTAAATATTAGCTTCGCTTCTGGAACAAAGCCAGTCCTTGTGGAACCCGCATGGCAAATTATCAATCGTTGACCTTTTCCTACAGGCTGATTCTTGAAACCTCCTTCATCGTTGCTTCCAAGCCACATACGCTTTCTTGAATGGTTTTGATTAATCCATGTTTCATCCAGATAGAAACGCGGCCGCTGATCGTTAGTTCTTCTAAGTAAATCCAATTTCCTTAAAAAGTCCATTCTGGCACAAACAATATCTGTTCTTTCCATTAAATATTTACGTCCTTCGGCATTTTTCTTATACTTGAACCCAATCTCCTTCATGAGTGTTCTCATCGAAGTTTTTCCGCATTTAAAATCAGGTAATTGTTCTCGGTATTTTTCTAATATTTTCGCCACGGACGGATACACTCCACTATCATAAAATGAACCTACAGTCCGCTTCAATACACTTTTATCAAAATCGTCAATATTGGTGACAGTTTCTTGTTTCTTAAAATTTGCTCTTGGTGTACAGGGGCTGCTTGATTGCAATAATTCAGTCTTTATTCGGTCCACTGTCGCTCTACTCACACCACAAATAAACGCGGCCATTTCACGTGGTTTGTTGAAATTAAGAGAAGCTATTTTATTCGGATCACTTTTCAATTCATTGACAAACAAGAATACGTTGTGAATCACTGTGTTTGTAACACGCATTTCACGTGTTTATGCGGTTTGTAAAACAGTTTTATAAACCAGTCAAGGTCAGTTGCGTGGCGCGGTCGCACGGTGTTTCAAAATTTAATATTACGAGCTACTTTTCATTATTCTGTAAAAATATTATTTTGAAAAATTTATTCTTATAAAATGTATATGTCTGTTGACTTCTACGATAGAAACACATATATCTGTCTATCTTTACATAAAGTAAGTATTTGAATAGCGTATTTCGTAAGATTTTTTTTTAATATGAGACCGTAAAAGACCCTTTGCAGCTCGACCTTGAGTATAAAGATAGAAATAGAAGTATTTTTTTAATTTTGAATATTAAATTCATAGGTATATATCAATCGGTTAGCGGCGAAACAATACGACTGAACCTTTTTTTTGTTGCATGCAATTAGGTAGGTAATTTAGGGGTTGAAATTTCAACAAATCAGCCTCAAATTTATTGTGTGAACTCGATGACTAATACTCTTCCCTAAACACTTATAATTAGCCATTTCCATGTCATTGGGTTTTTACCAAAAGTAGCTCGTAATATCGCACCCTGAAACACCGTGCATCGTGCAAACGAAAACTGTGGAATGCATGTTTACATCTGTGGAATGCGTTTTTACAACGGTTGAATGCGTGTTTGTCGTGTTTGTAAACTGTGGATTGCATGTTTGTCAGTATACAAATTTTGGTTTCAAACCAGCTTGTTTATCACAGTGTGGCCCGCCTTTAACTGGGGTAGATTTTTTTTCATTGCATAAATCCGATACAATACGTACATGTTTAAAATAGACAAATTACATTCAATATATTTCTTCTCACTTGATTTCAAGTGACAAGGAAAGCTCTCAATGTGTTGCTTGATTAATGCCAAGTCTTGTTCTTTTGTTTTGTTACTTGGAGCTTTCTGGCCTCTGTGATCAACTCCTGGAAAACATCCCGTAGGACACACATTTGCGATTGCAGTATTGATGGGTTTCTTAGAGATACAGCGAGTCTTTTAAATAAAAAATGCACATACCCGGAATCTTCCCCTGTTATTTTCAAGGTAGTATTATACCTTTGACAGCGAATGGGCTTTTTCATTTGTTTCAGGAATAGGCTTGCCATATTTTGTTAAGAATCTGGTCGGGACGCTTTGTAGGAAAAAAAAAACACCTTTTTAAGACGAGAAAAATATTTATTTGCTTAGATACACATAAGTACCTACGATTAAAAATATTTGGAGTTGATGTAATTGGAGCTGAAGAAGTACTTGTCGCATACTTTTCTGAGGACTTTACTTTTTTCAGCAATTCAGAATTCCCTTTGACATAATTATAGAACTCTGTGCAAGTCATATTGAAGTTTATCTGACATTGCAAGATCGACTCCACAGTTTTCGGTAGCAGACGATTTCTTTCATCAGTCCACTGGGCAGCCATTAAGGAAAACACCCTTGTAGCGTTGTGAGCTGGAATAGCAAATAAGTGCTTACAAAGTTTAAGCAATTTGCTTTTGCTTTCTGGATTAACAGTTTTATTGAAAAAGTAAATCCATCTTTCTTCCACCGACTTCTTCGACTTCCAATCTTCGCATGATCAATCCCTCCGAAGTTGGTATATGAGCCTTAAAATGCTCAAGAAAAAAGTGGAAGTCATCTTCCTGCATCCATCCAGACCCATTTGCAGTTCCTACCAAACCAAAAGGGCCATCTCGAATAAAATGTTCTTGAAACCTTCTGCGTGTGAAATATAGTTCAGATTATACGATGATGCATTTCTCAGACTCTGCCCCCTTAAAGTCACCTCTTCATATGTTAGTTTTTTCTGTCTTTCGTACATATTGATTGGGTATTCTGAAACAAAAACAATTAACAACTGCAAATCAGGTGACTTGTTAATGTTTTTTTCCATGTTCTTGGGGGTTTCGACATTTTGCCTTGGAAGTGTAGGTCCATCAAGACATTTTGAAAAATCAATTGCCGATGCATTCCATGGAAAAAGTCCACATGCTCAAAAACCATTTCTGATTATATTTTTGCTTACAATGCTTTTGTAGAACAATTTGTAGAATTGGACCGAAATCTGCTTTTGTCAACACCTTGCTTATGTTGTTTCGTCTCCAATCTAACACTCCTCTTTTCCACGGTGATTTAATTGACTTGAATGCAGCTACGTCTGCTGGTTGAAGAACTTTGGTTGCATTTGGGTACAATGCTATTAAAATTATGCCTAATTCCGTACATATTTTACTAAGTTCATAAGTCGTAAGACTTTTATGATCATCTACAAAAAGTGTAACTGGGAATTTAGTTTTAATTTTGCATAAATGTGGATGAAGTTCATTTTTTATATAGTCAATGAAAATGTCTCCTTTCATCCATCCGTTGTCTGACAAAGCGATTCCCCAGTCAGGATGAATAGATTGATGAATGTAATTTTGCATTCTTTTTAATGTAAAAATTACCATTGGCGGAGTCGTTTTACCATTAGCTATCCGATCTATCTAAGCCGATCAGTAAATATTTGTTTGTTTTCACTCTCTAAAGTTTGAAAGAACAGTAGGCTTTGCGAGAAGACAGCCTGTTATTTAATGATATTTACTGATCGATTTTTTGAATTGAACTTGTTGAAATCAATGTGCTCTGGTTCAAAAGGAAATATCCCACCAGCTCTGAAACCATTACTTATGCATTATTTTGTAATGTTATCTAAAGCACTTTTTAGTTTAGGTGTAAAGGTATTTTTTGTAACCTGCTGACCTGGATGGTTAGTCTTTCACTTAGTAACTTCCTTCTTCCAGAATACTTTAAGCGCTCGGAAAACAGCAACATCCATCGGCTGCAATATATGTGTGCTATTTCGATACAAGGCAACTACTTCAATTCCATTCTCTGAACAGAAGTCGGAAAGATGGGTCGTTAAATGCGATCCATGGATTCTGACGGGAAATTTCTCAAATATGTAATTAATGGTTTGAAAAATTTTAAAATACAAAAACTGCAATATTGTATGAAATACTTGTTTTATTAAATAAATGTGAATACATACCATATTTTAACTTATACTAGAAATATCAAAATTTAGTAAACAATCGAAATTATTAAATAGATAAATCTACCAGTTATTGTTAAAAATGCATTTATCTAAGACGAAATTAAACTATTGATATACCGTAAAATACTTATGTACAAGTAGTTCCTGTTCGAAGGTACAAGTAGTAAAAATATATTAAAAAAAACATGAAGTAAAATAAGGAAAAAATGGAAATTAAGTAGAATCACTCTCAGATACTGTAGTATCTTGTGGTTGAGGATTTTGTAGCAATTTTATAACCTCTGGATTAAAACTACCCTTAGGCTTTTGAGAGTTACTTCTGTAGGAAGTTATTACAGGATCAGAGACGTTCCATTGTATGGTCCAATATCTTTTGTAAATTTACTTCTGCACAATTTTCAGTTATTTTAACTGAATTGAATGGATAGCACTTCTTTTTTGCTTCCAAAATATGTTTGTAAGATGGGTAAATATTAGCACCTAGAGCTTAAGCTTCTGATTGAATGAGCATATTATACTGTCGTTTAGTAAGTTTTGCATCAACAAACAAAACTAGTGATTTTTCAGGCAAGTACATTTTAGCCGACCTAGGAGACTTTCTATATGCATTTTTTATTCTAGTTGCTCTCTTTGGAGAAAACGTAATCTCCTCAATACGTTTAAATAAAAGCAAATTTATTTGATTCTTCCCGCAGATCTTAAACTAATTTGTGCAGCGTACAAACAAGTATAGGCTGTACTATTTTTCGCTGCGTTTTTTTCGTATAATTACCAAAAGATTTCTTCCTGCTGGTATTTCCAGAAGTAGATGGTACCTCTGATATATCTTGAATCTCTTTGGAAATCAATTCAGGAAAAGATATTTCAGCATCCAACCACGTGGAATTTTATTTCATAAATATTTTTAGTGTTCTGTTACTTTCGACCCATTTCGATCTTAATGTGCCACAAAAATGAAATTTTTGTTGTTGTTTATAGACACTCTAGATCATGGGTCGGCAACCTTTTGTTGCAAAAGGGCCAAATATTTTTCATGGGGATCAGTGCGGGCCGCACTTGCAGTAGGTATACATACAATATTTATGTACAAATATTTTAGTTTTAAAAATAAAACGCTAAGTGTATATTTTAACGACATTTATTGTATTTAATAAAATCAATGAGATTTTTGTGATTGCATTTGACTTGCAAGTTTTTTAATATCAGCTTGCATTTTTGAAGTAGAGACGCGTAGTATTGCGTCTAAATGTGAATTCGATAACCGAGAACAGTGTTTGTTTTTTCGATAATTCAGAATTGAAAAAGTTTGTTCACAAATATATGTACTACCAAACATAGTAATTATTTGCTGAGCAAACCTTTTTAAATCCTTGTAGTTTTCAGAAGGCAAACTCCCATAGAAATCCACCAAATTAGTTTTTTCCTTAAAAGCCATTTTAAGTGTGTTATTACTTTGCAAATCTATCACGTTGATTTGCAAATCGCTTGGTACATTACCGATATCTACTGCAAAGGGGTTTTCGAAAATCTCCATCTTACGTGAGATCTTTTTGAAATCAGCAAACCGGTTTTCAAACTCAGTTTGTAGTTGCATTAATGCACTTTTCATTTTAGTATTTTGCCAAACAAAATTCATTCCAGCTTCTTCTACTGCTTTCTTGCAATTTGGAAAATGATCGAGTTTCCTTTCATCGATATGCTCGATAAATAATGTTAGTTTCATTTCAAATGATTTAACATCTGAATACATATTGCATATCAATTTATTTTTCCCCTGTAAACGTGTATTGAGTATATTCAGTTCGGCAGTCAAATCAGTTAAAAACCCAAGATCTACAACCCACTGGTGGTTGGAAAGTTCATGTATTGCCTTTCCTTTCATCTCCATAAAGTTACAAATTTCTTTCCTCAAATAAAAAAATCGTTGAAGTACTGCTCCTCGGCTTAGCCATCTTACTTCACAGTAATACATCACGTCACCATATTCAGCTTCTACATCTTCCAAAAACTTTTGGAACTGGCGGTGAGTAAGCCCATTTTTTCTTATAAAATTAATAGCAGATACAACGGTATCCATTATTTCTTTCCACGATAAAACTTTGCAACACAATCTTCTTGATGGACAATACAGTGAAATGTAAATGGAACTTCCGATCCAAACTCTTGCAGTTTGCTGTTGACTCTTCCGACAACACCTTTATTATGACCGCTCATATTTTTTCCGCCGTCCGTGGTGATGCTAGTTAATTTATCCCAGCTCAAGCCACACGAAATCAGAGCTTGGTCCAAGTGGTGAAATAAATCCTCTCCCTTTGTAGTTCCTTCGAGACTGCACATTTTTAATAACTCCTCATAAACAGAAAAGTTTTCGTCAATTCCTCGTACAAATATAAGGAATTGTGCCGTATCCGACACGTCCGTACTTTCGTCCATCGCAAGAGAGAAGTAAGTAAAATACTGCGCTTTATCCTTAAGTTGTTCACGCAAGTTAGCACCCAAGTCTTCAGTGCGTCTGGTGCAAGTTCTAGCAGAGAGACTAACGTTTTCAAACATTTTTTTCTGTTCCGGGCATACTTCCTCCGCGATAGCTAAGACACAATCTTTTACAAGTTCACTGTCAGTAAATGGGCGACAATGCTTTGCAATTATCTCTGCTACTTTGTAGCTGGCACGAACAGCTGATTCGCTTTTGTCTGTTACAACTTTAAAGGTATTCTGCTGATTTTTGAGTGACGATTTCAAGTTAATGATTTTGTTTTTTCGAGATTCCCCTTCAAGACACTGAAATTTAGTTTTGTGCTCAATATCATAATGTCGCTTCAGGTTATATTCCTTTACTACGGAAATACTCTTTTGACAGATAATACATAGTGGTTTTTCTTTAAATTCGATAAAAAAATATAAATTTGTCCATGCTTCATTAAAAATCCGTCTTTCATCAACGATCTTCCTTTTTTTAGAAGCCATCTTGGGTGTATAAATCTGTAACAATACAGAAACATAAAAATATGTATTTATTTTTACGGAAAGAGTCATAGTTTTGTCCTATATAAAATCCTTAAATAAATACTCCCCCAGTGAGCAATATTTTTATTCGAAAAACAAAATCGTAAAATTTATGTCAAGTATACCTAAAGTACACCTTTATTGACGAGTAAACAAATACTATCGTTGTGAAAATTTTAAAAGCAATAATTATTAGCCTGAAAAACTCCATACGCATTGAAAATATCTGCCGAGAAAGAATAAATAACGCCGACGGGACTCGAACCCGCAGCCTTCTGATTGCCGGTCAGATGCTCTCGCCATTGAGCAACGTCGGCTTATTCCCATTCCGCCAAATAACTAAATATGTAACATACAAGTATTTATTCATTCAACAGTCATTGCTTTTTTTTTTCAACAATTATTTCTTATTAATTTTTTCACCTGAACCTACCAATTTTATTTTTTTGTAGAAAAGGCAATTGTAACTTCGAGTCCCGTTGGCGGTATTTATTTTTTCTCGGAAGCTATTTTTAATGTGTATGGAGTTTTTCAGGCTTATAAAAATATTACATTCATAGTGCACCTCGTCTTAAAAAGTTTATCATTGTAATTTTTTTTTAAACTGTCGTAAACTCATGGATACTTTAATATTGCATTGTTATATTCATTACTTGTAATCTTAGGAATAATATTATTATCATGCAGTAGGTAGGTACTTACCAAAAACACTAAGAGAATTCACAAAACAGATTTTATAAAAAAATAAAACTTGCAGCGAATGTAAACTCCGCGTGGGTGGGTAGTTAGCGCAGCGCGAGCGAACGAGTAGTGTTACTGGCGGTCGACAGCGGAATGATGCGAGGTGCGTGTGGCGTTCTTGCCTTCCTTCTATTTCCCCCCGCTCCCCCTTCGCTCCAACTTCACTATTTCTTCGCTCCCTTTCTCGCTTCCTTTCACTCGATTGTGTATAATATCGTCCGTCATGTGCGTTGCGGCGAGAATCTCGCGGGCCGCACCAAGATGTCTCGCGGGCCGCATGCGGCCCGCGGGCCGCAGGTTGCCGACCCATGCTCTAGATTAACGACTCGAGAGAGATCATTCATGTCTTTACATGTATTGTTTGTTAGTGCGTTGCACACCTTTCCATCGACCATTGTCTTAAAAAATGCATGTTTAATTTCTATTTCTTGATTTCCTAAAAATGTTTTTGTAGTTAGAATGTCTGAAATCTGTCTCTCTATATGAGTAAATTCATTTCTTGTTATTTCGGGAGTTTCTTCTCGTTGAAGATGGCCGTGGATCTGCCATAAAATAATGTTGCTTCCTAAATGTCCATCACTGTACAGCTGAATTAGCACTAAAGACGTTGTAAGGAGATTAGAGTCATCGTGATATTCTCCATCACTGTAGCGGCTGTAACTACCGCAACCATCACTACCCCATTTATATATCAAGTGCAAAGGGGACATACAAATTTTAATATTCTCCCTTTGAACTTCTAACATTCAAGTATCCGTATGATTGACAAGAGCTTGGAGTTTTACTTCCATCAAACTATCGGTTACTGTGATTGCTTCTTTTTTAGGGACGCACTTTTGTTTTATATTTTTCACGGAATCGTAAGACGGATAAAATGTTTCCAGACACCTGAGTTTTGATTCCTTTCTTAAACCTTTGTATTGATCTTTGGTCAATTTTAAGCTAAAGCCTCCTCTGGTGTAAACGGATTATTTTTTTTTACATTTTGATGCGAAAGCTTCACGTATCCTTGATGCTCGACGTGGTGAAAATGTTATTAGTTTAATGAATTTTGCAGAATCACTTTTTCCCGCGCTACGTGAACTCATTTCAGTTGCTAATCGTAGTTCATCAGTTCTGCGATTCTGCAGCAGATTTTGTATTTTTTTCTGTCTAGATCTGACACCGCTTTCTGTAAATGCTTTTGTTGACCTACCTAAAGATTATTTTTTCTTTTTACCACGCTAAATTTTCTTCTTCAAACTTTACAGTATAACTGCGACTTTTTTTCCACCTCTTCATCAATTGTGTTGACATTTTTTTAATGATCTTACACATTTTGGTTCTCGAAATATTTAAATTTGCTTATTACGTGGTATTTTTGTGCGATATATGTTATTAAAAACTCAATTGCTTTCCCACAATTAGCATTTAATGCTCCTCGTTCTCTTAATTTATCAAATAATTCTTTGCGTGAAATGGAAACAGCCCTTCCTAAAAACAACAAGAGTATCAAAAAAGAACATTTTGCGACGGTGCCAATTTGCCGTTACGTGGTTTTGGCCAAATCCAAGAAACGCAATGTTTACGCTGGCTATAATGCTACACTATAAAAAAGCTAATTAATCAAATTTTCAAAAACCACTTAATTAGTTTTTTTTATATAAATTTCGTCCAACGTGCGTTGTACTAACACACGACCAGATTTCGGTGACTAAAAAAAGGCACTTTCATCGGCATTAAATATCCTGCTAGGGTCTTTCAGTAAATCCATAAGATTTTGTTCCTCAAGCTATTTTTTGACTTCAGTGAACCAAGTTTTGATTTGCTGTTCAGTGACATTATCTCGATGTGAGATTTTGCACAGCTCGTTTCGAAATCTCAGGATGTCTTTTAAGGAATGCTTGGTACCACGTCTTTCCAGGACGATTATTAGTAAAGGGTGTTTTTCTGTTGTCCTTAATTAATATTTGTTGGACACTATCCAGCAACTGGTCTCTTGAAATGGTAAAATGGCGGTCGGCTAGAGCAAAGAGCCATTTCACAAATATTTGCTCTTCTTGAGCCGTAAGGATCGTAGCTGGGCCCATTGTACAAAACGCAGGGCTTTTCTCGGTTACCTTATTTCTAAGAGTAAAGCGTGGTACACCATTCTTTAACGCTGCTGCACCTACTGCTTCTCCTTTTTTCACCGCGTCTATGGCACTGTTATATCCTCCTTTGGGTTTGGAGAATATAAGTGAGAATATCTCGACTGAGAGTTCTCGTTGTGGAGGTCTGCTTGAGATCTGGGCGAGTCAGGGTAGATGTTGATGTGATCTGGCAGAATAACACGGCAGCGAGATGGTTGAATTAAACTTTATTGAAAAGTTGACAGTAAGTGAACTTATCAAGTAGGCTTCTAACTAATGATTGACCCTTTGGCAACTCAGATGACCGTTTATATACACGAAAGTGGGCGATTAATTAGGCTAATTGTGATTTTCCCACGTACTGGCGTAATTTCTAATTTTGTTATCAATATTTTGTGGTGAACGAAATAGGAAAATACTCACAGCGGTCGCATGATTAAGTAATCATATTTGATAATTAATTAAAAATATGTTTTTGTCACGTAGGCAAGTACATCCTGTAATATTATGTATTCTTAACTAGGATATAACACCTCCCCCCTAGGAGAGAATTAATTTCAAGGAGATTAATTCTTTCTTTTATTGTTATATATTCTAGATAACAATTCTCTTAACCTTCTATTGGAATCCGCATATTTATTATATTTTAATGTTAATTTGATCAATTCTGAGTTGTCTTCGGTTCCTAACTTATTTGGTAAGTAAATTACACTAGTCTTAATCATAAGATTTACATCAGTATGATTATTGTTAAATAAAAGGGTACATTTCTTTTTCTATAAATGGTATAGGGTGAGAATAATGTGTATGAGTTATCTGACTTGATATTTAATTCATAGTCGGTAACATTATTCTTTACAATTGGTGTGGAAATTTCAAGGAGTTCATAATACATGCTTGATTTGTTTTTAAATATCGAAATCGGTTTGAATGGGTACATTTCCTTTACCTATCTTATTTTAATATTAAGGTTAGGTGCGAATGCAGATGCTCTTTCAAAATTCTTAGGGTTTCTAGCCCTTAGAATTATACTGTGTTGCGGTAAAATTCCTAATAAAAACGCTTGCAATGCCATTTCTTTAATCATAGCATTTTTTCCGATTATTTCTGCACTGTTCGATGTTTCAGATCAGAATTATACTGTGTTGCGGTAAAATTCCTAATAAAAACGCTTGCAATGCCATTTCTTTAATCATAGCATTTTTTCCGATTATTTCTGCACTGTTCGATGTTTCAGATCGCGTAGTTCTCAACAAATTAGAATAACATTTTTCTATCCGTTGCGTGAAGTTAATAACTGATTCATTTTTTAATTGTTTACAAGATTGTAAGTCTAAGAGATATTGCGAAAAACTTTTAGATTCACTAAAATTTTCTTCTAAAAATTGTTTATATTCGTCCCATGTGGGTAAACTTCTGCAAGATGTTGTTAAATCTGCTTCCCCAGACACTTAAGATTGAATATTTTTAAAAATTATATCTTTTTTGTAATTTTGAAGCTAAACTCATCGCATAATCACAATTTTTTATAAATGAGTTCAGATTACAAGGATCACCGTTAAATGTACTTATGAATTTAGTCAAAATATGTAACGAGATTTCATTTGCGACTGCCATTTTTACAAAACTTACAAAAAATATAGATAAATGATTTTTAAAAAAAGGGATGACAATTAACAATGGATTTAAAACAATATAACTCACATATAGTATATAATAATGAAGTTCATCTTCTGTGGTGGAGGGGGAACGTCTTCCAGAGTTCTTCCTTCTACTTGAATCTACATGCAGGTCCAGCCAGATGGATGGGAATCTGCAGCCTCAAGTCCTCTTCTGCAGGTCCAATGGAGATATCCTCTAAAGGGTCTTCCGTCTTCTTCTGCAGGTCCACAGGGTCCAGTGAGTTTACAAGTTGTAGATTTCCAGGGGAGGCTTCCTCTTTTTCTTGTCTCATCCGCGTGGCTATGTGTTCCGTGGCAGCGATGGGTCGGTGAGCAGCACTAGGTCCCCACCTTGATGGGTGGGCGCTGATGGTGCCACTTCTGCCGATTGCCGATGGTGGGAATGTATTCCCGGAACCAGCGTGTCCAGAATCCGTCCGCGAGCTGCTGGCTGATGCACCATCGCTCGTGCAGACAAGCATCTGATCTCCTCTTCGCCAGTAGTGTGGGGAGCGGTCGCCCCGAGGCTCCCCCATCAGGAAATGGTTGGGGGTCAGCGGCTCTTCGTCCTGCGGGTCCAGTGCGACGTGGGTCAGCGGGCGATTGTTGACGGTGTGCTCCACCTCTGCTAGTGCGGTCAGCAAAGTCCAGCCACATGTCCTGTGGCTCCTCTTCCTGGCGTAATGCCAGAGTTGTCTCATGAGGTGTCGTGCGCTGCGGGCCACCGCAGGCGAGCCAGCCAAGCGCCGTCCGAAGTTTGATGGGTTCGCCTGGCCTTTCCACTCCACCACTCCAATCCACTTCTCGGGAGACAATCAGGTGAGCGTTGTCCATCCCGATTAGCAGGCGTGGGCGGACAAGTTCTCCGCTGCTGAGTGACTGCTCGGGGAGGTTCAGCTTTCGGATTGTGCGGGCGTTGATGGCGTATGACCGGCCCTCGGCGCTGCGGATGCCAATCTGCACGAGTCGAGCTTGCGTCTCTGCGTGGCATGGTCCTAACGCCCCATGCAAGTGGAGTGTCTGGAGCGTTCCGCTTGTCTTGGCGCCGACTCTTTTCGCTGTTTCAGCGTCAATCAGCGTTAGCCTTGATCCTTCATCCAGGAGAGCGTGAGCGGACTCTGTGCCATCTGGGCCGCTGATTTTTATTTTAACGACCTTCAGGAGAATGTTTGATGAAGGACTCGTGATATGTGCGACCGTCCCTGTGGCGGTCCTGGGTCTGTCTCCGCACCCCTCGGCGGCACATACTTTCGTGCATTGACCTTTGTGGAAGGAGAGGCACCGAGCGCAAGCGCCCGTCATTTTGATCATTTTCCATCGTCGTTTAATATCACTGGCTGAGAATTCTGGGCACAGCTTCATCGTGTGATGACGAGAAAAGCATACTGCGCATGCGCCTCGGATATCCTTTTCCGTCGGCTCGTCGGGATGTTTCTTTGCTAGTGGCGCTTGCTGCGGTACATCGTATGTGGTGTGTACCGTAGCGTGCCGATCCCGTCCTGTTTGGGATCTTCCTTTCACTGCGCAGCCGCCGTGGGTCATTCCGTTCATGATCTGCCGGAGGAAGTCTGCGAAGTGGTGGAAACGGATCACCCTGAGTGACAGGGCGTCGAGGGGCGTGTCCTCGGGCTTGAGTCCTTGACCTGCCTCTCGGCTCGAAGAGGGCGGGGGTGTCTTCTGGGAAGGTGCTCCAGCAGTCGATGGTGGAGGTACTATTGACCTCGCTGCTGCTTGGGACGTTGTCCCAGAAGTAGAAGGAGTCGGCTCCTTTGTCCCGGCAGTCTTCGGCGTGGACTCCTTAGCCATGGCGTTGTTCTGGCGAGTAGATTTTTTCGCCGGCTGCGTCCTTTTTTCCTCGGGCTTCTTCTCCAATACTGCGATCGGCTTCTTGGGCTGGTCCTTCTTATTTCTGTTCTTAAGTTCAGGATTGCTCGTTGATCTTGTCAAGGCTGGGGGAGAACGAGGCGTCAGGATTGACGTCTCGAATGGGTTATCGGCTGGCGCAGGGGCCGCCGCAGCCCTTCTCTCCGGCGTCGACATACCGGGTGCTGAAAAGCAAACAGGAATGGAGCCGGAAGGACGTCGGTGTCCCTCTCCAGATGGAAGCTGGAGATGGAGTGACCTCTGGTGGAACTGATCCAGCGAGGGATGGTCGCTGCGGGACTAGAGTGGGTACTCGACACCCGCGCGCCAACCCGTAACTAACCCTTAGAGTGACCGAAAGGAGAAATAAATTCCTTCCCGCCAACCGAGGGCAGCCGCAAAGAGTGAATGCTAGTCCGGATCAACCTCACTACCGCGAGCGAAATAAAATCGATTCTGGTCCGATGACCTATCCCCGACACTCCGCACGCAGCCGGACGAGACCTGCACTATCCCGAGAGCGGGGTGGCTTGAGAGGTTGGGGGGTATATCCCTCGCTCACGAACCCTCCACCCGCAACTGATACACCGAACGCCCACTAACAGGGGGTGAGACCTGCAGTCAGTGTCGATGCACAGCCGGAAAAAAACTAGCTGCTCTCGAGTCCGCGGAGCTTCGCCCACGGGACGGAGGAATGCTCGAGAACCGTGGGTAAGGAAACGGAAGGGCGCAGATCTGAAGGACGCTCTATCACACTTTAATCTTCGAACCGCGAGTGGGTGCCCCTCTGCGGTGCCTTAGTACGGTGCCCTTCTGTGGCTCCCTAATGTGACTTCACTCGGCCCGCGCGGACACAGAATCCAATAAACACAATAAACTAAAATCCTTATAACTTCTAAACGGTGCAAGATAGAAGAAAACTTTCAATGCAAAAACTGTTTGTCTTGTCTGTCCGCGTCGAATGATGTATAAAACACTCATTTTCGAAAACACGTGGCGAACAGAAAAAAACGTCTATCTCTAAAACTACAAGTCGTAGCATATGGCCACCACTATCTTTTTAGAAGTTCTTGAGGCGATGCACAACACTGGCAATTTTTTTTTATCGAAAACACTGCCGTTTGGGCAGCGTTTTAAAAAACGGCACTTTTTGACACCAAAAATCACTTTTTTGCCATTATCTATAAAAGTATATAACGTACAAAAAATTCAAACACGCCGTTCGATGCGCACAAAAAACACGAATCCAACGATGTATAACACATATGTATAAACACAGAAAAAACCACTTCAAACGCTGTTATGAGAATATTCGCTAACCGAGCTCACGTAATGTGACCTCCACAGGCAAATGTCAAACTGCAACTGCAATGGACCCTGCATTCTTCACTGTGGAGGTGGCTCTGTTGATGGCGTCTTGGATGGTTTGCGTCAGTTCGGTCGTAGCCCGGTTTAGGGAATCTTTGTCAGGAATGGATATTGATAATTGGTATTCGGGAAGGGAGCGCCAATCTACTTTTTTCCTGGTGGGAGCTAGGGAAAATTGGGGAAGGGGATATGGTGAGTAGGACTGGGAGGTGGTCGGAGGAGAGTTCGTCTGCCACTTGCAGGTGATATGGGCGAAAGAAGTCTTTTTTGATTATGATGTCTATTACATCTGAAGTGTGGGATCTGTTGTGGTGGAGGGTTGGCTCGTTGGGGGCGTCAATGGAGATGGGTTTGGCGAGGAAATAATTGAAAAGTGCTACGCCTTTGGCGTTGCGGCGGCGGCTGTGCCAGGCCCCATGCTTGGCATTGAGGTTCCCCGCGATGATGGTTGGGATTTTTTCCGCTAGTAAGTCGTCCATTTCGGAGACGATGGTTGACTTTTTGGGAGGGGAGTAGCAGGAGATTAGTTTTAGAGGGCCGGAGGAGCGGGTTTGGATGACCACTGCGACGGTTTCTAGGTTTTCAGTGGATGCGGTCGGGGAGAAGCAGTGTTGGAGGGAGCGTTTTATTGGGATGGCCACTCCGCCACCTCTCTCGGTGGTGCGGTCGAGGCGGTAGATGCTGTAGTTGAGGATGGAGTAGCGATGGCTGGGTTTGAGATGGGTTTCGGAGATTAGGAGGGCGTCTAAGGCGTGGGTGTTTAGGAAATGGGTTATCTCCAGGTTGATCGTATGGTGCCGTTGGCGTTCCATAATGCCACCTGGAGATCTGTCGGTTGGGCTGGAGGAGTCATTATGGGTGATGTGGGTAATGTAAGGAGGATAGCTGAGCTACCTTGGTGGCTAGGTTTTGAATTTGATGAAGGAGCGAGGAGTAGATGTCGCTCGGGGGGTGAGGATGGGGTCGGTTAGCGGGGGTGGATGGGGTTGTGTTCGATCGGTTGGAGTGTGCTACGTAGTGCGGGAGGGGCCAGGGGAGGTCCATGATAGACGGGATGTTGTGGCTAGGGACGGGCTGCCTGTGGGGTCGACGGTTACGGGAGGGTAAGGGGGGGGGGGTATTGGTTGTAGTCGTAGGTGGTTGGTGGGGGAGTTGACGGAGATCGTGTTCGCCATGCGGGAGCGTTTGTGGGAGGTGTGGGATGTGTGTGGGGTAGGGGAGGTGGGGAGGAGACTTTGGCAGGGGGGGCGTTTCGGGCACCCTTTGAAGTTTGCCGGGTGAGGGCCGGCGCAGAGTGCGCATTTGGGGGGGGGTGTCGCGCGGCTTGCGGCATTCGGTGGTCAAGTGCGGTTGCCCACACTTCACGCACCTCGCGTCCGCGTGGCAGCCGGAAGAAGAGTGGCCAAATTTCTGGCAGCGGAAGCACTGCCCCGTTTTGGTGGTGGATTTTGGAGATTTTTTTTTTTTTAGATGGGAGTTTCACTATTATTTGCCTTGCTCATTATGTACAAGGCTTATATATATTCGAGGGGATTTTTATTTATTTTGTTATTTTCTTTCAGGCGTCATTCTTTTTTATGGAATTTCGACAGGATTGGAAGGGAAGTCGGCTGTGGCCTGTTTGGAGTTTCTCCGCATTCGCCAAGTGGTGAGGGAACCACAGAAACCTCATCAAGAGAAGTCGAACTATTCGAGTAATCGGATAGGTCTTCCGTTTCACTAGAAGAGTGATCGGCTTTTGTTACAACTCGGCAGTCATTCATCTTTCTTACAGTCTGAACAATGTATATTAAAAATGATACCACCTCTTGCGACAGGTGCTCGTGGTTCATCACAGATTCGATGTCCCCGAAACTTACGTCACGTCTTCTGCATTTCGCTTCCACTTGAAATCTCTTATGGCTAAAAATGGGACAATGCATCATCAGATGAGGGACATCCTGCGATGATACATTATCGCAGGGGCATTTATCATCCTTAATTAATTTGAATCGAAAGAGGTAGCCCTTGAATCCGCCATGACCCGTCAGTATTTGGGTCAAGTCGAAATTCATATGCTGCCTCTTCCGAAATTTTAATGCGGAATATAATTTTGGAAAGAAAAATTTTGTCACCGATCCCGTAGTAGACATTTCATATCTCCTATTCCAGGCTTCCAAATATCTGATCCGAATAATACGCTTTGCAAACGATAATGGAAACCTGGAATAGTCTGGCGCCGTTTTCTTTAAAGTGGCTTCTCTCGCCGCCTCATCCGCCTGCACGTTTCCATCGATGTCAACATGACCCCGAATCCATCCCACATGCACAGTCTGGTCTCTGTTATGGAGATTCTGGATGTTGGCTCTAATTTCTGTAACCATTGGATTTACAGAACCCACATCCAGAATTGCCTGAATACCAGACTTGCAGTCGGAGAGAACCGTGACACGACGCCATCGACTGGGCGGCTTCTTTAAAACGAACAAAAGGGCCTGGTTTATTGCGAATAGTTCCGCCTGAAAAACGGAACAGAAGTCATCGAGTTTAAACTTTCTCGATGGCAGCCTCTTTATATTATCGAATGGCACAAAGGCTGCACCGACCTTTCCATTTAAGAGACTGCCATCTGTGAATAACCTTATCTCATCCTGTCCCATATCCGGGGGAATCTGGTCATAAAATCCATGAATGAATTTGATTTGATCAGCAGGATGAGGCAGCGAGTAAAAGTCAACAACATTTTCTAATTGTCTATGGCTAGGAAGATCCTGCAAGGAATGAAATTTTTTCACATTATAGACCTCTGCTAGCTCCTTGACTCTCAGGTCGAGAGGTATGAAACCGCAGAGAGCCTGCGCCGAAGTCAGGGAAATGGTTCTGTATCCCTTGCAAGATCTTATAGCAATATGACGCTGAATTTTCTCAAGTTTTTTAACGTTTAATTTTTATTGACCGCATCCACCCACACACTGGAAGCATAAGTGATGAGCGGTTCGATAGCACCGAAATAAATCTGCTGCATCACTTCCGCGGATGCTCCCCATGTGGGTTTCGCGGCCCGGATTAATTTATTGGTAACTGCCGCAGCTTTCCTGCATATGTTGTCAACGTGACGTGACCAATTTAAATTTTTGTCGATGGTAACTCCTAAAACTTTAAAGTAATCTACGTAAGTAAGATCACGCCCGTTCATACGCAGTAAAGGTGCCGCAGCTTTTCGTTTCGTGACAAACAAGGGATTTGTCTTATCTTCAGCAAAATCCAATTTGGTCTTAGTACCCCAATCTGTGACAAGACAAATAGCCCTGTTTGCCGTTTTCCCAAGTTCCTCGATTGTGTCGGCGGAAACAGTCAATAATAGGTCATCCGCAAAAGCTCTGAGTTCTGTTCCAGTGCCTAAGTCCATCTGAAGCAGATCATCAATTATGTAATTCCAAAAGCTTGGACCGCACGATGACCCCTGTATACAACCCTTGGTGGTAACTTTTTCTAACAAAACATTATGAAATAATAGTTTTGCTTTCCGATTTTCAAGATAATTTTTAACTAACAGAAATAAATTTTTAGGGCAACCCTTGTCCCTAATTTGACATAATAAAAAAACCCACCAAGCGTTGTCAAATGCCCCTCTGATGTCCAAAGAGATTACAATTACATATTTTTTTCTCTTTAGAGATTCTTTTATACTCATTAGAGTGGCAATTAGAGCATCTTCAGTTGATTTCTGTGGTGTGAAACCGAATTGCTCGCAACTTAATTTTCCCGCGCGATGAAAATTCCAGTTGATTCTGTTAATAATTAATTTTTCTAATATTTTTCCAAAAATCGAAATTAGTCCAATCGGTCTGTACGATTTCACATCACACAAATCATCTTTTCCAGCCTTTGGAATCACAATTACCCTTGCGATCTTCCACGGATCTGGAAAATAATGTAAACGAAAACAGGCGTTAAAAATTTCGGTGATCAGATTAGAATTTTGTTCAAACAATTTTTGACAGATATCCGCGGTGAAATGGTCTTCTCCGGGTGCTTTTTCTGGATTGAAATTATTGACTATTTTTTCGACTTCCAAATTTGTAAACGGTGGGTCATCAAGAGTATATTGTAAAATATCAGTCCTTCTTCGTATGTTTCTGTGGATGTCGGTTTCTGACGCGTCGTCGTCGTCCGGGAAGAATCTTTGAAGCAGACGCTCAGCCGATTTTGTTGCCGTGTTGAGATGTTCAGACCCGTCCACTAACGTCATCTTTGGAGAAGTTTTCCTCTGGTTTACGAGGATTCGGTGTATAGCCGACCAAGCCGTCTCTTTGTTTTGAGCTGCACAGTATTTTCGCCAAGATTCAATTTTAGCATTTTCGATGGAAAGTTTATACATTTTCTTAGCTTCTAAATAGGCAGGTAAAGTCACATTTTCTCTCCGCGAAACACTAGAATTTTGCAGTTTATGTTTAGCTCTAATTGCTCTTTTTTTTAATCCTTCAATTTCTTCATTCCACCAAGGGCAAGGTTTCCGAAAATATTGCTTCTTTTTTGGAATAGTAGCCGAACATACTCTTGATAAACACTTAATAAAAATTTCAATTTTAATTTTAAGGTCAGCAGAAGACTAAGTTTGAACAAAAATTTCTTCAGATAATTTTTGGTTTTTCACTTCTCTTTTAAACATTTTGTGAAATTTGTCCCAATCAGCTTTTTTGGTGTTAAATAGTAAAGTCTTGTTATTTGGTATAGTAAAAGGTATAAAACATAATTGAAATTTAATGGGATTGTGATCGCTGAGGTGATTTTCTTTTGAATGTATATCCCAATCATTTATAAAATTAAAAATATTATTAGAACAAAAAGTCAAATCAATTGAACTCATAATGTGTTTGTTGCCTCTGAATGTTTCGAAAGTTGGTTTATTGCTATTATTTAAAATTTGAAGATTTTTTTCCGAAAGAAAAGCGGCAATTTCCTCGCCCTTCTTGTCTGTCCTCTCACTACCCCACCAGACATTTTTGGCATGGAAATCACCGCCCACCAAGAGCGTTTCGCAGTCTAAATATTCAATTTTGCTGATTGTTGGTGTGACTTGGCTAGAAGGTTCAATGTACACAGATCCTATTATAACGTTACCACAATTAAATTTAAAACTTACAAAAACATGGTTATTATCGGTGAATTCTGTCACAAGTAGTCCGTGGATGTTCATAGCGCAAACCACTATTGCCGCTTTATTAATGTGTTGTTTATCGCCGATTGCCTGAAAAACAGTCATTCCCGGACATCTCAGCGTACCGGTGTTTCCCGTGTAAGGTTCTTGAAGCAATAAGATGTCCGCCGCATGACTGTTTCTCAGAACCTCCTCGAGAGCGGCTTTGCTTCTTCCCAAGTTCCACTGAACAATGGTAAGTGAGCGGTTTTTAGCAGCCATAATCGATCCGACTGTTGGCCCTCTCAATTGCTTTTTGACGATGAGGACATTCATTGTCATTAGCTCTGTGTTTTATTATTTGTCCGGGGTTCCTGAGTCTGCTGGTGCTCTTAAAGCAGTTCCAGCATTTCAATTCTTCTTTTGTCTTGCACTCTGAGGACTTGTGTTCACCTGCGCAGTGAAGGCACCTGTCCTTGGTTTCGGTACACTTGTGCGTGGTGTGTCCAAAACCCATGCACTTAAAGCATTGAAGTATTGATTTGAAGTCTTCGACATGTACTCTAGAGTACCCAATGTAGATGCGTTCTATTTCCAAAAAAAATTTGCGGATCCTGCCATCTACTTTAAAAACAATATTTTTCAAATTTTCGTTTCGGTTTTTTGTGGTTTTGACTATTTGTATTATTTCGTCTACTTTATCAGGGCCAATTGTTTCGAAAATTCGGTCGTTTTGCTGTAAAATAATATTGATAATATCTTCATCGGGGTACTCCTTTGATATCCCTTTAAGGATTATTTTGGGTTTGAAGACTTCTCCTTTTTTGGTGTCTAATAAACCATTGGTCGCTTTCGGGATTTCCTTGATCATTTTATCTGCATTGGCACTTGTAGAGCAGGACAGTATAACCTTTTTGTTTTTAGTTTTGTTGATAGTTTCGATTCCTATTCCTAATATTGACGGATTAACCATCTTGGTTAAATTTTCATAAATCTCGTTTGAAGTTATCTTTTCATCTCTAGCTGTTATTACCACGTCATGTTTTAAAATATTTTTTCTGGCTGCCAATGCATAAGTGAATGTAGAATTAGGAGGAATATCTGGTCGGGAATTGTCAAGTTTCTTGTGTTGCTCTTCTTTTTCAAGAAGAGCTTGGGCGCTTTTTAATTTTGAGGAAAGCAAGTCGCACTCCAAGTCTTTAAAGGCGTGGGCCGCAATTGTTCCCTCCTTTATAATTTCTAATAAAGAAGAAATTATATAATCTTTCGCAAATTTATTTATGTTCCCCTTAAGTGGTTCTATTATTTCCATAGTTGAGGTCGCGAGATGTATGATTCTATAGGTCGGATCCATATTAGGAATGGAAGCCACCGTTGCTTCCATTTTTATTAAATCTCGTTCAAATTAATTAATTTCATAAAACAACATAAATCCGTCAAGTACTTTTTCCGATAATTTGTAAATTTTGAATATTCCGCGAAACAAATTCAAATTAGTTCTTAATTTTTCAGCACACAGTTTTGACAGCTGTCAAGCTGATACACTTCAATTATGTTTTTATTGTAAAATATGTAAAAGTTGAACAAATTTAACACACTTTCACAATAATTAATCAGTATACTCGTAGAGTGGCAAACGACTATTTGTGTAGTCTAAATGCGCAAAACATGTATTTTTTCACAACAAAAAAAAATATTAGGAACAAGACAGGCGGCCCTTGCCCGTAGGCCACTGAAAATATTTTTAAACACGTAAAAAACACAGTTATTTAATTTTTAGCACATCAAATCACAAAAACATCGATATAAAAACACATCTTGTAGAAGGATAACAACAAAGCACAAAGTTTGAACAAATGGAAACACGAAAAAACATAAACTGTAGCAGGAGCTATATAATGACGTCTACACTGTACTAGGGCCAGAGTGAAAAACTGATTTTGGAGATTCCACCCTGATAGTGAAGTTGAGGATCTCCTTCAGATCCGTGAAGATTTTCTTACCCTCGGGGGACCTCTCCAGTTCCACGAGGATAAGCGGGATGGGTGTGCGCTCTGGGCCCCCTTTCATCCTCAGAACTTTGAGGGCAGGGAAGTCCAGCTCGCAGATATGGTGGAGTATCTGCTCCGTTGGAATTGATTCGGGGACGTCCCGGATAACCACTTTCAGTGGTTTGTCCTGGGTGGAGTGGAATGTATGGAATTTTACTTCCATGGACTCAAGGAGTTTGGTGGCGGCTAGGTGGGACCTGGGAGTTTCCAGGGAAACTTTGTAGTATTCACCGCTGTTTTTGGCGGTGAAGGAGATGTCCTTGTCCGAGGGGGCTTGGCGGATCTTAGCCCAGTCAGATCCATCCTTATGGATCATGATTGGGGGGATATTTTTCTGGCGGATGTCCAGGAAGTGGGTGGTTGGGGGGGGCGGTTGCTGGTGTGGGGGCGGAGGTAGAGGGTTCAGGCGAGGAGGATCTGAAGCTTGTCGAGGTTGAGGTTTTCTTGGCGGGGGGCAAGGAGATTTGAGGGATCTCGGGGCTTGGGATAGACGTCTTCCTCTTCCTCCCGCCCCTCACGACCTCCCACTCTATTTTTGTGGGAGGCTTGTCGGAGCGCGAGGGAGAAGGGGAGGTGGTTTTTTTTTTTTTTTTTTTACTTTTGTTGTTTCTATTTTTGTTGCCCTGCATTTTATTTGTCAGGGCGGTGTGGACTTGTTTAATTGGCATTTCTGCGAAGTAGTGTATCTTTGGGGTGGCAGAGATTTGCCGAGAAAAAGAAAGAAAGAGTTTAGAGGGGAGAGAAGAAAAATTATAGAAGTGGAGTTCCTATCTATGGGATTCCATGGACTAGCTAATAAGCATCCCGACATTTGCCTTACAACTGAGGGAACCACGGAAAACCTCAGTCGGGACGCGACGTACCTGTAAAAAAAAATACATTTGTTATTTATTACTGACCCGCAACCGATCCACCACCGTGGTTGCGAAGTCCACGAAACTGCATAGTGTATCTTTGTTGCGGAGGATGGCCGGGAGATCTGTGATGTGGATGTCTCTTCTTTGACACTCCTTCTCCAGTTTCCATCTCTCACGCGTGAAGATTGGGCAGTGGGTGATGATGTGTTTTACTGTTTAACACTACAAATAATAAGAAATTCACCGTTTGCACGCACGGAAGATGTGATCCCATGTATGGAATAGAAACAACTGAAATTTAATTTGTAATTTTTGTTTGAGGTTGATTTTACTTGATTAATTTGGAATCACCGTATTGGTTAATCGAGAAACGAACTAATCGACGGGGGATGGAGAAAGTTTAAGCAACTTCTAAGAAGACGATGGGTTCGCCGAATTGAAGAAGGGGCGACCGGGCACATTTTGGAATTGGGATTAAATAATAATTTGACGTTTGATTTACAAGTGATCCATATTGAAATTAATTTGGAAGTTCAATAAAAAGAGAATTGCGTGGACGGTTAAAAAGTTTGTTATCTACAAAGGCTCTTACCGTTTCCGGCGGGTACAGGAAAAACAGCCTATAGCGTTTCCGGCGGGTACAGGAAAAACAGCCTATAGCGTTTCCGGCGGGTACAGGAAAAACAGCCTATAGCGTTTCCGGCGGGTACAGGAAAAACAGCCTATAGCGTTTGCACGCACGGAAGATGTGATCCCATGTATGGAATAGAAACAACTCAGGGGAGGTGGTTCGTGACAGGGGCGCTTTTGAGGCGGCGCGAGGGGTGGCCTTGGGGGGAGGAGCTTGGTTGGTGGGGAGGGGGGCGGACGGGGCGGTCGGTTTTATGATGGGGGTGGGTATCAAGGTTGGTTTAGGGTGGGGTAGGGAGGATGGAGCCTGGGGGAGGGTCGTAGGGGCGTTTAAAGTGGGAGCTAATGGAGCGATTTCTCGGTGTGTTAATTAAGGAGCCGAGTTCCTTTGAGCGGAGGACTATTTCACCTAGGCGGAGGATGTCCACAGCTATGAAGATGGGATTGGGAGAATTGAGAATCTCTTGAATGTAAGCCTCTAATTCTTCCTGGGCGGAAGCGCTTAGGGCGGAGGGGGCTTCGGTCGTCATGATGGTAGGGGGGGGGGAAGAGATAGGTGGTTATTGAGATAAAAGAGGTTGAGGGTGGGAGGATTGACAACTGTGAACAACAGGTGAGAGAGACTTACTTTTGTCGATCGTGGGCACGTGGCTGGGGCAGCAGGCAGCGGAGCACGTGGTCTTTGCACTGCGTGGTGGCTCGCGTGTTTGTGGGATGCGGGAGTGGCGACTGAGCGCCCTCGACCGCAGCGGTGTGTGAAGGAGTACACAGACACGAGGTCGGCCGAGACGGACCCTACTCATCTTTCGGGTGGAACGTCTCGGCAGGTTTCCCGTCCGTGGGTAACTTGAGCGGCGCGGCGGAGGCAGGAGTCGCGGCTAAGCGCGCTCGACTGCGCTCTACGCGGCGTGTAGTAGTTTGCGAGCTAGCGACCGGGGTCGGCGAGCGAGTGAGGTAGGAGTTGCGACTAAGCGCACTCGACTGCACTCGGCGCGGCGAACTGTTTCGGTAGCGGCGTTCGGCGTTAGCGAAGCGCTATGTGAGAGCCAACACCGGAATGTCAAGCACGGTGCCAAACTTACCTTACTAGCTACATAAAATTTATGTAGACAATTAAAGTCGCTAAGCCATACCCGAGCTGAGCCTTCAGATTATATATTTTATTGTCCAGAGTTCTGATTTTTAATATAATTTCAGGAGAATTGTTAGTTTTTCGTTCTGAATTTAATGGATATAATCTGTAATCTTGTTCCTTATTTTTGTGTATCAATAATCTGTCTCTTCCCACAGATCCGTCGTCGATACACAGGACACGGACCTTTGACCGTTTTCCTGCAGTTTAGCTTGTTTGAATTGTTCACACATAATTCTTTTTTAGGGAAATTTCTTAAAGCAATTTACTATGCCATGTCCTTTCTTCTTACAGAAGGGGCACGTGTAGTTTTTGAAATCTTTTTCATGATTTGAGCTATTAGGTTGTGTAGTATGTCTAGTAGTAGGAGTGCTATTGGTGAATAAAACTTTCTTTGAATAGCAACTACTAGTAGAGTGACCCTTTTTATTACATTTGCTACAATATTTAGTAGTGAAATTATTATTATGTTAAAACATTGGATTACTATTACCGCGAGGGTTTTTGCATTCGAGCCATATTATTCGCGAGTTTTAAATTTTTCTCTTCTTCTTCGGCAATCATGAACGCTTCCGAAATGGTTTTCGGATTCCTGGCCCTCAAATGTGAACTTAATAGTGGTACCGAACCCATAATAAAAGTCTGCAAGGATATCTCACCGGTACCTGCAAATCGTCCTCCAATTTCTTCTCTGTTTTCAACAGAAAAGTGGATTGATGTTTTAATCTTTTTTATTACATCGGAAATACGATTAGCAAAATTTCGTGTAGATTCTTGCTGTCCTTGTTTACAATGTTGCAGATCAGACATTAAATGCGTTTGTGTTTTGGAATCACCGAATTGATGTATCAAATATGCTTTGAGCTCGTCCCAAGTTTCAATTAACTTAGTCGATACTACGTATTGAGCTCTGCCTTTTAATTTACTAAGTATGACTGACACTAGATCAATCCTTTGATCTGATGTAGCCATAGCTAAGGCTCTTTCGCAATTTAAAAGAAATCCTGTGAGAGTCTCAGTCTCACCAGAAAATGGGGTAATCAACCCTGCTAGAAATTCTATCGGTCTAGTCCTAATGGTAGGGGTTGAAGAATCAACAGATTGCATTTTGAGAAATATCAAAAATAACGACTCTATGGAATGATATCAGATTATTGTTAAGTTATTCGTGAAATAACTTAATTACACAACAATTTTTTAAAAATAATAATGGTCAACAGTAGTCGGAAACTTAAATGGCAAATTATCACTTACAGGAAGTACAGCATGTTTAAGAATCTGTCCCAATTACTGCATACATTTTATTTTTAGCTATTGTATTGATTCTCGTGACATGTGATAGGTAGCCAATCTGTCGCCATTTTATTGTCACGTGAATTCTACACCAGACCAAAGACAGTGTGACAATCAGAATCTCGGGACGTGTTCTAGCATATTCCTGACCTGGGTGTGCGGGGTATGCAGGGTATCCAGGGTGGGGATACAGAGATATTCGCAATGGTACTACCGTCCCCTGGTACAACCGTCCCCGGTCTACCCTACAGTCTTATAATATTATTGATCTTGAAGAGGCATGTATTTCAATTTAAATTTCATCAATTCAGTTCCATCAAGTCAGTTGTAATCAATTTAAATTCCATCGTATTGAAAATAGAATGCTCTTAAATAATTTTTTTAATAGCATGTCTCATGATAGAGTAATCAAGAAAACTATTTTTATGGACCCGGAAGTATCGACTGCTCAGTGCAAACTGCCACAAATATTATACTCGTATATTGATGCCAAAACTATAATTTAAAATAGAACAATAACGTTCCAACATCGAAGTAACATAAGCCGACAGTTTACAATGCTTGGTTATTGTATGATATCTGTGTTACATCAAAGTGATGTCCCAAATAAAAATCCTAACTTTTTATGGGTTTAATTGGTTTTTCATCTGGAGGTGCACATACAGTATCGATTTAACCTAGATAAATAATGAAAAAAAGCCCTATAAAATGGCATCCAACTGCCGAAAAAGTATAGGTGGAATATTTATATCAAAGAAAAAAAAACATGAACTTCAATAATTGTATCTTAATATTAATGCTTGTACGTGTTAAATAAAAATATGATAATTTTATGTATACTTTGTTTATTGTAAAAAGGCGTATTTGTAATAAATAAATATAATCAAACCTGTTTTTTTTTTTTAAGTATACCTATATTTTTTTCTTTCGAGATAGATTGAGGTAAGTACTCGTATTATAACTATCTATAACTCCGTTTCTCCGAGCAGGTTGTAAGGTAAGATAAAAAATGAAAAAAAAGCCCCATAAAATGGCATCCAACTTATTGATGGTTGAGGTATTAGTTTTGTAAAACTCCATTATTAATTTATAATAGTAAACACGATTGTTTAGTGGGTTTACTGAAGCAAAGATGGCAGTGCACAATGGAGTTCTAGTCCCGACCCTTATGTATGGAAGTGAAGCTTGGCTTGAAGAGTTGGCAGAAGAAGGCTGAAAATAGGATAAATGCCATAGAAATGAGGCCACTAAGAAGAATGTGCGGAAAAACAATGTATGATAGAATATCCAATGATGAAGTAAGAATGTAAGGCGGATGAATGCGTGATAAATAAAATCAAGAAAGGGTCACTAAGATGGTTTAGGCATATGGAACGAATGGATGAGAGAAGAATGGTTAAAAATATGTATTCAAGTAGTGTGAATGGGAAAAGAAGTCGAGGAAGGCCAAGGAAGACATGGCATGACCAAATTGATCAATTGCTGAAACACGGCCATGTTCGAAGTAAGAACAATCGACGAGCGTGCATGTCACGATGTGTGAATGTAGAAGAGGCGCGAGAATTATATCAGTATTTAATAAAATGAGAACATTATTTTCCAACGATAATCTTAACTTGAAACTCCGACAAAGAATGATCAAATGTTAAATATGGTATGTTCTACTATATGGCTGCGAAACCTGGACTCTGAAAGTATATGTAATGAACCGGTTGGAAGCGTTCGAGATGTGGAACGATCGGGTCAGTAATGGAGACGTACTGCAGAGAGCCAGAGCCAATAGAGAGCTGTTGTCAAGTGTGAAAATTAGAAATATTTGGGTCATGTGCTAAGGGGAGAAAAATACAACCTCCTTCGACTGATATTAATGGGTAAAGTGGAGGGACGTCGGGGAGTTGGTAGATGGCAGCTGTCCTGGCTGCAGAACATCAACATCACATCAGAGTGGACAGGAATAACAAGAGTTCAGAACCTGTTCCAAGTGGCACAGGATAGAGATTCCTTTGCTGTAGTGATCGCAAACGTTGGGGGGACCTGACACGGCACCGAAAGAAGAAGTACAATTTGGCGATCCATCCTCCCTGCCTACCCTTCCGGGGAAACGGCGTGATGGTTAGTTAGTTAGTTAGTTGCCTGAAGTCTTTTGTAAGAGCGTGGACTGATGTTTTTAGTTAGGCTGCACTTGGCCGATTCAAATATCTGCACATAATTGGCATTAAAATCTCGATCACCGGGCTGCTACTCCTGGGTCGCATTGGTGAGTTTCTCGGCCGACTATCCTGCCGGAAGTCGCCGTCTTGTGTTGTACATTAAAGGCGGGCCACACTGTTTTAAACAAGCTCTCCACATCGGTCTCCACCGGCGGTTTAAAACTGTGTAGACACTTGTTTGAAACCAAAATTCGTTTGACCTTCAACAAACTTTGTGGACGGACGCGCGTTTAAACACGCATTCCACGTGTGGAGAGCTTGTTTACAACAGTGTGTGGACGCTACACCAACCGTGGGCTCCACAGCTCTCCACCAAGGTCACCCCTGTGGAGAGTTTGTTTCAAACAGTGTGGCACGGCCTTTAGGGTGGGCCGAAAAAACTCATTATTTTTTTGAAGTTGTAATAGCGCCGAAAAGTTGCGAATTATTATAGGAAGACAAACAAGTGATTTTTTTTTTTCATCAAAATTGGTTGACATCTTCCGGTCGCGCACAGGCCCTAAACTTTTTCAAAATATGGAAATACGTCATTATTGCGATTATTTTTATTTTAGCTGTTTTTGTAATGTAATAGTTTAAAACGTTTTCGACTAGAGCCTGAAAACATTGTGGTTTAATTAGGTTTAGATCAGTTGATATTTTTCGGTCGCGCATAATGCCTAAAATTTGCCAAAGTATTGAAAATTTTACATTTTAATGTATTTTTAATTTACTTTTATTTTAACGTAATAGCTCAAGTATTTTTATTTTAGAACATAAGAACATAGTATTTTATTATGGAGTGATTAAATCAACAACATTTTTCATGACCATTTTCCATATTTTGTAAAAGTTTAGAGCCTGTGCGCGACCGGAAGATGTCAACCGATTTTGATAATTTTTTTTCCACTTGTTTGTCTTTCTAATTCGCAACTTTTCCGCGCTATTACAACTTTGAAAAAAAAAATAGTTTTTTCGGCTCACCCTATTGTACATACGCCCCTTTGAGGGGGTGTTGGAATCCTTGCTGGGGAAGAGGGGGCACCTTATGGGGCCCTGTTCTCTTCTCTTGGATTAATTGTCAGAGAAATCGACGCGCGTGCATGACACGATGTATGAATGTTGAGGAATCGAGAGAAATATGTCAGGAAAGAAAAGTGTGGCAGTCCATTCTTTCTGCCTATCCCTTCGGAGAGACGGCATGACGGTTAGTTAGTTTTAAAATGTTAGGTTCCTCGTGTTCCTGCCCCTTGTTTCCATGACCAGTGTTTTCTCTATTTTCATTTTTTATTTCATTTATCATTCCACGTTTTTTCTCTCATCCCACACTCTGTCCCACCCTCACCATACGAGTATCTGTCTGAAATAATTTTATGATAGGCAATAAAATCATGTACCATATTTTGCTCTGTTTGGTGAGATTGGGACATAGAAGTGGATTGAAATTAAACTAGATTAAATGTGACCTAGAGACACTTTTGCCTTTTGATTTTTTTTCTGGAATGGAAAGTAAGTCCCGCGTGGATGCGGGGCGGCCCAAGGGATTGTATGAGCGAAGCTGACGAAAGGGCGCCGCTGCGTCCTATAACAACTTTTGGTAAGCGGTGTGAAAACTTCTGTGTTTTACATGTCTTTATTAAACTGTATGTTTGTTCATTTCTATGTGTATTAACGTATTAACAATCACTGTCATCATTGTATGTTACCCTACAATAAATAAAATTTCGCTTTTTGACTGTTCAACCTTTCTTTCAATATCTCTCTCCACTCGCCCATACTTTGTAATATTAGGTCCTTACATATGAAATTGGCGTTTTGTATGGGAGGAACATAAAGTTGATTTTTTTTTAATATAATATATTTATTTAATCAAAGTATGTACCATTGCTATCTATGCACTTTTGTCATCTCATAGGTAGTTCATCTATCCCTTTACTAAAAAAAACATTCGGACGGGAATCAATAAAATCTTTGAAGTCGGTTTGGACTGCCCCATCGGAGTTGAATTTTTTCCCTTGCAAGAAGTTATCCAAATTTCGAAAAAAATAGTAATCTGTTGGGGCAAGGTCCGGAGAGTACGGTGGATGTCTTAGACATTCCAATTGAAGCTCTTCTAATTTGGTAGCCGTCTGTTGTGCAGTGTGTGGTCTAGCGTTATCATGAAGCAGCAGTGGCCTAGAGCGATTAACCAGCCTCGGTTGTTTAGTAGCTAGCTTTTCCATCATGGTTTGCAGTTGCTGACAATAGACATCTGCCGTAATCGTCTGGCCAGATTTAAGAAAGCTGTAATGAACGACACCAGCCCTAGTCCACCAAACGCTCACAAGTAACTTTTTTGGAGTCAATTTTCGCTTGGGGCATGGTTTGGCTGGTTCGGCAGGGTTCAGCCATTGCGATGAGCGCTTCCGATTATCATACAGGATCCACTTTTCATCACAGGTAATGATTCGATTCAAAATCCCTTCATTATTGTGCCGGTTGAGTAATGCAACGCAGCAGTCAACGCGCGTTTGTTGATTTGCTTCACTCAATTCGTGAGGTACCCACCTTTCAAGCTTTTTCACCTTCCCAATTTGCTTCAAGTGGATTAAAACAGTTTTTTCACTAACACCGCAGCGTTAGCCTGCAGCTAACTCGGACGTGGTTTGCGATGGATCCGCTTCCACAATAGCCTTCAATTCTTCATTATCAACTTTGGTCTCCGGCCGTCCACGGGGCTTGTTCTGCAGGTCGAAATTTCCAGAACGAAAACGTTGGAACCAAAAACGCAGTGTGTTTTCTTTTGCGGCACCGTCGCCATACACATCATTAATCCTTCGAGCCTTTTCTGCAGCACTGGTGCCACGGTGGAACTCGTACTCGTAAATAACGCGATATTTCAAGTTTTCCATTTTGTAAACTGAGTGACGCAAAGAAAAAAAACAATTGAGGAAAAAACAAATGAATTATAATTTTCGAAACACAAATACTTGAGTAAATAGTTGTATAAATTTGAATTTGGAATTTCTAACCAAAGAGAAGATATTTGAGATCAAAGTTGCCAGTACGGCAAAACGCCAATTTCATATGTAAGGACCTAATATTAATACTTGTATTCTAAATTCCGCCGTTTTTTAAATTAACTGTAATTAGGCACTTAACCAGCAAGAACTTAAAAATAATATTGAAGAAATTATTCAAATTGTCATTGGAACAAATGAAAAATTTATTTTTACACCTGTCAAAATTCTTTATTAAAACGATAACATAAATTAAATAAACACAAAAGTCCGGATCGTCCATGTCAACATGTGCAACATCGAAAAAAAACATTGTGTTATTACATTATGTGCTAAATTAAAAAAAACGGTGGATTCGTGGAACATAAATTAAATAGACAATATGCGCACCATCTAAAAAGAACATTTTGTGTTAAATTATTTATATTTTGTTATTTTATTTTATATCATTGTATTTTATATTATTTGTTTTAGATTTATTTTGTGGGTGTTAGACGATCAAAATGTGCGCGGGAGATGCCTTTTGGTGGCGATGAGGTTCGCAACCCATCACACCGCGTCTCCCGCGGAGCAAAAAGAGAAGGATGGAGTGCCGCATCAGTAAAAGTGTGACAGTTCATTCTTTCTGCCTACCCTTTCGGGGAGACGGCGTGATGGTTAGTTAGTTAGTTAGTTTCTAAATTCCGCTATGACCTAGAAAGTGAAAGTAAATTATTTGATATCACTCCACGTTACAATCTTAATTGCTAATATTTAATGAGATTTCCTTCGAGCCATATTAAAGCCTTTACGAGCCATATACATCGGTTCACATTAAACAGAAATTGACTGCAAGTAGGCAACTTTACGCTTCTTCCAATATTTTTTATCGCACGCTTTTCGGACACCGCTACAGACTTGTGAATTTTCGTAGACATCACATAGGAGTACTCATTCATAATATGTTGGGAAAATTAATAAAATATCAAATATATCGTGGGCATACAAGAGAAAGTGACCAAGTGACAAAATCAATAATGTTCAGGGGAGCCATTTTAGTGTTTTTCTAAAGTTCAATTGCTTCTCAAAGATCATATTTTTCAAGTAGGTGGTTGGTAATTTTACATTATATGAACAGTGCTTTTAACTTTAAGGTTGAGTAAAAAAATATTTAAAAAACATTATCACTTTTATATAAAAAAAAATTGAAAAACTTAGTCAATTTTACCTGTCAAATTTTTCATGATATTTTGCAGATAGTCATTTTTATTTCGTATATTGGGGGAAATAGTATGAAATATTATATTATATAATTCATGTTTTTGGGATTTTTTATTTCATAATCTATTTTTATATATTTATAGAGGTTAAATAAACACAGAAATAAGAAATAAATAAAAAAGACCAAATAATAAAGAAGTTTTACGTAATAATCTAAAGAATTTTGGTTATTAATTTACTTTTTATAAAAAAAATATTTCTAGTATTTATTCATCGTCTTCAGATTCTGAATCCTCATTAGGATCAGGTGCTCTATCTGGATGTTTTATTTCAGGTAGCGATCTATAACAAGTATGATATTCTGGAGGAATCGCTCCAGAGTCCTTTTTGTTTAGATACGGGTATTTGCTTGCAGTATAAATGCTGAATTAATTATGGATCTTTCACTATGTATGGGTTGGTTTTTTTATTTTTGTTTCTTTTAGATTATTTCAACCTTAAAAATATTGATAGTCTTTCAAACAGTAAACGTTAACAAGTTTTATGACAGACTCTTTGGCACTATGCATAGGGTTTACCTCCATGTATAAATGTCCCGATTCTAAGAAATTATGTTGAATCGTTTTAAACCAGGTAGTTTGAGTCAAGTACAGGAATAATGATGCAATACATTGGATACGATTTTGGCCTACACATGGATCAGAAAATAATGAAAGTTCATTAATGTTTTCATCAAGACCGTTTATCCACATCTGTAATGCAGTATCTATTTCTGAACTTCCATGTTGCCCATTTACCTCACTTCATGTAAAGCATAATGCAGTATTAGGTGCACTATCAATTGGGCCATGACTAATGCAACTATCATATTATATAAAAACAAACCGTATACTAACTACTAACTCTAAATAACTCTTTACTGGTGACATCTACCGACAAGTGAAATTGACCAAATGTCACTTGGTCAATTTTACTTGTCAAGAATCTGTGAGCTTCTATCAAATGGTCACATTTTTTAAAACCTAATTTCTTTTTGGAGTGTCGAATCAACGGGAAAATTTTACCAGTCAAGCATTATGCTAATACGATGTTAAAAAGTCAATAATCTCAAATTCGTCATTTTTGCAGATCGTCAGGTTCAGATCTTGTGGTTATTCCTCTTACGTCTTGTTCGGAACATTGTTGGAAGGTGATTTGGTGGGTTGTTGGTTTATGCGGGGGCACGATTACTTAGATTTGGGGGTTTTGATTCAAAATTTCTTATGCAAGCCGGGCTTCTGGGCTTCTATGGGAGTACCGCCACTGGTGTCTAGTATGTATGAAGTATGCAAGCGATACGATTTGATGATGAATGTGAATAAGTCCAAGGTAATGCTTTTCGAAAAAGAAGGAAACATGACAGTCTGCAACATTTATGTAAACGGTGAAAATCTGGAACAAGCGGATGAATTTGTTTATTTAGGAAGTATGTTAACAAAGGATGGGAAAGTGGAGAAGAATATCGAAAGAAGGGTTGAGGCAGGCAACAGAGTAAATGGTGCACTTAAAATTGTCATCGCAAACAAAAGCCTATCCAAAAAAGCTAGGAAGGCAGTGCATAATGGTGTTCTTGTGCCGACCCTTATGTATGAAAGTGAAACATGGAACTGGCAAAAGAAGGATGAAAGTAGAATAAATGCAGCAGACATGAGATCACTTAGACGAATGTGTGGTAAATCTGTATATGATAGAGTGTCAAATGCAAGTATAAGAAGTGAATGTGGTGCGAATGAATGTGTTATAGACAAAATAATGAAAGGGTCGTTAAGGTGGTTTGGACACATGGAAAGAATGAGTGAAGACAGAATGGTGAAGAAGGTAAACGACGTGAACGGAGCTAGAAATAGATGAAGACCTAGGAAAACGTGGCGCGATCAAATCCGACAAATATTAAATGTCGGTCACGTGAGGAGTCGGAGAAATCGACGTGCGTGCATGACAAGATGTATGAATGTAGATGAATCGAGAGAAGTATGTCTGGACAGAACAGTGTGGCGTTCCATTCTTTCTGCCTACTCCTCCGGGGAGACGGCTTGATGGTTAGTTAGTTAGTTAGTTAGATAAAATACCTCATGATGACCCTTCGTTGCAGGTGCGATTCCCGGCGATGGCAGTCTGATTGTCACATTGTCATTGGTCTGGTGTATAATTCACGTGACAATAAAATGGCGACTGATTAGCTACCTATCACATGTCATGTGAATCAATATAATAGTTAAAAACAAATTGCATACAGTAATTGTGTTCAAACGAACTGTTGTACTCGTATATAAAAAAACTGATGATATGATAAAGGAAAAGGCGAAAGAATGCGTCCTAAATAATTAAGAATGTCAGACATGGTCATAAGCCACCAAAAATTCGATTCACCAAAAATTTGTCAGACATGGTCATAAGAAAGGTGGAATGGGGAATGTTGTAATTACATAAAGCGTGCGCTTAACCCAACCAATGACAGGTCATAAGTCCTGTAAACACCTTGATTAACCATATTCAGTTTCCAATTTGCATCTTCGTCTCTATTGAGATACAATTAAATCATGAATTAAGAATGGGTCACTAAGGTGGTTTGGAAATATGGAACGAATGGATGAGGGAAGAATGGTTAAAAAGTTATATACAAGTTTTTTTAATGGAAAAAGAAGTCAAGGAAGACCAAGGAAGACATGACATGACCAAATTACATTACTTTTTTAGCACACCTTCATCCGCCTTACATTCTTTTCTAACTTCTTCATTGTGTATTCTATTATACATCGTTTTCCCGCACATTTTTCTTTGTGATCTCATTTCTACGGCAAAGTAGGATACTACTTTCATCTTTCTTCTGCCAGCTCTATAACCAATCTTCTTGTATCCAACTTCTTAACCAATCTTTTCTCATCCATCCCTTCCATATATCCAAACCATCTTAGTGATTTTTTAAATCTTTTAATTAGAATGCAATAATCAGCCGTACATTCCTTTCCCATAGTATATCGTCTTTTAGTTTTCTAGCATAAACAATTTCCCCCCCCCCATTATTTTCATTGATATCATACTACTTCTGCCATCTCCAAGCTTCACTTCCATACATAAGGGTTGGCACTGAAACTCCATTATATACCGGCATATACTCGAATGATTTATATATAAATTATAATTGATTGGATATAGGTGCCAAAATGAGCGGAGTGTCAGTAAGCTGTCTCTTGTATGCGGATGACGCTGTCCTACTTGCAGACAACGAGCATAAACCACAAGTCCTGGTGAATAGTATGTATGAGGTATGCATGCGAAATGATCCGATGATGAATGTGAATAAGTCCAAGGTAAAGAATTTTGAAAAATAAGAAATCATGACAGTCTGCAACATTAGCGTGAATGATGAAAATTTAGAGCAAGTAGATGAGTTCGTGTATTTAGTTAGTATGTTTACAAGAGATGGGCGAGTAGAGAGGGATATTGAAAGAATAGTTGGGGCAGGCAACAAGTTGTCATCGCCAACAAAAACAAAAAACTATCCAAAAAGCTAGAATGGCAGTGCACAATGGTGTTCTTCTACCGACCCTTATGTATGAAAGCGAAGCATGGAACTGACAAAAGAAGAATGAAAGTAGAATAAATGCAGTCGAAATGAGATCTCTTAGACGAATGTGTAGATACTCTGTGCATGATAGAGTGTCGAATGAAAATATAAGAAGTGAATGCGGTGCGAATGATGGTGTTATGAACAAAATAATGAAAGGATCATTAAGATGGTTTGGACATATGGAAAGAATGAATACCGAAAGAATGGTAAAAAAAATATATGTTTACGATGTAAATGGAACCAGAAATAGAGGAAGACCGAGGAAAACGTGGCACGATCAAATAAATCAAATATTGAATGTCGGCCATGTGAGGAGTCAGAGAAATTGACGTGCGTATATGACACGATGTATGAATGTTGAGGAATCGAGAGAAATATGTAAGGAAAGAAAAGTGTGGCAGTCCGTTCTTTCTGCCTACCCTTACGGGGAGACGGCGTGATGGTTAGTTAGTTAGTTTATAAATGTTTTATGTCCGTAAAATGTGTGAAATTAAATTTTTCTACGCACCTTTTACGTTACCGCATCTCCAAAAAGACGATTATAAAAGAAAATTGCAAAGACGCATAAAACTCCATTTTTATAGTCGGATCATAAAAATTGCGCCATATAAAAGGCCATCCGCCATTGGTCGAGGGACTCTAGCTGTAAAACTACCCTCTGAGAATATCAACCCCTATCAAACTGGGGTAAGCCTTCCTATTCCATCTCTCTAACGAGAGGGGATGTGGTAGACATAAACTTAATATAAAAGTCCTTGGGAGATTGCTCATTCCCACACATCCCTAACCCCGAAAATTTACGACTCTAGTTTAGCTAGTAACAGAGACACACACATGTTTCGAGGGTTTTTGTATATTTTACCGTGCAAATGAAAGGGATGCCAAACGTTTCGCATCGCAATTTAAATAGGACAGTCATTGCTGGGAAATTCTTCCATGCAGTTTTATTTTTCTTTGTAAGCCCGCGTACCTATTTATGCGCACAATACTCGAATGCTACATCGTAAAGCGTATTTTATTATTTTCTGAAATAATTCGTTCTTCTCAGGGACTCGCGGTTCGCCATTGGCTCGCGACACATAATGCAAGGATTAACTTTTTAAAATAGTATTAAAAATATGTTTCTTACAAACACACAAACTATTCTTTATTACACATAAATCATCCCAAAACCAAAATGCATGTTTTTGTAAGATAAAAATGTAGTTAATGTTCTTTTATTAAAATTCTAATACACATTCTAGAGCAGTACGCTAAAAGTAACCATCACTAAAAGGTAAGATTGCAGTGTACCATACCGCACTAAGAATAGATGAGGGAAGAATGGTTAAAAAGATATACCTATACAAGTAAAGGATTAATTTTATCTCAATAGAAACGAAGATGCAAACCGGAAACTGAATATGGTGATCGAGGTGTTTACAGGACTTATGACTTGTCATTGGTTGGGTTAAGCGCACGCTTTATGTTATTACAACATTCCCCATTCCACCTTTCTTATGACCACCATGTCTGACAAATTTTGGAAGTTGTATATATGTTAATATCCAACACCACAATTCACATGTCAGGTTCAATTTACAGACCAGCGCCATCTATGAAGATTAGATTTAAGCATTAAGCAGAAGATCTTTATAACGCAATGTGAAAGGCTACCGCCATTAACGCACTGCTAGATAACGCCTGGAAATGTCACTCCAATTTATATGTAAACTTGGACCAGTTTTTGTTTTATACAACATTTTTTTTTAATGTATACAAATACTTGTAGACGAATATTAGATTTTATTTACCCATTGCGGGTTATCAATTCAAGGATTAATTTTATCTCAATAGATACGAAGATGCAAACCGGAAACTGAATATGGTGATCGAGGTGTTTATAGGACTTATGACCTGTCATTGGTTGGGTTAAGCGCACGCTTTATGTAATTACAACATTCCACATTCCCATAAATGGAAAAATAAGTCGATATTCGAAAAATAAGGAAGGTCAAGGAAGACATGGCATGACCAAATCAATCAATTACTGAAAGGCGGCCATGTTCGAAGTAGGAACAATCGACGAGCGTGCATATCACGATGTGTGAATGTAGAAGAGGCGCGAGAATTATGTCAGGATAGAACAATGTGTCGATCCATCCTCTCTGCCTACCTCTCCGGGGAAACGGCGTGATGGTTAGATAGTTAGTTAGTATAGAATAAAGATGTCGGTTTACCAAAATACATTTGAAGACTACAGGGGAAAAACAAGGAATGTCAGAAGAAAGTTAATTTGAATAAATTGAGAATAAAGCTAATCAAAGTCTATATATTTCTTAGCAATTAGTAATCGATTATCTGACCATAGTTGATGACACACATGATTTTTGAATATGAAAATTTTACTGTGGATAGTTACGTACAAATGCCGCTAGATGGCATTGTTACATTTATTTTGAATTTTAACTGACATTCCTTGTTTTTCCCCTGTAGTCTTCATTTTTTTTAATAAAATGCCTTTAAAAATATTCAAACGTTTTTATTTGTGTAGAAAATTGTCTACGCATTCAGTATTTTTTAGGGGCAAGGAAGGTGCTTCCACGTGCGCCCCTGGAAGCGACACAAAGTCGGAAAAACATTCCACTGGAGGAGAAAGGTAAGATAATGCCTTTGAGACTATTTTGCATTTGACACGAAGATGAAGAATGTATAAAAATGTCATTATATTCCGACAATACGTTATATTTTGAACAATTATGGAGATATTAATAATCAGACAGTTATAATAATACTCAATTCGTAATAAAGCACAAGCTAAGTTTTATAAATAAATTAATGTAGATACATAAATAAAATTAAATTAAGTGCCTAATTACAGCTAATTTAAAAAAACGGTGGGTACATGTAACATAAATTAAATAAACACAAAAGTCCGGATCGTCCATGTCAACATGTGCAACATCGAAAAAAACATTATGTGTTACATTATGCGCTAAATTAAAAAAACGGTGGATACGTGGAACATAAATTTAATAGACAATATGTGCACCTTCAAAAAATAACACTTTGTGTTAAATTATTTTAATTTTATTTTGTTATTTTATTTTATATCATTGCATTTTATATTATTTGTTTTAGATTTATTTTGCGGATGTTTAACGATCGAAGTGTGCGCGGGAGATGCCTATTGGTGGCGATGAGGTTCGCAACCCATCACACCGCGTCTCCCGCGGGGCGAAAAGAGTGTGACAGTTCATTATTTGTATCAGTAAAAGTGTGACAGTCCATTATTTCTGCCTACCCTTTCGGGGAGACGGCGTGATGGTTAGTTAGTTAATTCATAAATAAAATGAAATATTATAAATAAATTTAAGTGATTATCAAATCATATGTTTTAATATTTTACTCGCTAATGGCACTGGATAATTTTGACCAGTGTATAGTAGTCACTTTTGTTATTGCTAGTTTGTTACTCTTAGACGAATGTGTAGTACCTACCAGTGCCATCTTGACGTAATAACAAGCCGCAGGGTTCGATTCAATGTGGCCGACGGAGGAGGCCATCGCCTCAGCTGTCACTTTAGCTGTCATTCGGTCGTATCTTTCATACAGATTTGTTACGATGAATCGATGTTTTTTTAATTTTTTTTTTAAATTGTATTCGATATATTTTAAGAATGCAAATGATTCTTCATGACATTCCTAGTAAACTTAAAATTTCAATATTTATTAATAAGGCTTTACGAGCGAAATAATCGAGCCTACAATCAAATCATATGCATTACTTATTTTAATAAATCTGATTCGATGAAAAAAAATATGAAAAATAAAATAATGTTTTTTTGCACATTTCGGCATCGAGGGGGAATTTGAATCCGGAGACATATTCCCCTTGATTTGCATAGTTCGATTTGCAGCCGCGAACACAGCATTTTCTAGGCATCTAAAAATTAGACAGTCATTGTGAATATATGACAAAAAAATGATAACATTCGAAACGATAACATATAACTTATTTAAATAAAAATATATTATTTATACTTTTAATATCCAACATTACTAACACAAATTAATAAAATATATAAATAATCTATATTGAAAGAACAACTGCAAACGGCAAACTTGAGGTTATTCAATTGAAATTGAAATATTTTGCTTGAATTACATCTCAATACACAATATTTTGTTTTTGATAACACACATTGATTTCACTTATTGAACGCTAAGGCATTAACACTGTGGAATTACATAGTAATATACTTAGGAAATTGAAAATAACTTTGTTTAATCCACTAATTACACGTTGATTTAATTAAATAGTGGTTTTATCACAAAAACATATCTGTTTAAATTTAATAACACAAAAAGCACTCACTTCTAAATGTCAAATCACACGCGATACTGAAAACAGGAAATATATCAACTGAAACTTAAATTTATAACACAGACATATCAAATACATATATATTCACACCTTTTATGAATTCTCATAAAGATTTTACCAGAAATAATGTAAGAAAACCCAAACATTTATCGAAATACACTTGATAAACGAGAGCTCATGTTATGGAGGTTAGAGTGAAGATGGAGGTATGCTCCGAAACATGTCGTGTTTTTTAATAATTAGTGGATTAAACAAAGTTATTTTCAATTTCCTAAGTACACGTTGATATAATTAAATAATGGTTTTATCACAAAAACATATCTGTTTAAATTTAATAACACAAAAAGCACTCACTTCTAAATGTCAAATCACACGCGATACTGAAAACAGGAAATATATCAACTGAAACTTAAATTTATAACACAGACATATCAAATACATATATATTCACACCCTTTAATAAAGATTTTACCAGAAATAATGTAAGAAAACCCAAACATTTATCGAAATACACTTGATAAACGAGAGCTCATGTTATGCAGGTTAGAGTGAAGATGGAGGTATGCTCCGAAACATGTCGTGTTTTTTAATAATTAGTGGATTAAACAAAGTTATTTTCAATTTCCTAAGTACACTTTGATTTAATTAAATAATGGTTTTATCACAAAAACATATCTGTTTAAATTTAATAACACAAAAAGCACTCACTTCGAAATTTCAAATCACACGTGATACTGAAAACAGGAAATATATCAACTGAAACTTAAATTTATAACACAGACATATCAAATACATATATATTCACACCTTTTATGATTTCTCGTAAAGATTTTACCAGAAATAATGTAAGAAAACCCAAAAATTTATCGAAATACACTTGATAAACGAGAGCGACCGGTACGAATCCCTAGGAGACTCAAATGAATGCATGGCCTCCGCCCAAGTCAAACCATAAACAATATCAAGGAACATTGCGGCTTGATATAATGTCAAGATGGCACTGTACCTACCTACCTATATCTGCACCTATATGATAGTGTCTAAATGCAAATATAAGTGTTATGAACATAATTATGAAAGGGTTATTAAGATTATTTGAACACGTAGAAAGACACGTGACGACATTCGTGGCCGAATGGTAAGTACTACGACTGCCACATCGAAGGTCCCTGCGTAGGCGGTGTGATTGTCACACTGTCATTGGTCTGGTGTAGAATTCACGTGACATTAAAATTGCGATCACTGAGAAGATTGTGCAATGTGCGAAAACGATATACGATAGAATACCGAACGCTGAATAAGGAAGAAATGTAAGGCAGATAAAGGATCGCTGAGATGGTTTGGAAATATGGAACGAATGGACGAGAGAAGAATGGTTAAAATGTTGTATACAAGCAATGTTAGTGGAAAGAGAAGCTGTGGAAGACCTAAGAAAGCATGGCATGACCAAATTAATCAAATACTAAAAGGCGGCCACATTCGAAGTCGGAAAGATGAAATAAAAGAGCGTGCAAATTACGATGTATGCATACAGAGGAAGATAAGTATGTTAGAACAGAGCAATGTAGAGGTCCATCATCTCTGCCTAACCCTACGGGGAAATTGTTTGGTATCTTTTAGTAAATGTATTTCGGATCACCGCATACAAATACATTTACAAAAAATGCATAATGAGTAAAATACAAGCGCGTATTTAAAAAAGCTTATTTTAGTGTTAGACTAAACTTTGTAACAATCATAATCTGTATTTAATACAATGCAAGTAATAAAAAGTATCGTGACTTGTCCATAGATTAAACAACAAGAAATAAAGAAGGGCCATAATAATAGATTTAAAAAAAACAATGATTGCACTATGTTTACCAAACAAAAGACATAAAAACCCTTCTAAACATTTGAGTTTCTTTGTTTAGTATTTACTTTTGTGTGTCATTTTTTTCAATGCCTTACGGGTTTCAGAATACATTTTGTTTCTTCTTTTTGTCCTGTCACACCTCCGTGGTGCATAGGGCCTCAAGGAATCTTCTCCACCCGATTCTATCGCATGTCTGATGCTTAACATCATCCCAAGTGAGGCCTGCTGCCTTAACCTCGTCCTGCAGAGTTCTTCTCCAGGTGGCTCTAGGTCTGCCTCGCTTTCTCTTTCCCCCCATAGGGGACCAGTCTAGTGCGCCCTGAGCGATGCAGGCTGGGTTCCGTCTCAGAGTGTGACCGATCCACTGCCATTTGCGTCTAGCGACTAGTTCTCTAATTGGCTTTTTGCCTGCCATGGTCCAGAGAAGGGCATTTGACACTGTTTGGGGCCAATAGATTTTGAATATTGAGCGAAGGCACATATTTATAAACACCTGGAGTTTACCAATAACGTCCGCGGTAGATTTCCAAGTCTCACATCCGTACAGCAGTACGATTTTAACGCTACTGCTGAATACTTGAAGCTTGAGCTTTCTCGAAATGATACCGGAGCGCCATACAAGGCGAAGCATAGCGAAAGCTCCCCTTGCCTTCTCAAGTCTGCTGGCTACATCTTCCTTCGTACCTCCTGATCCTGCTATCATACTACCGAGGTAGCAGAAGCTGGTCGTGGTCACAAGGGGGACACCGTATTACATGTAGGCATTACTTTTGTATTACATTTCATCAGTCATTAGTCGTCCAGCGTTGGATATAGGCCTCCATAACTCTGTGCCATTGAGCTCATGCCACTCCTTTAAATACATAATCTTGTTTGTGGTCTGTCCGGGTTTTTGTAGCTGATTCTCGGTTGCCACTCCAGGGTGCGAAAAATACAATAATTAACTAATTTTAATGTATTATTTAAATTTATAGTATTAAATATTAATTTGGTTATTTAATCTATATATGGACAAGTGTATGAAAGAGCTGAAAGGGTTGGATGTAGGTTCCAAAATGAGCGGAGCGTCAGTAAGCTGTCTCTTGTATGCGGATGACGCTGTACTACTTACAGACAACGAGCATAAAACACAAGTCCTGGTGAATAGTATGTATGAGGTATGCATGCAAAATGATCTGATGATGAATGTTAATAAGTCCAAGGTAATGATTTTTGAAAAAAAAGAAACCATGACAGTCTGCAACATTAGCGTCAATAGTGAAAATTTTGAGCAAGTAGGTGAGTTCATGTATTTAGGTAGTATGTTTACAAGAGATGGGCGAGTGGAGAGGAATATTGAAAGAAGGGTTGGGGAAGGCAACAAATTGAATGGTGCACTTTAAGTTGTCATCGAAAACAAAAACCTATCCAAAAAAGCTAGAATGACAGTGCACAATGGTGTTCTTTTACCGACCCTTATGTATGGAAGCGAAACATGGAACTGGCAAAAGAAGGATGAAAGTAGAATAAATGCAGTAGAAATAAGATCTCTTAGACGAATGTGTGGATACTCTGTGTATGATAGTGTCGAATGAAAATATAAGAATGCGGTGCGAATGATGGTGTCATGAACAAAATAATGAAAGGATCATTAAGATGGTTTGGACATATGGAAATAATGAATGAAGAAAGAATGGTAAAAAAATTATATGTTAACGATGTAAATGGAACCAGAAATAGAAGAAGACCGAGGAAAACGTGGCATGATCAAATAAATCAAATATTGAATGTCGGCCATGTGAGGAGTGAGAGAAATGGACGCGCGTGCATGACACGATGTATGAATGTTGAGGAAGCGAGAGAAACATGTTAGGAAAGAAAAGTGTGGCAGTCCATTCTTTCTGCCTACCCCTTCGGGGGGAGACTAGTTCGGAGCTAGTTAGTTAGTTAGTTAGTTTATAATATATACTCGTAAATATAAGGTTCGACAAACATAAACTGTTCTTAAAAAAATCAAGAAAGGGCAACTGGATCAGTCAATTTCTTTAATTATCTTTTCGTGAACAATTATATTAAGTTACGTATTAAATACTCCTAGTTAATACGAAAGAAAACGTTTAATTTCTTCCAGAAATTTTATTATATTTATGGGAATGACATATTTCGCCTTGTTAAGGCATTATCAAAAATTTGGTCATCCGATAACCGAAATCCCTAATGCATTATCACATTTGATAATGTTTAAACAAGATAATAAAAGTTTCAGAAAAAATACGTTTCCATTCGAATTAATTAGCAGTTAATTTTGATATTAGGTATTTTCTTCGAAGTTGGAACTTGCGCTAATGATATATAAATGAAGTTGAAATTAATTAATAGGTATCAATGCACACGTCTGTTTTCTAGAAGTTTTATTATATTTTATGTGAATGACATGTTTCGCCTTTATCGAATGTTTGACATTTGATAATACGTAAGACAACGGAAAAATGTCATACACATAAAATATAATCAAACTTCTAGAAAATACGTTTTTATTCGTATTAATTATTGAATATGGAGTTTTATATCATTGTTCAAGAAACAATAAATATATGAAAATATATAGATAGGTATACCAGTGTGGCGGTGTGTGCTCTTTGCTTACCCTTTGGGGAAACAGTGTGATGTTAAGTTATGTTTTTAGTGAAATAAAATTTGAAAAGAAAATTTGTAACAATGTCCACTATTAAATATTTTTATGCACAAAAATATTTTCACAAGATATTTCGGAACAGGCGGAACATGACATTCCCGTAAAATGTAATAAGAAGTCTAGAGAAATACGTTTTCATTCGTATTAATTACGTGAAGGATATTATTACTGTTAAAATTTAAAACACTGTTATAATATCGCAATTTTTTTTCATTCACTGAGAGTGTCACGACAGCTTTTTCGACAACCGATGTTGGCATCATCAGGTGTTACAATAAACTAAAGTAACAAATGAAAAGACTTACTATTTATAGGGCAAAAAACTTATTAGTGTGGTTAGTCATAGTATAAATTAAGTATGCGAAATCTGCTGACAATTGTACAAACAAATATAACAAAGGTGGGAAAAAATAGTGATTAGAAGGGACAATTATACATACAAGAAATGAAAGAGTATTGTCACAGTTAATAGGTGAAGAAGCTACAAATAATATTATTATAAGCAAACACAATAAAAGTGGGAAAACCAGTAATTTGAAAGTATAATTATACATGGAACAAATTCAAGGAATTCAAATTCAATGAAGGATATTGGTAATCTGAAACAAGATTCATAAATAAAATCTTCATAGATGGCGTTAGTGTGTAGATTGAAAAAACTACCATGTAAAGAGTGGTCTTACAGATTAACATATATACAACTTCCAAAAATTTCTCAGACATGGCGGTCATGAGAAAAAATGTGGAATGGGGAATGTTGTATTACATAAAGCGTGCGCTTAACCCAACCAATGACAGGTCATAAGTCCTGTAAACACCTTGATCAACCATATTCTGCTTCCAATTTGCATCTTCGTCTCTATTGAGATACAATTGATTCTTGAAGATTCATAAACATTAATAGTGTTGTGCAGGCGAGAATATATTGTAAAAGAAATCTAATGTGAAATTTCTTTGTTAGGATGGTCTTATTGGCTCACCTACTATTTGGCCCAACTGCCTTATATTCTTTTGTTACTTCATCATTAGATATTCTATCATAGATTATTTTTACGGACATTTATCTTAGTGACCTCATTTTTGAGAGATGAGGACGCTGAGGATGATAGCAGGAAGGACTATTCGAGATATGGTGAGGAACACGGCCATCCGCGAGATCTTTAAGGTGGAGGATGTCGTGAGATGGGGCAGACAACGCAGAAGATACTGGAATGCGCACGTGCAGAGGATAGATCCCACCAGAATCCCACACGCTGTGGCGCATCAGATTCCTGCCGGCTGCCGTCCCCCCGGAAGACTGCAGAAGAGAAGGAGAGATAGTTGGGAGTCAACCTCCCAAGAGACGCCAGCCTGATTTCAGGAACAGACCAAAGGTCTATAAGGAGAAGAAGAAGAAGACCTAATTTTTTAAAGGTATTTATCCTACTTTCATCCTTCTTCTGTCAACTCCAAGTTTCACTTCCATACATAACGGTCAGCACTAGAACTCCCTATATATTAAATGTTCATTCGAAACTTGAATTTATCTTTATTTGAAATCTAAAGTATGTCTGGAAAGAAAAGTGGGGCAGTCCACTCATTCTGCCTACCCCTTCGGAGAGACGGCGTGATGGTTAGTTAGTTAGTTTTGTGTTAAAGAATTAAAGTTATACTTTTGTATGAAGCAATTAATTAGTGGTGTGACATTATTTTACCATCACTTAATTTTATTTTTCTACTGTCCAGTTTCGCTCCAAGCGAGCGAAACGGGGGAAAACAAATATAATGTTTTGTTACTCTTATTGAACTACCCTTGTAGCGGAACCGAGTAGGAAAAAATATATTAAAGTAGGAACACAGTAGTAGGTATCTATAAGTAATAAGAATCACCAACAACAAACAAAGTTTCACTTCCATACATAACGGTCGCCACTAGAAATCCCAATGTATCAAATTACCAAGCATCAAGTCAACAAGCAACAACTACCTGACCTTAAATGTAAAAAAGTGTAACATTATACACTTTGAAACAAGCAAGAAAAACCATAACATGTGCATAAAAATAAAAAATGACGCAATAACCGAACTCGACTATGTAAAGTACCTAGGACTAACAATGGACAGACAACTAAAATGGACAAAACACATAGACAACCTAACAGACAAGTTAGCATCGCTATGCTCCCTCTTCTACAAAATACAGAATTACATACCAAGAAGGGAAAAAGTTATGATGTACGAAGCGTATGTAAAAAGCCGATTGACATATATGATTCCCTTCTGGGGGACAGGAAACCAAAAGGACATCTCCAGACCAAAGACAACAAAATAAAATAATAAAATTAGCATATAACATTGACTACCTTACCCCAACCATACAAGTTTAGGTACAGACAAACAAAACAAATGGACATATCAGATCTGACCAAATATGAGACCTTAAAAATTGTACACAGAGTGACCATGGAAAAGACAACAGACAGCAGCTACAAATTAACTAAAAATTCAGACATACACAGACACTGGACCAGGAATTGTGACAGATATCACTTACCGATTGCACCAACTAAGACAGGACAATCAAGGATATTGAACAATAGACTGAAACTTTACAATGAACTACCAAAAGACACAAGGAATCTCACTACAACTCAATATAAAAAAATATCTGAAACAATACATAATTAATAGTAAGATCTAAAAATGTAACCATATATCCCAAATGGGTTTTAAAAAAAAAATTGAAAAAAAAAATGAGCATTCGAAGCTTGAATTTATCTTTATTTGAAATCTTGGGTCGTTGGTACCTATATGGTATATGGTAAACAAACGCAGTACCGTTGCGACCGCAAACTTTGATACCGAACTTTGTCTCGGAGGGAATAAAAGATTTCCGCCCTTTATAATAAAACATCAAATTTCCGCAAACACGTTTCCAATAAACATAAAAGGGCCATTTGGTTCTGTTTGTCGGAGATAAACTTAATGAGAATCTTCCTAATAAAATGACTAAAAATCATATAGTTTATGGTCCTCCGTCCCTCGCTGGCGAGTAATTTGATAAAGTAGATTGCAAATATTTGGGAGACGGATCATAAATAATACGAGGCACTTCGAGAACTTTATGTTTTGGTGGCGGGTATATAATACGCCATATGTACTTTTCGCATATTACATTGACTATCATTACCCGTGGCTCTTTCCGACTGAATTCTTGCTAGGTATGCTAAGCTACCAATCATTGGAGAGAAGGAGGAATATCCATTTGGGAGTTCACTTCTTTCAGCTGATTGGCGGCCGTATACAGAACTCGGATGTCCTGAGTGATGTAGGTCTATTTGTCCCTGATAATTTACCTTCGTCAAAGACAGCACAGATAGTTTTATTTGCCACGCTGCAGAACCAACCTGCCAATGGTTATGCCTGTGGGTAGGGCAATCTTATTGCTTAATCGGATCGCCCCGGAGGTCAACATATTTCGTGATAGTGTGAGTTGCCCCAGGGATGCAATATCAATGTTATGATTTTTTCTTATTCTTAAGCTTACTTTTTTTTAATGCTTCTCTTTTTATAATGTAATTGCAAACGATTTTGAATTGTATGTCTGTAATGTTTGTGATTTTTATCAAAATAAATGAAGTGAAATGAAAATGACATGCTGTAGAGACGCGGGCCGACATTGTACGAACCAAAAGTCTGCTAAAAACTTGTGAGCTGTGGCAGTACTCCCATAGAAGCCCAGAAGCCCGGCTTGCGTAAGAAAATTTGAATCAAAACCTCTTTTGGCTTACAGAGATTAAGCTCTTGTGGTGGTATTCCTCTTACATCTAATGGGAACATTGTTGGAAGGTGATTTGGTGGGTTGTTGGTTTATGCGGGGGTATGATTACTTAGATTTGGGGGTTTTGATTCAAAATTTCTTACGCAAGCCGGGTTTCTAGGCTTCTATGGGAGTACCGCCACGAGATGAAGGTCCTAAGATCCATTAATGGAAAAATTAAAAAACAACTTTGATTTGTCTATGTTTTAATTTTTTATTTTATTTTGTATGAGCGTTAAAGCGTGTACTTTTAAACATGCGATTAGATAAATTGTACAAAATCTATATACGTAGGTAGGCACTACAAATGTTTTGGGCAGTCCACTCATTCTGCCTACCCATTTGGAGAGACGGCGTGATGGTTAGTTAGTTAGTTTTGTATTAAATAATTAAAGTTATACTTTTGTATGAAGTAATTAATTAGTGGTGTGACATTATTTTACCATCTCTTTATTTAATTTTCATATGTTATAATGTTGTTAATAATGTTAAAAAATTATATGTTAATGATGTAAATCGAACCAGAAATAGAGGAAGACCGAGGAAAACGTGGCACGATCAAATAAATCAAATATTGAATGTCGGCCATGTGAGGAGTCAGAGAAATCGACGCGCGTGCATGACACGATGTATGAATGTTGAGGAAGCGAGAGAAATATGTCAGGAAAGAAAAGTGTGGCAGTCCATTCTTTCTGCCTACCCCTTCGGGGAGACGGCGTGATGGTTAGCTAGTTAGTTATTTAGTTAATTTTATTTTTCTACTGCCCAGTTTCGCTCCAAGCGAAGCTTAATCGGGGTAGCAAAACAAATGGATTGTTTTGTTACTCTCATAAAACTACCCTTATAGTAAAAAATATAATAAAGTAGGAACATAATAGTAGGTACCTATAAGTACCTACCTAATAAAAATCACCAGCAACACACCACAACGCTTTACTGTCAACCGGTTTCGATACCGTGGTAAGTATTATTATGGTAATCTCATTAGGAAGATAAGGATTATAGAAGGAAGTTGTTATGTGTGTAAAGTAAAAGAAAAAAATATATAAATAAATACAATTATTAAATTTTATGTGCTGAATCGTCCTTATTTCTGTTTTACATACCGTTTTGAATAGCCCTGTATATATCTAGATTTTTCGTGCTGTATGTACTCTACCATACATCAGAACACCCTGTTTTATTGCATTCGTTTCTTTTCACGAGAAGGGTCCCTACCTCACATGAAATTTTCTTTTTACGAGTTAACGCCCCTTTAGCAATGGCCGCCCGACTGCGAAGAGTTTATTGGCTCGGGAAGAAATGGCCCCCCCTTTCTTTTATCTCCCCTGCCACTGAGAGTAGGCAACCCTGTAATATATGAGTATGTAAGTAGGTACTATTCAAATTCGATAATGCGAAAATTCAAAATGGTAAAACGTATTTACTGGAAATGATGTGATATATAGATAGTAAATATAATATAATATATTCAAATTTGCGTAGAAGAAAAGCGTATTTTATATTGAATTATTTATTATACACTGTGAACAGTTAAACATGTTAACATATATAGTTTAAATACATGGGGGCAAGGAAGGTGCCTCCTCGTGTGTTGTTACTATAACTATACTGGCGCCCCTGGAAACGAAACAAAGTCGGCAAAACCTTACACAACAATGGCAAGATAAGAGGAGAAATTTAATCATTTTTAATCTTTCCCGAATAAACTGTCTTGTCGTTGACACGACGAAGAAGAAGAGGAATACATGTGAGCTGAGAAATTGATTGTTGGCACCAATGCGAATTATTATAATAATAATAAAAAAAAAATTAGGCAAATTTTTATAGCTCACCTCAAGGGCGCTTTGACAATGTTTTAGTCATGAGAGCTGCATGTGACACCAGCAATCAGATAACCGTTGCTTACATTTTATGCGATATTTTTAAAAGGTGGGTTTTTAGGTGAGATTTAAAATCTGTCGGATTGTCAATGCATCTGAGGCATGCACGAAGCATATTCCAGGCGGACGGACCTGCTGCTGCGAAAGCCCGATCTCCGAAATTTGTTCAGGGGTTGAGCTTTGGCTCAACTAATCTGCCTATTGCCGAGGAGTTTGCTGATCGAAGCGTAGATTGCCGCAAGTAAGGGCTATCAGGAACACAAAATTCAGATATATAGGCTGGCGCCATTCTGTGAAGGGCTTTAAAAAAAGTCCAGTATAGTTTATACTGGATTCTTTAAGGACACTTGAGGATTATGTGAAATTAAAGATTTTTTTAAATAATGTTTTTTTAATATTTTAAGGGCACGACAAGTTATTTTTAGCGTTCATTAATGGACAGGTACGATTTATTGTTTATTTTCTTTATATTCTATCACATCCACACCATGTGGATGGATGCAAACTCGTATATATAATTAAAACGAACAATATCAACTACGAGTGACCCAAAGAGCCATGGAAAGAGCCATGTTAGGAATAAGCCTAAGAGACAGTGGTGAGAGAGAAAACAAAGGTCACTGACATCATCCACCGGGTGGCGCGTCTAAAATGACAATAGGCAGGTCATGTAGCCAGAAGCTCAGATGAAAAATGGACAAGAAGACTGCTGACTTGGGACCGTGGACGGCAAAGAGAAGTACAGGGCGACCGCAACCACGGTGGAAGGATGATCTGAACAGACACGTCGGAATAACCTGGATGCAGTCTGCACAAGACAGAGTGACATGGAAGCGAATGGAGGAGGCCTTTGTCCAGGAGTGGACGGGAATAGGCTGAGGAAGAAGAAGAAGGAAGATTTGTAATTGATTAATTATATAAATATCAGTGCAAACGAATTATAGAAGATAATATATATACTTGCATACAAATAGGATATTTACCTTTTATTTATATCATCGTTTGAAAGATTATCTAAACCGTAAAATTATGCACCTAACATTTGAAACCTTATATTTTTTTTATTTGAAATAAATAACTTTTCTTCCATCTCTCTGCGCATGAACCAAATCATTCTTGTTGTTTTAAAATCATCCAACAAGTGCCATCTATGATAAATTTTTATCAACAGTCGAATTTATTATTAATTTCGCAGTGACAGTTGTCAAGGTTGAGGTAAGTGAATCTTTTAATGCACTTTTAGTGGTTTAATGGTACTTTGTTACGCCAATAATGATTTAACTGGATATAGACATGTCGAAATAATGAATATTTTTTAAACTGTTAGATAAAATATAAGAAATATGTTAATAATTGCTTTTAAATAGGTACAACTATGCACAATTATGCCCAATCTGTTTCAACAGCACCAAAGGGGAGGTACCTATTGATGGTTATGAGTTTATTTGGTAAAAACTCCATTATAAAACGAGTTATGTAAAAATAGCGATTGTTGGTTTTGTTTATACATTGTTTTTTATTATTATTTTTGTAAAAAAAGATCATATCGTGGGTTCAATACTAGAACTAGATAACTCTAAATACGTAGTTTTGAGATAATGGCAATTAAAGTTTTTGGCTACACAAATCTTGACATTACTTTCAGAAGAATAGTAATTAACACGTAGTTTATGGTTGAAAAACATAGCTAAGAATTCAAGAAAGCCACTAAATGTATAAACTTGACCAAAAATGACTTCATTATTTTTTAACAATTAAAATAGTGAGATATCTAGTTTTAGCACTAACCATTGTTGCGGGGTATATCAGGATATGTACTTGTAATAATTAGTTATCTATGACTTTGAACCAACATTTTGACACTATTGCTTGAATTATTATACTAATGTTACTGTTTAAAAAAGTTTTAATTAGGTATATTATTTTTATACTTATGGAAGTTTTATTTAAACACTATGTAAATGTAACTTATTAATCTTTATTTAAAGCTATCGCGATTTTGATGATGCTATACAATTCACTAGCTCAATAAAACTGATTGACAAGCCTACAAAATAAAACTCTTATATTAAAATGTATAAAAATTGTTACATAGTGAATGTCTCTAATATAAATTGAATAATTTTAATCGATTTTATTTGGAAAAAAAAAATTATAAAGTTCAATAAATAACTTAGTCTTCCGTCGTGTTGTCAAACTTTAGGTTGCTATAAAAAATTATACTGCATGCTTATAGCTGGTGGAGAAGAAGAGAATAATGAATTCAAATCTTCATTTTTTTTTGGAAATCGGATTCTGGGCCGGCATTTTCTTAAGTTGTCTTACAGAATTATTGGACATCCTTCGAGACGATTTCGAACAGTTCACAGTGGAAAATTCATCATCAAATTTCGTTTTGAATTTGAAGTAATATGGGGACTCTGCTTTAAATCGCAACCAGCTCATTTTTGCCAATGTACTGGCCTTTTGTTAATGTCTGCTTTTTTATATTTAAATATGACTGAGAAAAACTTTTCCAGTCATAGAAGTCAACATTGTCTATGACTTTATATGGCTTATCGCCCTGTTTACGAGCACTCCGAGCAAGAGTTTTCCAGTCATTCGGCCAATTGACTTTTCGAACTCTCTTAAATTCAGATCCAATGGCCGAATGAACTGCTACGAATTGATTGAGATTCTGCCCACCACATCGATCACTGAAACAGCGGATTTCTGTGGCTCCTATTTGAGATTGGAAATATCTATATAGACAGGAATCAATCTCGCAGCTTCCTCTCCCTGCCTCTCCTTCGTGCCACATAAAACAAATCCCTTCCTTTTTGACCACATCATAAATTGTAAAATTGTATAATACGTTGCCAAACGCCTTTTGTAAAACAGAGCATTATTGGAAGGGTTACTTGGAACCATTCAAAGTTGCTGCAGGTCAAAATTTATTGATACAGTCGTATCTCCTAATCGCTAGGCTATTACTTTGTCTTCTTATTTAACTCTTCTTGCTGCGTTCTTTATGTCTACATGCTCTTTGTAATTATCCACTATTACCCCGTCTTCAACAGCCATGCAAATTTTGTATTTATCCTTTTAAGGTTGATGGAATCCCAGATTGAAATTATTGCAGAAGATATTTCTATAAGCAGAATCTTTAACACACGGTTTTTGTTTTTCTTCACAATCTTTGATACAAGATCGATACAACATTCTTATATTTAAGTCTGGGAATAGATACTTTCATTCGGTATCAGATCTGGTGTAGTGTGACGCCACAACTGGAAAAGACTGAATGTGTTTTTTAACATTTTCTATCATTTCACTACTAGTTGTCTAGTTCTAGCACTAAACGTAGTATGATTTTTCCTTTTGTCTACTTTTGAAATTTGTCTTTAATTTAATAATGGTAGAATATTTGAGATAACCAATTAGAGCATTCAGTATTCCTTGAGCAACACAAACATTTGGCATAAATAACTTAAAACCACCAAAATTCGACTTATCTAGTTCTAGTATTGAACCCACGATATTTAAATAATAGTGATAAATTTCTTCCATATTCGCCATTACTTTGTGTTGTAGATTCACATTTGAAAAACTTTTTGAATTTTTATGAATTAATACACTGTTTATAGTTTATACCTATCGTTCTCCCGATGATGAAGGTGTAAGCCTTCGGAACATGTCGAGAAAAATAAACTCAAAAGTGGAAAAAACAGTGTTTTACTGCATAAAAATTCGTCATTATAGAATACCACAGTGTTAACGCCTTAAGTTTATCTAAAATTAACTTTTTGAAAACATTGTATTTTCACAACACTTTTTTGCACCCTTCACAAACAAGTTTCGGTACGCAGACATTCCTTCTTCAGTGTATGAATTGATGAATTTAAACAGTTTTTTTTATTTAACCTAAATTTAATTTGTTAAAATGCATTAATTCACCCACTGAAATGCTATACCTAAATTTAATTTACTAAAATGCATTAATTCACCCACGGAAATGCTATACCTAAATTTAATTTGCTAAAATGCATTAATTCACGCACTGAAGTTGAAAGTCTGTCTCGAAACATGTTTATGAAAAATGCAAAAAAGTGTTGTAAAAATACAATGTTTTCAAAAGGTTATTCAAATGTGATAAATTTCTTTCGCCTTGCGAAGGCATTCTCAAACTGAATGTTAGTGGCATATGACAAAATGTGGCACGACAAAATCAATAAAATATTATAAGCGCCGTATGATTATATTTTATAGGACATTCGAATAGCATTTCAGTTTAATTCGTCATCATAGTAAATTTGAGTATTTTTTTCTGATATCAAACGATCTATAATATTGTATATAAGCAAAACATATTTTTATGGAATATAAAAAATACATACCTTTTGTTATTTTCAAGCAGCTTTTTAGTCGATAATCCATTGTTTTTGCGGAAACACTTTGGTACTTCAACATTATTAATTGTTTAATTTAGAACACTGCTGTAACACTGTTGTTTTTAACACCCGATGATGCCATAATAGGTTGGCGAATCAGCTCCCGCGAAAAGTTCATAGAAATTACATAAATAAATGGTGATATTATAACTATAGATTGCTTACACTTTGTGTTGGGGATTAACATTTGAATAAATAGAATAATATTTAATTTTTTTATTTACAGACATATTTTGGTGCTTTCAAGATGCACATATTAAAAAAATATTGTGCGTCGAAGAAAGGCCGAAGAGGGACCGAAACATGTCTGCAATAAAAAAATAAATTGCTGTGAAAATACAAGGTGTTATTCTATTTATTAAAACAAACATGTTTTATTCAATTATTCACAATAAATTATTCACTTCCTACACAACTTTTGATAATGTTCTAGCAAGGTAAAACATGTCACACTAGTATAGTTTAATAAATCTCTTAGGAAAAGTACGTTTTTCTCAATTGTAAACAAACAAAAAATATTCTCATTGAAGCACTCACTTTGTGGTTGAACATTTTAAACTTATGTATATAAAATAATAAAAACACTTTGTATTTAACCACGGTATGATTATTATAATTGATGTCAAATGGTTTCGCTTGGATCCAAGCTTCATCCGGACAGTATAATAAATGATGAGATAATATCGTCGGTTCAAAGGTAAAACTCATTAAGTGACATTTTTTTTTTGCAATTTCTGTATCAGACTTGTGAATTCTACGTCATAAAATAATCACCAAGTGAATTTATTAAAGAATAACAGTTATTCTTTAATAAAATCACTAGGTGATTGTTTTCTGACGTAGAATTCACAAGTCTGATACAGAAATTGCAAAATAAAAAAATAAAAATTTAAAATGTCAATTAATGAGTTTTACCTTTGAACCGACGATATGCTGCCCTGATGAAGCTTGCTTCTAAGCGAAACTAGTTGGCATCAATTATAATAACCATACCGTGGTTAAATATTAAGTGTTTTATTATTTTATATCAATAAGTTTAAAAAAATATTTACTTTTTAAAACCTGATTTATCGAATAATTCAAATTTATATTTAAAATTAGCTTATCCGACATATTTACGCGTGACTAAACCTCGGACATTCTGTTCTACGGTTCGTTCAGAAATAACGAGGTAACCCTTTGAAGTAATGATTGGATTGAAATCTGAATGAACATATTCCAAAAATTTGTTTTATTTCCTCGTTTTGTTAGCAATTCAGTGGAAACTATAAATCCGGAATCCCTTTGAATCCCTTCCAGCCATAAAATCCAGGTGGTTCAATATTGGTGCAATTCGTCCTCTTTAGAATGAAAAAATGGCCGTATCTAATCTTTACTCGCTGATGTGCCGGTTCTACGACTACACGGTGTTTTGGAATTATTTAAAACTTCTAGAATGAACCTCCATTCAATACAAAGCAGATAATTCATCTGGCTGATTTGGAAGAGTCTTGTAAAATATAAATCCTCACGAAGCGAGATATTCCGTTATGCTGAAGAGGGTTCAGAAAATTTTTCTGAGGTATCTCTACATGAGGGAGTATGGTAGTTATCCGTGGCTCTATCCCACGGCATTTCTTTTGGGAATGCTCGGAACCAATTCTCTACAGCTTCGAAGAGATGGACATCTAATAACCTATTTCTTAAGATGTAATCTTTGTAATGTCGTTTACAAGAGCAACTAAAACAATTTACTTCAGATATCTAATGGATGAAGCCCAGCTTGAAAGAGCGTCGACGTCCATGGATCTAGGGGTGTTGTTCGATGCTCGCTTGTCGTTTAGTCTTCACATAACTTCACTATGTAATAGCTCCCTCAAAATGCTTGGTTTTGTCATTAGAAACGCCAAGATCTTTCGTAATATTCAGGTGCTGAAGCTGCTGTATAACTCTCTGGTGAGAAGTCGGTTGGAATTTAGTTCCATTATCTGGGCGCCGCATGAGGTTCGATATTCCCTGATGGTGGAGAGGGTGCAGAAAAAATTTCTGCGATACCTCTATCTTAGGGAGTATGGATATTACCCGTGGCTCTTTCCAACTGATTTCTTGCTAGGGATGCTAGGCTACCAGTCACTCGAGAGGAGACGAGACATTCACTTGGGTGTCCATTTCTTTCGACTGATAGGCGGTTGTATACACAACTCAGAAATCCTGAGTGATGTAGGTCTGTTCGTCCCTGATAATTATCTTCGACAAAGGGGCCATAGATTGTTTTATCTCCCACGATGCAGAACCAACCTGCCAATGGTTATGCCAGTAGGTAGAGCATTATCTTTGCTTAATCGTATCACCTCGGAGTTTGACATATTTTGTGATAGTTTGGCTCATCTGAGGGAAGCACTATCTTTATTATAATTGTATGGTATATTTATTTTATTAATTTGTCATGCATCTTATGTTTCTCGCTCTTTTTATTAATCTATTATGTATTACTTATTATTGTGTATCTCTAACTTGTATCTTTAGTGTATTGGAAAAAAAAATCTGTAATGCTTTAGATATGTTTAAAATAAATAAATGAAAATAAATGAAAAATAAATGAAAATGAAAGATTAATTAGGGGATATATCGAGAACTCGGTCGACTGGAGGATGTTGGTCTTTTTGTCCCCGATAGATATCTCCGACAGCGACAGCACAGACTGTTTTACCTACCGGCCGCCAGAACCAATCTGCCTCTGGTGACACCGGAGGGAAGAGCAATTAGTCTGCTGAACGCGGGCTCCTCGGAGATCGACGTCTTTCATGTTAGTGAAAGTACGTTCAGGGGACAAATACTCTTGACTTTGAAAAGTATCTTGTCTTGCTAATGTCCCACTGTCTTCTCACTAGCTATTACTGTTACACCTAAGGTCCCGGGTTCGAATCCCGGTGATGATAGTGTGAAAAAAAATCTCGTACTGTCTTTGATCTGATAGAATTCACGTGATAATAAAAATGGCGATAGACTAGCTACCTATCACGTGTCATGAGTATCGATTGCTAAAAAATTGTGTACAGTAATTGGATTCAAATAATCTGCTGTATACAAAAAAAAAGTGGAAAGAAACTGTATACCACCATATTAAAAGGCCCAAGTGGCATCCCATGAACCAGCTATATAACCATAAGATGTTGTGATAAAATTTGTAGCAAACCAATTCCTAAGATTGAAACTTCTTCTGCTTCTTCTTTTTCCTTATTGTAGACCTATGTGGTCTGTTGTCCAGAGTGTTGCTCCTCCTGTAAGGTAGATTCCCAGCTGTCCTTCCATCTTTTAGGAGGTCTTCCACGAGGACGAGTCCCATGAGGCTGATTATGCAATGCAACATAGGGGAGTCTGGTGGTGTCCATTCTTTGAACATGACCGTACCAGTCCCTTTTTCGCTGTCTGCTCCATCTTATAATATCCTCAACCTCACATATTTCTCTTATTCTGGTGTTCCTCACGCGATCTCTCAGTGTCTTGCCTGCTATCGTCCTCGGTGTCTTCATTTTGAAAGTCCTCAAAACTTGTTTGGTCGTTACTGTGTCTGCCCTTGCTTCGACGCCATATGTTATTATTGGTCATTGAAACCTAAGAAACTTAAGAATAATAAATGCATACAGAAAAATATCCTGCATTTTACAAATATGCTCTTCGATGATTTCATTGTTTGGTAAGTACCTACATTCCGTTGTGGAAATTGGCTTACTTTAAAACAGTCCTCAAATGGCTCTTTTTCTAATCTCCAGGTCTACTCAGTCTGTCCATCTTTTCTTGGTCTGCCTCTTGGTCTTTTTGCGCGCCATAATCTTTATTACGAGTATTCTGGCATTTTATGATGTTTGACTGTCTTATCTTCCAGCATGCAGAACGAACCTGCCTCTGGTGATGCCGGTGGGGAGAGCGATCAAACTGCTGAACATGATTGCTTCGGTGATCGACGCCTTTCATATTCGTGAAAGTACGTTCAGAAGATAAATACTCTCGACTTTGGAGATAATCTTGTATTCCTAATGTCGAACCATCTCTCATGCGTTCCTGGTATTATATATTTATTTTATTATACCTGTTCTCAATAGATGTCTTAAACTATACTTGTTTTTTTTTAATATAAGGATATATTGTATCTCAATAGAGACGAAGATGCAAATTGTTTTTCTGGGAACAGATCTTTTGTGAAAATAAACTGATTTGATTTGATTTGGCATTTTTTATGACCAACTCACCGTAGGCGTTAAGACGTACTTCTGGGTCAAGATTTCTTTTGATTCTCTAAGTCCCATCTTCCAGCGTGGGTTAAAAAAATGTTCTCAAAATCTTCCGTTTAAATATCGCCAGCTAACTTTCTTCTCTCTAAATTATAGACCTCTCTTTACAATTAAAATGAACCTACATAACTTATGTATGGATGTGAAGCTTGGAGTTGGCAGAAGAAGGATCGAAATAGGATAAATGTTGTAGAAATGAGATCATAAGAAAAATGTGCGGAATATCAATGGTTGATAGAATACCCAAAGAAGAAGCTAGAAAGGAATGTAAGGCGGATGAATGCGTGATAAATAAAATGAAGAATGGGTCACTTTCATATGGAACGAATGGATGAGGAAAGAATGGTTAAACATGTATAGGTACCTACAGAAAGAGTATGAATGGAAAAATAAGTCGAGGAAGGCCAAGAAAGACATGGCGTGACCAATTTAATCAATTACTGAAAGGCGGCGATGTTCGAATTAGGAATAATCGACGAGCGTGTGTCACGGTGTGTGAATGTGGAGGAGGCACGAGAGTTATGTCAGAATAGAACAGTGTTGCGGTCTATCCTCTCTGCCTACCCCTCCGGGAAACGGCTTGGTGGTTAGTTACATAGTTAGCTAGTTACATATGTATAAGATTGTGAATAGTATTCGAATTTAACGGTCGTCTGTGTAAAGGAAAGGGTACGTATATAATAGGTAACCATGAAGAAGGTTTGGTATATACCTACAACGGAGCCTCTAGCCAACGTGGCACAAAAGAGTCGGACACAATTTGATTCCATTGAATCTTTTGAATAATTTACGAGTTTAAATTTAGAATCATAAAAAAACCATAAAAATAAATTCCCAAAGAAAAGGGTTTGACGTTTAGTAAACTATCCGTGCTTTACATCCGAGTGTTTTATTTCAGAAAATAATTTATTTTAATTTTAATTTAATGGAACTTGGTGGTAATTACGAGACGAAGACACCGAGGATGATAACAGGCAAAGATAAGAGAGATATGTGAGGCTGAGAATATTATAAGATGGAGTGGACATCGAAGGAGGGACTGGTACGATCATGTCCAAAGAATGGATACCACCAGACTCATAATCAGACTCACGGGACCCGTCCACCTGATAGTCCTCCTAAAAGGTGGAAGGACAGCTGGGAATCCTTCTCGCAGGAGGAGCAACCCTCTGGAGAACAGACCACACAGGTCTTCAGCAAGGAAGAAGAAAAATAAGGAACTTGATGGACTGCCTAGCACCTATGTAATGTTAGTTTGTGTAGTCATCAAAAAGATTTTCAAGATGGCGTGCGTGGACAAGCAGTGGCGGTACTTCCATACAAGCCGAAAAGCCGGGCTTGCCTTGAAAAATCTACAATAAAACGATGTTTTTTGCACTTTAAGCCGTCCACGACTAACAATATTTTGAATTTTCGCGCGAGTTAAAGTTATTTAATTCGTTGCGTTGCAAATGACTCCCCTAACATGCGCAGAAATGACCTAAGTGTATGTTTTGTTCCACTCATACGCGCCGTACTTTATTTCACTCATACGTACCGTAGGTGAGATGCGCGCGAAATCGCCTACGTCCACATGTTTTGTTTCATGTTTTCGATGGGCTTCATATAGTAAAAGGGTCTTTGTCGCACTTATGTATTTTTGGCTTGTAATCATATAGCTAGGTGTATTTATACCAGAAGATATCTACAACTTTTAGTATGGATTTGAAGCCGGGAAGCCGGGACTCTGAAGTACGAGTATGTTACTATTCGATGTGACACGAACTTCTTTTCTATTGTCAGAATGTTATCTGTCATTTACGTTATGTGCAGAAATGTTATGAAAAGAAAGATTATGTAATTTCTTTACGAACATTTATTTATAATTCGTGTTTCGATTTTAACAAATTTATTATAATATTATTGTCTATTACTATTTTATTAATTGTGTTTCTTCTTGTATTTGTTAATACATTATCATATTTTACAAGAATTATTATTTTTTATGTACATTTAAAATGCGCCTAAAATGGGATTCAAAATCAATTAACTCACGAAATTAATTTAGAAAGATAAAACTCTTTTAATCTGGAAAAATACACTATCGTGACCCATTAAAACACAAAAAGTCGGACGGGGTTGCCTTACTGGTTGACCCTGGGCACGCCACTGTGGACAAGCTGTCATTTAAAATTTCTAAAAAAATCGGTGATTTTTTTTACGTTCTGACTATTGTTTTAGTAAATAGTTAACCATGTTCCATGTAGGGTAGACCGAGGCGAATCGGATCGGTGGGTGAATCGGATCAAAATAAGAAATTTGGTAATATTTGAATAACGCGTTGACGCGGAACGCAAGTGACTGGTGCCTTACGACCCTTTCATACCCCGCACCTCCCACCGTTGGCAATGTTTATATTCGACTTGTACATCAGTGTCAAAGATGCGCGCCAGCACGTCTGGTATTTGTGTGTGTTACAATTTTGCTGCGCATCTAAGGTAGGTGCTTACCATTTCTTTGTGAAATTCTAAGGATATGTATTAAAACTTTAAATTAAATGTCTTATATTGATTGGGAATGGGCCTATTTTAGAAAACATTTTAGTTTTTAAGCAAAATATTACAGGTTAATTTGTAAAATAGTACTTCTTTCAAGTCTTTAATACGGGGTTATTCGGATCGCGTCATCGGGGGCGAATTGGATCACCATTTTTAAATGATTTGTTTTATATTTGAAGTTAATGATGCGTTTTTATTTCCTTGTAGATAGTTCGCACGTACAATAGAAAGACTAATGCGGGAGAATGGTCCCAAGAAATGAGAGAAGCTGCAAATAAACTCTCGGCCAAAGAGTTAACCTTATTGAGATTTACGAATTACCAAAAACGAGTCTACGAAGAAGAGTTACTTTCTCCCGAGGTGTCAATAAAACGATTGGTGGACAGCCAGCTTTAGATGAGACTGTTGAAAAGATTTTAGCAAGCCGTTTACTGCACTTAGCGAGTCATGGCTTCGGAATTACACCCAAGGCGATTCGTAAATATGCATTTGAATTCGCAGAACGTCAAAAAATTAAACACAATTTTAACATAGCAGTAGGAATGGCTGGTCAGGAAAGAAATAGTAAAAATAGACTAGAAATAGTAAAAAAAGGCCCGTATACGAGTATATGTGATTTATGTGTTACTTATTAATATTGATCTCACTATTCATTATCTAAATGTTGGTAGTGATTCCAAAGCTAAGTGTTCAGAAAATTTTAATTGTTATGTACGATCCTATTCGCCCCGATAATTGGGGCGATTCGGATATTTCTGTCTTTCAAGTTTTTAGTTCATATTTTGGAGAATTGATGAACATTTTAAGTGTTAAAACGTTTATTGTATAGCTAGATTGTTACCGATTACTATTTTGTCAATAAAAGTTTCATATATTATACTGTAGTATGACTTAAATATTCTCAAAAAAAAGTGATCCGATTCGCCTCGGTCTACCCTACAGGTGTGATTTGTTCATTTATATTGCTTCAAAATGAAAGAAATATATCATGGTGTATGCTCTTAGACACTTCCACGAATCGCAACCAATTGAAGAAATACTCCTCTCACCATCCAACAATATCTGACTTCAACATCCAACAATGAAATTTTCAAAACGCGAGGGAGGAATAGCCCACGGACTGGTACTCCTGAAAAGCCAAGATCCATGACAGGACCATCCCCAAAATTATATTCGATAAAATCCGAGTGATAAAAGAAAAGCAGATATTTCTATTGTTCAGACGAATTGACTGAAGATCATGTTCAATTATCGTAAGAAAAAAAAATTAACCTTAAGAGAAGAATTGGACTAAGCTTAGTCTGAGTCTTAATAGGTAGGTACATTTTATCAATTTATTTTATATCATTGTATTTTGTATTATTTGTTTTAGATTTATTTTGTGGATGTTGGAAGATCGAAGTGTGCGCGGGAGATGCCTATTGGTGGCGATGAGGTTCGCAACCCATCACACCGCGTCTCCCGCGGGGCGAAAAGAGAAGGATGGAGTGCCGCATCGGTTAAAGTGTGACAGTCCATTCTTTCTGCCTACCCTTTCGGGGAGACGGCGTGATGGTTAGTTAGTTAGTTAGTTACATTTTATCAATCAAAAACCTCTAATACCACAGTTTAGTTAAAAAAAACTTTATGCCGATGATGGAGATTAATTATCCCAAAAAATCATTAGAAATAACCGGGTGACTGCTATTCTGCTTTCACTTTCTGCTTGCACCACATCGATCAGAATGCTTTTTATCAAAAGTTGTATTAATTCTACGTGCTATAAAAATATTTAATAAGATTTAAATGTTAAATACACAATTCATTTAGTAAAATACGATTTATAATTTATTTATTTAGGTATATAAGGTACTGTTATTAAGAGTGATTATTATTTTGTTCGAGAACAATCGTAAAAAGGCTATTCGTATTTTAACACTTTAGTAAGTATCCAAACCGTTGTTTTGTAAACCTGCAGTGCCTCGTATAAATAGCGCAATAACTAGTAAAAGTTTTCCAAATATTCCGATAGATGGCTGATTTAAAAAGAATGACATTAAAAATGGTTTGAGTCCGCGCTGTCAAAATTCCATTATTTTTCAATCTCCGAATTATTTTTCCACATAGGTACAATAATTTATTTGTTATTTTTTTTTTATATATATATATATCTCTTTTTACTTTCGCTTGAGACAAAATTATTAAGCCTAAAATGTCTTCTTGCAATATGTTCGTGATTTGTAAAAGAGCTCATTTTAATTGTAGGTAGGTACCTAATATTAATTTCAAAGTGATGTTCTGACATACATTATCTTATTCATCTGCATCATTTCACTTTGTCATAGATTTTCCAGGTTCTGTATTTTTAATAATAAAGTATGTATCGTCCCCTTTACCTAGATCATGTAGAACACCTAGTGACTACCGTCGGCTTCCTCCATCAACGGTCATTTTATGACACGATTTTTTTTTCAATTATCAAATCAGAAAGGACATACAATTGACTCGCCGCAGTAATATGAATTTTAGATTTAATAAAACATTTTGATTTTAAAGAAATACCGCTACAAATTGAAAAAAAATCCCATTTCATTATCAATACCACAAATGCGGCAGATTGTAGCCTTTAAAAACACATCAATAGATATATGTAAATATAAATAAATATTTAATTAAACAATAGTTATTTTTAAATTAATAAATATATAACTGATAAGTTTAGACTCAGTTTTCATATAGCCCTTATGAAACCTGGGTACAAGTGAATCTAGTTGGCTAAAAATAATTACAATTGTGATTAAAATGCAAAGTGTTGATTTTATTTTATATATTAATACTATTATTAAAAACATAATTAATTAATTAATTTATTTATTAATAACATAAACATAAACTTGAAACTCCTCCAGAGAATGATCAAATGCTATGTGTGGTCCGTTTTATTGTATGGATGTGAAACGTGGACCTTGAAAGTCAACTCAATGAACAGACTGGAAGCATTTGAAATGTGGCTCCATCGCCGAATGCTCAGAATTACCTGGACAGACAAGGTTACCAATACCGAAGTCCTGAGGCGCGCTAGAGTTGACAGGGAACTGTTATCAACTATCATGGTTCGGAAGATTTCACATTTGGTCCGGTAGGAGACAAATGTCCTGGCTGCGAAACGAGAGGGAGTGGACCGGCATCTGAAGTGTGGAGGAGCTGTTCCGAGCGGCGCAGGACAGGGACAGGTTCGCTGAGGTGATCGCCAACGTTGGAGTGACCCGACTGGGCACTTGAAGAAGAAGAAGAAGAATTAATTGAACATCGATGCTTGTGACGTCATGATTGCTGAAGATTTTGCAATCTTGCTTCTAACACAGTTTCATTTTGGCCAATTTGTTACATTATATATTTTGTATTACATTAAAAATATCGAGATATCAAATATTATATTACTTTAAAGGCACCCCCATCTATAATCCAATATTTTCAAAAACCTTTAATATTTTATTTAAAGCCAAGACAACTTTACGATCAAAAAGTTACAGTTAAAGATTATAGCTTTTCGTTCCAAAACTGCCGTAAATTTCAAAATGTATTATTAAAGTGTTATTTGTAACACAGATGGCGCCCGCATCGGGGTGGGGGCGGGTGGATCTATCCGCCTGTGCTTACAGCCGGCTGCTAGCTGCATACAGGATCGAGTCAATACAAGGTAATAATAATATATGTTTTAAATTGAATTTATTGCTTGCACACAAGATTTTCACATGAGAAAAAAAGTGGTTAAACTATATATTTTATGCGCTCTATATTCAACTTTATTTATCAAATATTTTACAAAATAAAAAGATGGTCGACAACATGTTTCAGAGGTTACCTCCTTTATCCTCAAGTATAAATATAACTGCTACATTTACACTCAAGGATTGAGTTATATTTACTCCTGAGGATGGAAGAGGTCACATAGGAAACTTGTTGTGGATAATATTTTTATTTTGTAAGAATATTAAATAAATAAAGTGGATTATAGAGTATTTAAAATTCTTCTTTCAAATAGGTAAACAAAGGAATTCTACAGTGTTAACACCTTAACCTTCAATAAAAGTTAAAATATCCATCGGTACAGACATTTGACATGTAAAAAACAATTTACAATGAATCCATAGATAAAAAAACGTCACTTTAACAATGTTGAAAAATTCAAACATATCCAATTCAAATAAAAGATTATTTTTCAAAATATTCATGTTTCGGTGAAATATATATATTTTTTATTAAACAAGTCTTCTTTATCTTCTTATTTTTCTTCTCGACACTTCAATCCGGTGTGGGATTCGGCCTCCTCCACAACTGTCTTCCACGGGCTTCTGTCCCTGACCATCCCTCTTCGTCCTTCAAGTCTTTCTGCTTTCTCCAATCGTCGATATTCTGTCTTCATTCGTTCTTTCATGTATCCAAACCATCTTAACGACCCGTTGATCACTTTGTTCATAATATAAAATCATATATTAATACATAACTCGGACATTTTAAACGAGTTGACTTTGTTTGTCCCTAACAATTATCTGCGACAACGGCAACATAGATTATTTCACCTGGCACTGTGTAGAACCAATCTACCTAAGGTAATGCCCGCGGGCAGGGCAATAATCCATCTAAGCTTATTGCTTAATCGGATCGCCTCGAAGGTCGACATTTTTCGTGATAGTGTGAGTTGCCTAAGGGATGCAATATCAATGTTATCATTCTTTCTTATTCTTAAGCTTAATTTTTTTTAATGCTTCTCTTTTTATAATGTAATTGCAAACGATTTGGAATTGTATGTCTGTAATGTTTGTGATTTTTATCAAAATAAATGAAATGAAATGAAATAAACCGCATCTCTTCGGATGTGTATATTTTTCACGACAGTGAGGTTACCTTCAGAAAGCATCTACCTCATATACCTATATTATGTTAATTTGGTATTTGATTTTCTTGTATTTCTAATTGTACTATTATAGGTACATTGTTTCTTTTTACTTATTTTTTTTAAGTGTCTTATGTTTTTTCTTACTGTAGTTATATTGTTTTTTTTTTACTTCTTTATTTTAAAAAGTATTCTTATATATTTTTGATTATAATTATTGATAATGATCCGTAATGCTTATAATTTTTTAAAAATAAATTAAATTCTATGTTAACGTATCCGAAGGCGTGTTTCCAATGTGAAGGTATTCGGAAGATGCGGGTAGTAAATCAGACATTAAAAGAAACGGTTTACGAATTAAATAAGCAGGCTCAATGAATTTATTGGTACCTCACACACTTATTTCAATTAAAACATTTTAATGCGTATTAATGAACATTGTTGAAACTTTTTATTTTCTTCTGAACAACTCTGGATTAATGGATTCCAAAATTAAACTCTCAACTGTTAAAATTAACTTTTATGATTCGAACATAAATTTAAATTCATACACCATAAGCAATCTACCGTGGCAATTGTTAATTTATTGGTAATATAGATTTTTTTAAATCCACACCATAAAGACAATGTTTTTGTAACAGTGGCGGAAAGTGTTGTTTTTTCACGCTATTCTTCTTCTTCTTCTCATAGTGCTATGTCAGGTGCCTCGACGTCGGCTTTCACTCTGGCGTAAGCTTCTCTGTGCTAGCCGGAACAACTCCCCCACCCTCCGAATTCCGGTCCACACTTTGATGTTTTCCAGCCAGGACATCTGGGGTCTTTCCACGTATCCTCAATCTTCCCTTTCATGGTGTTTTTTCAGACACAAAAATATATATATTTTTTAAATGATTGTTATTTACAATATTTCATCCCCAAGATTTGCTGACTAATTACAATCGAACTTGGTTATTACGAGGAAGATGCAATCGACTGAATTTATTATTACTTGTTATATCAGAGAATTGGTATTTTTAAACGCTTACAAACATACCCCCCACATGAAGATAAGAAGTATCTGAAGTGGTCACATGACACAAAAAGTTTCAATTCAAACGAAAATACACAAATAGTGTGTATTTTCGTTTGAATTGCAACTTTTTTGTGTGTGTATATGTACCAGTCCATTCTTTCTGCCTACTCCTTCAGGGAGACGGCGTGATGGTTAGTTAGTTAGTTAGAAGTAAGCTGGCAAAGAAGGATGAAAGTAGAATAAATGTATGATAAATGAGATCTCTTGAACGAATGTGCGGAAAACGGTGTATGATAGTGTCGAATGAAAATGTAAGATCTAAATGCGGTGCAAATGAAAGTGTCATGAACAAAATAATGAAAGGATCATTAAGATGATTATGGACACATGAAAATAATGGTAAAAAAATATATGTTAACAATGTAAATGGAACTTGAAAAGGAGGAAGACCGAGGAAAACGTGGCACGATCAAATAAATCAAAATTTGAATGTCGGCCACGTGAGGAGTCGGATAATTCGACGTGCGTACATGACACGATGTATGATTGTTGAGGTAGCAAGAGAAGTATGTCAGGAAAGAAAAGTGTGGCAGTCCATTTGGAGAGACGGCGTGATGGTTAGTTAGTTAATTAGATAGAAGTAAGCTATTTTATATAGCTGCCCCTGTATCGAGGAATAATAGTTCTCTAAGTATTTATATTTGTATTATATATCATATATGTACTTATTTATTTACCACAACACACGGAAGGCGTACCATTTTATGTAGGCAATTTAATATAATGTACAATATTATGCCCGTATATCAGATACTTATCTACATCTACCCTCATATTATCTATTTAAAAAGCATAAAATGTTTAAAATACTCATAAATTGTTGAACTTTATACATAATATTATATTCAAGATGACACATGACAAGAGATTTAATTTACTCAAACTTTTTATGGTATAAATGCCTAATAAATTAATGAAAAGTCTGGTCGTTAACGCAGGTTTATGGGTAGGATTTTTAACTTAATATCCCATTGGCTTCGTTTTGAAACTATACGTTTTAAAATCAATTGAAACGTGAGGATAATCGAATACTAATAATTTTGTACAGTTATACGGAAATACGCACGTATAGTACAATAAATGTACCTATAATACAATAAATTATTTTATTTTACATACTTAATACATGCCAGTATAAAATCAGAATCTATTGAGAATCTTATCACATTTCATCACCTCTTCTTTTCCAATATATACTTTTTAGAATTAATTCTATCTCAATAGAGACGAAGATGTCAATTGTTTTTTGGAAACAGAATATGGTAGTCGAGGCGTTTACAGGACTTATGACCTGTCATTGGTTGGGTTAAGCGATCACATTATGTTCAACAACAACCCCATTCCGCCCTTCTTACGAACACCACGACCACATGTATTCCCACATTCGAAATTGCTTCAAAAAGATCAGTGGGAATTACGTTTCCTAAGATTATTCACTCCAGTCATCTAGTGTCATTATTGGGTATTACGATAAAATATTTACCAGCTTTATCGCTTGAACTTTTAACTGGCAGTTGAATGAAAAAAAAAACACGTGTTATTTTGTTTTTGAGTGTCGTGCGTCATATAAGTTAATTTTTTTGACAAAACATTCAAGTAAATAAGGTCTTTGACGATTGATTTGAGTTCTATAATAATTTATTTTACTGTATGATATATACATAGCCGGTGATTTGATCTGAATTTTAATGTAGGTACGTATATCATATTTCATAAGTGGGAATGTGATTTATTTTTACAAAAATCATTTGTTTTTTTCTTCTAAAAATAAAATATTTAAAAATATGTGAATATTTTTTCCTTACGCATAATGAGTATTCTACCAATTATCAGTGGGAAGTATAGATCATATAATTTTTTTTTATAAGTTTCCATAGATTAAAAAAAACACATTTATTTCTCTTCTCCTTTTTTATATACTTTGTATATAAAACACTTATATTCAAAAAATAAAAATACATAGACATGTTTCGGACAACCAGTCCTTTTTCAGTGATACATATTATAAAGATACATTTCAAAAAATATATATTTTTTAATATAAGTGTTGTACCTACCATATATACAAAGTATAAAGAGAAATAAAGTATCATAACAACACAAAGTATGGCGTATATAGAAGAAAAACACATTTTTTTATAAATATGAATTCGTCATTAATATTTGCATTGATTAAAATGCTAAAATAAAATATCCTAAAAGAAAAAATAATTGAGCAAGAAAGGGTTAAGGCGTAAGAATTAAAACGAAAGAAATACCATATTTTTTTTGTTTCAATGCTGAAGATTGGTTTGCAGTAAAGATCTGCATCTCCTCTTCCATACCAATTGGTCCTCCGCAGCCCTCTTCATCCTAATAAGTTTGGTCCAGATATTCTCAACGCGGGCG
>JAHDVF020000632.1:0-215000 GCA_022606425.2 Lepidostoma basale | reverse complement strand
AGTCTCGTTTTTCAATTCGTGCTGAGAGAGAGAAAAATGTAAGATACATAAAAAAGTCACCTCGAAGAAGATACCACAAGGATTATTTTATAGAAACTTGTAAAGGAAAAAATAATCATATTAACTTGAGTAATCCTTAACCAAAATGTGCAATATGCATTCGTTTCTTCTTCCTCTTCTTCTTCTTTCTCAGCCTATTCCCGTCCACTCCTGGACAAAGGCCTCCTCCATTTGATTCCATGTCACTCTGTCCTGTGCAGACTGCATCCAGGTTATTCCGACGTGTCTGTTCAGGTCATCCTTCCACCGTAGTTACGGTCGCCCTGCACTTCCAAGTCAGCAGTCTTCTTGTCCACTTTTCATCTGAGCTTTTGGCTACTTGACCCGCCCATTGGATGTCACCACCCGGTGGATGATGTCAGTGACCCTTGTTCTTTCTCTCACCGTATCGTTTCTAACTCTGTCTCTTAGGCTTATTCCTAATATACCTCTTTCCATGGCTCTTTGGGTCACTTGCAGTTTCTCGGCACTTTGCTTGGACAATGTAACAGTCAAGACCATAAGTACCAGCTGGCAGAACGCAGGCTTCATAGACTTTTCGTTTCAGGTTGATCGGTATTTTCCGGTTTTTAAGGATGTAACTCATGTTTCCGAAAGCTGCCCAGCTCAGACCAATTCTTCTTTTTAGCTCTGCGGTTTGGTTATCTCAGCCCAATCGATTGGGCCGAGATGCATTCGTATATAAGTTTTAAATTTGATGATAAGTGGACGAGGCATAGATATAAACAAGAAACATAGTTTTATGGTTTACTATAATCAATAAGTTGATATTACAACGGAATTTATTGAATATCGTACAAAAACGTGTTTAATATAATCAATGTGTATTTAAAAATAATTGAAACATCCTATTTACAATAAATGGCACTAAAAATAAAAAAAATGCTTCTTAAAAAGTGTTTAACAGCTTTGAAGTATTATATAAATAAACCGGAACAGTTAGAAGTGCATAGAAAACACACAACATTTTTAAGCTATTAAATTTTGCAAACATCATCCTTGACAAACTCAAAAGATGAGTGGAAAAATCTTTGTTATCTAAATACTCGTATGTTCATTGTCTACGCGAGTCTTACAATTTGTTCAACCTATTTTTTTTTCTAATATATTAGACATTCGACAATAAAACGTTATATTCATATTTGTATAACTCAAATGTTCCGGCTGAGGTTTCCCATAGTTTCCACAGCTGGAAAATGTACGAACAAAGATATACGTATATGTAGATAACCCATGGACCCCAGGGATTGACTAAGTCAGCTTAGTAGAATTTTGTTTATATATTAATTTGAAAAATAGTTTAAAAAAAACTAGTATCCTTTAATTAAGCATTAGCAACGATTATATTATAAATACTTATAAAGGAACAAATAATAATATTAACTTATGTACTCTTGAACCAAAATGTTCAATATGCATTTGTTACTAACTAACTAACTAACCATCACGCCGTCTCGCCGAAGGGGTAGGCAGAAAGAATAGACTGCCACACTTTTCTTTCCTGACATATTTATCTCGCTTCCTCAACATTCATACATCGTGTCATGCACGCGCGTCGATTTCTCTGACTCCTCACATGGCCGACATTCAATATTTGATTTATTTGATCGTGCCACGTTTTCCTCGGTCTTCCTCTATTTCTGGTTCCATTTACATCATTAACCTATAATTTTTTAACATTATTAACAACATTATCACTTAATGATCCTTTCATTATTTTGTACATGACACCATCATTCGCACCGCATTCACTTCTTATATTTTCATTCGACACTATCATACACAGAGTATCCATACATTTGTTCATAACTTTAAAATTTTTATGATAAGTAGACTGAACAAAAACAACTATTATATATTTGTTTTTAACTTTAATGATTTTAATGGATATAAGTTTAATAAAGGGACCCCAGCGGGTGACGCTTGCCGGGGTAAGGTGTGGGTTCTAGAAGATATTTTGGCTTATCCTGGTCGTTAAACTGGGCCCCACTCCTACACTTATCCACCCCCACCAGCACGCTGTACCCCACCCAAACTTCTCCACTTCACCACTCGTATATAATCTGCACACTCCAGCTAAACTCTAGAAGGCAGGGTTGACCAAAAATTCAAAATAAATAGCTTTGTAGAGCATATGATTTCAATTCCTGTAACGTATGGTGCGGTGCGTTTATTTTCTACTACTTACTTCTCGGCGCTTTATCCCGGTGTGGGACTTGGCCTCCTCCACAAGTCCTCTTCTGGCTTCTGTCCCTGGCCATCTCTCTTCATTCCCAAGCGCTTAGAAGAATGCTGAAACCATGTCTGATGCGTTCAGGTTGAAAACATCGATGTTTCTAAAGTAATTGTAACTGTCATATATACGCTACATCGCCACGCACGCTGATGTTAAGTTTAAATAATTTTAAATTTCTTGTACAAGTAAAATATTTTATTGACTGAATTATCGTTGTTGAAGTCGCGGAAGAAACCAGTGACGAAATTAAATAAAAATTTAGATATTCGAAGAATAAATAGAAGTACAAAATACTTGTTTATCGTATTAAAAACTTATGTCGAATGCAAATATATGAATGAAATGCAGTGCGAATGAAAATGTGATGAACAAAATAATAGAAGTGTCATTAAAATGTTAGGATATGAGAGATGGTTCGACGTTAGGAAGACAAGATACTCTCTGAAATCAAGAGTATTTGTCTTCTGAAAGTACTTTCACAAATATGAAAGACGTCGATCTCCGAGGAGACCTAGTTCAGCAGACTAATTGCTCTTCTTACCGGTGTCATCTTAGGCAGATTTCTTTCACCCCTTCGGGAACGTGACGTTATGTTTAATTAGGTATTTAGTTAGTTTAAACATGAAATCATTTTATTACGTATTATATGTGATACAAGCGCTTACATTACCACAAAAATCTATGTGTTTACATAATAAGTAAGAATTCTTTATTGTTGGACCGAATGATTTATTTATGTGATACTTAAATAAGTTTGCCTCGTCCACACAGCCCTTTCAATTACATTTTCTTAAATTCTCGGCGCCAGAGTAAAAACATCAATGAATAAATTAATAGAGAATTCGTTGTTTTATTCAAGCGCTGTGGGGATGCAGCCCTGAGGAGAGGGCAATAAAGTTTGAGGGATGCCGGCGTCCCGGGCTCTGGTTATTCCGTGAACGTGGGTGCTTTCGGTTTACGAGGAAATTCTACGCAGCGATATCCAAACAAAGCCTGCGCCGGAGAGGGGAGTAGGAAAGCCATTTAAAACTTTTCCCCAGTATCTACAGTACCTATACTCTCAGTGCTTTTGCACTTAATACATAGGAAGCACAGTGCACGTACTTATATCTTAAAATTGGACCATGAAGTGGCAGGTTATCCAAATGTAGGTATAATACTAAAATCTATATTATTAATAAATAATTGTTTAAATTTGAAACACTATTATAATCTTCTTCTTCAAATGTCCGGTCATGTTCCCCCAACGTTGGCGATCACCTCGGTGAACTTGTCCCTGTCCTTCGCCGCTCGGAATAGCTCCTCTATACTACGATGCCGGTTCATTCCCTCACGTTTCGCAGCCAGGACATCTGTCTCCTACTGGGCCCTCGGTCTTCATCAATTTCCCCCTACAGTTGGGGAAGGTGGTACTTTTCCCCACGTAGTACATGACCCAGATGTGAAATCTTTCGACCTTTGATAGTTGACAACAGCTCCTTGTCAACTCTAGCTCGCCTCAGGACTTCGGTATTGGTAACCATGTCTGTCCAGGGAATTCTGAGCATTCGGCGATAGAGCCACATTTCAAATGCTTCCAGTCTGTTAATTGAGTTGACTTTTAAGGTCCACGTTTCACATACATACAATAAAACAGACCACACTATGTTATAATGCGTATCTCAATTTTTGTTTTAGGATATTGTTACGGCAGCTGTTTCGCCAAACAATATTGGAATCATCATATGTTACAAACAACTGATTACAAATGTCATCTTTGTTTGCAATACCTGATGATGCAAACATAGGTTTGCGAAACAGCTGTCGCGACAATACTATAGAAGCAAATCGCGATTCTTATAATAACATGGTTTCAATTTTAAACATTTAATAATGTTGAAGTATCGTAGTGGTTCGACCAAAATAATGGTTTATTAAAGAAATTATTTAATTAGTAATATTTACTAACCTTCTTTTTTATGGTACCTACCTGTGTCATATCAGATTTTCTCAGCGATGGCTATCACTTTTCCAAAGGCCTATCTGTTTTGAGATGGAATAACTTTCCCACGCTCCTTATTCCAGTCCAATCTCCTTATATTGTGCAGCCAAAACGTTTACTTTCGACCAGCTAAACGTTGTATTTCAATCTTACCTATTTTCATGAGTACTTCTTCTTCTTTCCGTGTCCTGTCAGGTCTCCCCAACGTTGACTATCACCCTTGAGTAGGCCTCTCCATCCTGAGTAGCTCGGAACAGCTCCCCCAGAGTCCTTAGCCCCGTCCACTCTCGAATGTTCCTCAGCCAGGAAACCCCCCTTCTCCCAACACCTCGTCGACCCTTAATCTTAACCTCCAAGATCAGATGTAATAGTGCGTACTTTTCGCCTCTCAGAACATGGCCCAAGTAGTAAACCTTACGGACTTTGATGTTGCTCAGCAACTCTCTGTCAACTCTGGCTCTATGGAGAACGTTTGTGTTGCTGACCATGTCAGTCCAGACAGTCCTTCCAGTCCTTCGGTGTATCCACATCTCAAAGGCCTCCAATTGGTTCATAACATTGGCTTTAAGGGTCCATGACTCCACCCCGTATAACAGCACTGACCAAACATAGCATCTGACCATTCTTTGTCGTAACTTTAAATTAATGTTGTCATCGCAGAAAATAGCTCTCATTTTATTAAAGGCACCAGGAGTACTAAGATTTCATATATGTCTCCTTGCAAGATGTGAGCATTATAGGTAATTTTAAGGATTCTTAATGCATTGAATTGCGATAATTTCCAGCTGTAATAAACTCACCTTAGTTCTTCTGAATTATTGAAAAAAATCTGTTCACGGTATACGAAGCTTCCTTTATGCATCCAAATTTGGAATGCCTTCAACCAGTTCTCAGTATACACTTTTATAGTTTAGATTTGAACCAATCTAGAGAGAATAACAAATATAGAAATGCTGTATGTTCTTACTATCCCTGAGAATTCGACTTTAAATTTAATTAAACAAATTTGAAATCTAAAAAAAAAACACTTCTCAAAATATTAAATAAAATATAAACAACTATTATCTAATTGCTGGTGTCAGATGCAGCTCCCGTGACTAAAAACAGTGTCAAAGCGTCCTTGAGGTGAGCTATTTATGAAATCAGCGCTATACAAATTAGCCTAATTATTATTAATATTATATTATTATAAGTATCCTTGCCACTTGTGCATGCAGTAGTTTCAACATTAATAAACATATTTTATTGAATAATAAAAATAGCTAACACTTTGCCTTCATTCGTACGTATTAACAATTATTATAGTCTTCTTAATTTCATAATTAAAATTATAATAAACTTTATCACTAGCCACCAACCAACCCTTTTTATCAGGTTTCGTCTATAATAAGAAACCCTTGCATTATTATTATTATACTTAACAATCCCGAGGGATATTAAAATCCTTAAATAATGGAGGGTGAGTGTTGGAACTACCCTTATATAAAATATCCCCTATCGGAATAATTCCTTGAGGCATTTCTAAAGGTTATTTCCGCTTCCGCAAACACGTTTCCTTACTTAGTTTTCGAGATATATTGTATTACTTCTTAAGCTTTTGGTTATATTTACTCTGTAATTGTATTGAAAAAAGTGACTCAGTCGTGGGTATAGCGACACTGACATTCCATGTGAAATTAGAAGATTTGATGTTTTTAATGTTTTGAAAATAATAAATATTTTCAGTTTTTAATTATACCAACAGAGTATTAAAAAACATGCATATGAGTTCTTATGCACCCCAAATAAGTCCAGTCGTTAACCTAAGATCCTTTGCTATCAAATGTCGTTCTCGTTAGTGCTGTATTCAGTTTAACTTACGTGATAATTTTTTTGTAATATTCCATTCCACTTTTTGGTTCTTTTCAAAATTATTTATATTCATTAATTTAATCATTTCTCGGCGCTACATCCCGGTGTGGGACTTGGCCTCCTTCACAACGGTCCTCCACTGACTTCTGTCTCTGGCCACCTCTCTCCATTCCCCAGTTCCTTCCATTTTCTTCCAATCTTCTTCCACGCAATCCGCCCATCTTTTCCTCGGTCTGCCTCTTGGTCTCTTTTCGCGGGGCACCCATCTGGATATGATTTGTGGTGTTCTAACCTCTGGCATTCTTTCCACGTGGCCAGCCCACCGCAGCCTACCCTCGAAATTTTTTTTCTCATTAAATAAAATTGTTTATATTAGATCTAATAAATGAAAATTGAAATAAAATAAGCAGACAGCGAAAAAGGAGCGAAATAGTTATTATTAAACGTATTTTACCTATTAATCTGTTTGTTGTTGTCTCCTATCAGAGGTTAGACAAAACCCTGGCTATTCCTATCCTTGACACAACAGCTCTAAACAGGGATGTTGTGCTGCCACTGAACCATTCTTGAAGCCAAGATTTTCTTCGTCTCCCGACACCATTTTTTTTTGTCTTGGATAATCAGTTGCAGCACTTTGTATATATCGGTCCTCAATATGGGCCCGAAGAACTCCAATTGCCTACGTTTTGTGATCTTGAAAAAATATTTTCATTTCTCCATTCGCTGTAGTACTTCCCTATCAATATGGTATTATTTCGTATTTAAGTTAAAATACACCCCCAAAACATGTAGCCTGGTAATAGAAAATCAACCCATAAAACAGGTCAGGACCTTCAAGTATCTAGGCATAGACCTGGTGGAAGGAGTTGATCTGTGGGAAGAAATACAAGCCCAAGTAAACAAAGCAGCTGCAATCTCTGGCGCTCTAAAATCCACAATATGGAAAAATAAAGACATGGTTATTAAGAGTAAGATGAGAATCTATAAAGCATGCGTAAGACCAATAATAGCTTATGGCGTCGAAGCAAGGGCAGACACGGCAAGGACCAAACAAGACAATTTTGAATACTTCCGAGATGAAGACAATGAGGACGATAGCAGGCAAGACGCTGATAGACCGCGTGAGGAACACCAGAATAAGAGAGACATGTGAGGTTGAGGATATTATAAGATGAAGCAGACAGTGAAAAAGGGACTGGTACGGACATGTTCAAACAATGGACACCACCAGACTCCCCTATATTGCGTTGCATAATCAGCCTCATGGGACTCGTCCTCGTGGAAGACCTCCTAAAAGATGGAAGGACAGATGGGAGTTTACCTCACGGGAGGAGCAACACTCTGGAGAACAGACCACACAGGTCTACAACAATGAGAAGAAGAAGAAGAATAACGTGAAAACAAATTGAATATCTGCCCGTAGCCATAAATGTTAGTAGGTATAATACGTATCTATAGCTGACGAGGGGAGGAAAATTCCTCCACAGGAAATTAATGTCCGTGATTAGTTATTTTCTAATAAATCAACCCCTACAGGGGAGGACCGAGCTCTTCGCTTAGTCACAGTCCAACCCCCATCCCCATCCAATTTATTTATTGTTTTCGTTTTCAATTCATTACCTTCAATGTACTAAGTGGGGGTACTTAACGACTATGTACCAACCTCTATGTATATCAACCCCTATATTCTAATTAAATTATATAAATGTTTATTTACATTTATTCAATGTGCAGGTTTATCTTAGGCCTCAGGGATGCAATTTCAATGTTATGATTTTTTCTTATTCTTAAGCTTAATTTTTTTTAATGCTTCTATTTTCATAATGTAATTGCAAACGATCTGGAATTTTATGTCTGTAATGTTTGTGATTTTTATCAAAATAAATGAAATGAAAATTATATCGTGAATATAATTTTTGAATAAAAATAAACATTTGAATTACTTTTTGATAACTTTGTATCACAACACTTTTTTACACTTTTCACAGACATGTTTCGGGACACAGAAGCCCCTTCTTCAGTGTGTACAAATTTTAATTTGTACACACTGAAGAAGGGGCTTCTGTGTCCCGAAACATGTCTGTGAAAAGTGTAAAAAAGTGTTGTGATACAAAGTTATCAAAAAGTAATTCAAATATGAATCCGCAACACAAAGTAATGGCGAATATAGAAGAAAAATAAACATGCTCATTGTTTGGATCACAGGATTCAAAATTTCATTAGCATTTAATACATTTTCAGATCGAAGAAATAAAATCAAATCTATGCGCACCTGAATCTAAAAGGCGCTATCGCTAAGCTTTTCTGGAGTATTCATCAATAGTCCCATTGAATGTAAAATAAAATAAGTCTCTTGGTATTTAAAATTCTGTTAATATAAGTACTTATGCAGCTACAACCCAATGATTTTTGGATTTTTGAATTTAAAAAGTACCTATATAGCAATAATAATAGCATGTACACACACATACATACTTTTATACTGAAATATTTCAAAGGAGTTCTATGCGAGCTCCGCACAAAATAAAAGAGCGGCGAAACCGTCGGAACCCTCGTAAAACAAAAACGAAAAAAATCCTCTCTGCCTCCCATTCCGCGTGCTGTTTAAAGATTAGGTTAACGAATGTAATAAAGCAACTTTTTAATTGCCGCCGCCGAGCACTCGACCTACAGTAAAACCTTATCTCGCGTTCCTACATTCAACAATAACTCCGGCGGGTAGGTATGTAATATAATACAACCGTTTTGATAATGTAATGAGAACGCGCCTTCGGCATAATTGGCGGCGTCTAATGCGATAATGTTTTAATAGGCTTTCATTGTTGAACTACCCCGGGTAAGTGGCCGGTTCACTTGATTTATCGGCGGCGGCGATAGGCGCTCACTTTGTTTATGCCCCGAAATAATTAATGACGTTTCACAGGAATTATTTCATCGCACAAACGTTATAACAATACCCTAAATCGTACACAGATGGAATGCCATGAATTGAATAGTTCTCTCATCAGTTTCCAATTTTCAATACACGAGAAATCTTGGCCGAAGAATTGCGAATACTTGATTCAAAATCTATCATTCTGAAATTTAAAAAAAAATAATAAATAAGATAATATTGAAAAATAAAACGATGTTTTTTATTAACTACAGTAAAATTCCAATTAACCTAATCAATTGGAACCCGACCCCATTCGGGAAATTGGATTTATTTCCGTAAAAAAATCATTTTTTATTTAATTGCTGTAGGTATGTATTTATGTTGAAAATGGGAGAAAAAAACTATTTTTTAAAGAAGAATAGTTTTTTTATTGAAATATAAAAGGTAAAACTTTTACATGTTAAGCGTAGATACAAGTGCTGTACATTAGTACAGTATATAATAATAATTAGGCTAATTTGTATTGCGCCTTTTTGGCGAATAGCTCACCTCAAGGGTGCTTCTTGAATATTTCACAATTAATATACAGTTGTAAAACTGTATATATTATTAATTGTGAAATATTTAAGAAACGTCCATTTTCTAGAAGTTTTATTAATTGAGTATCACGTAGAAGTAACGTATTTCGGCTTGCAGAGACATTTTCAAATGTGGTAACAAATGATTTTTTATAATCTTCTTACGACGTAAAATATGTAAATACTCGGACCAGTCTGTCAATGCCAGCCAGCTATGCCAGCCAGCTATGCCAGCCAGCCAGCCAGCCACGGTGTAAACCGTTGTTCAAGAAACATAATTATAATTAGTGATTTCTTGGTATAAAAGTTTTCATTAACAATCTTTAATTACCAAATCATAAATAGGTGCGTTCATTTTTATATAAAAATATCGAGTATTCCTTGATAAGGATCACATTGAAAGAAAATATCTCACTATCCTTGTAGAAAGATTCATAGTTATTTACGTGGATAAATTTGTAGGTATACGTACTTTGCTTTTATGCCAAGAAAGTTTAATTTACCGAGCGGGAACTTAACGATCCGGAATCTGGAAGAAAGAAAAGCTCCCAACCTTTTTGGGAGAAAATAACCAGAAACAAAAATAATGGGAAAAGAGATTTTACGACTGAAAAAGTCTGGTGGGAGGAGAAGAAGGGGGTACTTTTAGTCGAGGGAGGTGATGGGTGGATAATGATGGAAGAACTCAATTTCAGTAAAACGGAAAACATTTGGCATCAATATGTCAATATTTTATAGCTCATAAATTAAATAACCTGTTTGTTTATTGATTTTGTATAATAAATATTTATTGAATTAAATAAAACTAGTGCAAATTAAATGTTTTTTGTAATTTTGAGTTAAAATATTATCTTTTTTAGATAATCCATAGATTTATGTTATTTATTGTTTCGGCATTCACTTTGTGGTAGGACATGATTAAATTGTAAATAAAACACTTGTTTTTCACCACGTGAGTATTATATTTTACACGACTAGTTTCGGAAGCTACGGATGCTTCCATCTACAGGTTTCAATATAAACTAAAAAAACTTTTTTAGTTCATATTGAAACCTGTAGATGGAAGCATCTGTAGCTTCCAAAACTATTCGTGTAAAATATAATATTCAAGTGGTGAAAAACAAGTGTTTTATTTACAATTTAATCCATAGATTTCTCGAAAACACTTTGATTTTTAAACATTATTAACTGTTTAAAAGAATTGATTATATTTCTTTTGAAATTGATACGACAGCCGATATTAGCATCGTCAATTGTAACAATCAAGATACAAGGTTTGTTTGGTTACCTGGCGATGCTAACATAGGTTAGCGAAACAGCTGTCCCGACAATTTCGAAAAAAATATGATCAAGTGTAATATTTTGTAACAGTGTTTTTATTTAAACAGTTAAAAATGTTTAAATATCAAAATGTTTCCACCAAAACAATGGATTATCTAAAAAAGATAATATTTTAACTCAAATAATAATATTCTATCTTTTATAATAATATGAATGTGTGTTATTGAAATTTCTTCGTAGAAATTCATTAAATTATGATAGAATGAGTAGGAAGATTCAGTCCGAATAAAGAGTAGGGCTTGATCCCGGAGTAGGCTGAAGGTGTTATTAGAATTACGAGAACGATGTTAACTCTTTTCTATCGTTCTCCTGATATATTCTATCTAACCTTCTCTTGATGATAAATGTGTAATAGCTTATAACTTATGAATTTAAAATAAAAACACGAACGTAAGAAAAAAGCATTTTATTTCACAGATATTTAAAATCACGGTATACCATTATTTATAACATAAGATGACGAAAAATAAAATAAATAATTTTATACCTATTTAGATAATAATGTATAGGTACGTTGTTTTTCTCTCCTTGTAGCTCACGATAAAAATATGTCTGCGCCAAAGAAGTTTCAATACTGAATTACTCTTCCCAACGACATCACCATAGGTTGAATGGTTGAGAAAGCTGAAAGTAAAAACAAAATTTTGCATTACATATAAACAAGCTATTAAGTGAAACGCATTGTGAATACTTATTACATTATTTATTAATTCATAAACAAGTTATACGTAAAATTATAATCACATGTGAAAAATTAACGGCTTTGATATCTGTAACAAATTATATTAATAAGTGGTATATAACTAACTAACTAACTAACCATCACGCCGTCTCCCCTAGGGATAGGCAGAAAGAATGGACTGCCACACTTTTCTTTCCTGACATATTTCTATCGCTTCCTAAACATTCATACATCGTGTCATGCACGCGCGTCGATTTCTCTGACTCTTCACATGGCCGACATTCAATATTTGATTTATTTTTTCTTCCTTCTATTTCTGGTTCGATTTACATCATTAACATATAATTTTTTTACCATTCTTTCTTCATTCATTCCTTCCATATGTCCAAATTATCTTAATGATCCTTTCATTATTTCGTTCATGACACCATCATTCGCACCGCATTCACTTCTTATATTTTCATTCGGCACTCTATCATACATAGAGTATCCACACATTCTTCTAAGAGATCTCATTTCAACTGCATTTATTCACCAGGACTTGTAGTTCATGCTCGTTGTCTGCAAGAAGGACAGCGTCATCCGCATACAAGAGACAGCTTACTGACACTCCGCTCATTTTGGCACCTACATCCAACCCTTTCAGCTCTTTCATACATTTGTCCATATACAGATTAAATAACCACGGGAACATTACGCAACCCTGTTTGACACCTTTATTGATATCAAACCAGGCTGCAAGATCTCCATTTACTCTGACACTAGCAGTGCTTTCTGTGTATAGTGACTTAATTGCCGTGATCAGTTTTGTACTTATTCCATATTCAGACAATATTTCCCACAACTTTTCTCTATTAAGTGGTATATACAAAGTAATATTCATTATTTGGCTATTATTTACGTGAATATTTTTTTTATCATCAAAAAGGGGTTCACAGTGCCCTTAAGGCCCTTAAACAGTGTTATTAATTACCAAAGAGGGAAGCCCCACATAAGATTTTGTTAGTTAATGGTTTATTTCAGTAATGAATTTTTATAAATATCTTACCATTTTATTTCAAACACCGTTTTTCAAAAATAAATTCATCCGCCTTACAATCCTTTCTTACTTCTTGGTTCGGTATTTTATCACATATTCTTTTTCGCACATTTCTCTTTCTCATTTCTATTTTTTTTTTCTTACTTTTATTCTTCCACTGCCAACTCCAAATTTCATTACCTTACATAAGGGTTGGTACTAGAACCACATGGTACACTGCAGTAATCAAGAGCGATTAAACAAAGATTCCTTCTATATTTTTTAGGGACAAATTAGTAAAATAATTGAGTAGATTTTCACCGTTGGTACAAATATGTTTTTTGGGAACTTCCGCGAACTCATCCTTTTTGACTGATGTTTCGGAGATCATTGCAGTAGGATAGTTATGACTATCCTGAAGATGGAGACTGCAATGATCTTCAAACGCCCAAAAGGCTTGTTACACGGATTTTCCCAAGATCCCAAAAAACTCTTATAAATAAGCTAATAATCGGGTGGTGGTCTAGGGGATAGAACGCTTGGTTCCTAATCCAAGGAACTTGGGTTCAAGCCTGGACACGACCAGATTCCTTCTTCAAAATAATGAGCTATTTTCTGCTCACATTGAAGATTGTAAAATAAATTCTAATATCATTGATTTAAATCCTTGGTATTAGTATTTAAAAAAAAAAAAAAAAATGAATTAGAAATTTGTATAATATTTTGTTATTACATTCATGTATTTGAAAATGTATTCATTGAGAGTGTAACAACGTACTAAAAATTGTTAATATGTATGATAAAATGTACATTTAACATTGAGTAAAAGGTATGTCAATAATTTATGGGTGCTGTGGTCACTGGTTATCAGGTAGGCCACCTCATTCGATTCATATAAGGAGTTAGAATGTCGGACGATTGGAGAAACAGCTAGCGGCGAGCAGGTCATTAACATCCTAGAGGTTGCGCATGCGCTCTCCCACCTGCATGGAATATAATGTAAATCGCCATATTTTTATCTCGTTGCGGCTTGGCGGTTTGGGCAGCTCGCAACTTTGTGAGTTAAGTGTTTTACGTTCCGTCTTAAAGCTGCAGAACTCGTTCGGTCCGCGGGAGTGTTATCAACTCCTCTCCACTCTTTACAATTGCTCGTAAATCATGTCGGGGAATAATGTTGCCGGGGCTCACCGCACGACCCTCTCCCGGCGCTGGCGGGTGCGCCAGCCCAGTCGGCATTTGAGAAACACTCCTATTCCAGGACGCATACCTAATAAACAGTCGCCGCACTGTGATGGGTACCGAGTGACCAGTTCTAATGTTTCAAATAATTTCTACGATAGTGCTAAATGAGAGTCTTCATATTTCATATATTCCTCTGTAGGTGGCCAGAGGAAGCGGTTTAGGGACTCCCTTAAAGGAAACCTACAAAAGACTGGCATCGACTGTGATTGCTGGGAAAAGACTGCAGAGGACAGACCTAAGTGGAGAATAGCAGTACATAAAGGCACACAAGACTCAGAAGCACAGCGCAGAGACGACGCCGCTGAGAGGAGGGGGAGGAGAAAGGAGAGACCACTGGGAGACGGTGACGGCTCCATTACAGGCGCCTGCCCCTGCTCCAGATGCCCCAAAATATGTGGGTCCAGGATCGGGCTCTTCAGCCACATGCGGACCCACAAACGTGAAGAACAGTCTTCCTCGGACACCAGGGACAGCCGATGATGATGATTCCTCAGTAAAACATGTATGATTTGAATGATCTCGTTACCAAATTGAAACATTGTTCAAAATATGAGTATTGTTTCATGAAAAATTCATGTTGACGACACGTACGCCAGGTGTTAGCGTACATCGAAACATGACGCAAGAAGAAATAAAGAGTCTTTATAGAGAATTTCAACCACAGTTTTATAGTCGTAAATATAACTATATTTTATTGTATCATTACTCATTTAATGTTTTTTCAACAACGACGTCAAACTCCATATTAAATAATTATTATAATATTTGTGAAAACGTCTGTCTTTTTGTTTTTTTTTTAAATATATTTTAGATGGAATGACATTTGATAATGCCTTAAATGGGCGTTACATGTCATTCCATCTAAAATATAATAAAACTTCAAGAAGACAGATGTTTTCAAGTATGTTTTTTTTACTTTTATTCATTATATAATATTATTTAAAAAATCAAATCTATGGCGGGAGACGATTGCGATGAATAATAGCAACGGTAAAAGTGTTTATTATTTCATTGACTACATATCGCACGTTGAAAACAAAAGTGACACTATACAAAAATCTCAATTTTTCATTACGGTCATTTAAAGTTTTGCCTGCTTATTAACCTATTTAAAATCAACTAGATTCTGATAGAATTATATCTAAACTAATATATAAAACAACAACATTAGATAAATTTCTACTCATAGTCAAGTTATTGACCTCACAAAAACTTTAAATGACCGTACTGAAAAATTGAGATTTTTGTATAGTGTCACTTTTGTTTTCAACGTGCGATATATTGTAATGTTTTATGCTATTACATATTTGATAATGCTCTAGCAACACTAAACATGTCACTCCACTGCATTTCTATATCCGATATTCGAGTTGATGTTTTATGGTTATTTTAACGTAAATTGTCACAAATACTATAACATAGCGGGGAAGCCATGTTATGGTTGATAACTGTACTCTGGTGGGTGATGAAATATTTTGATTGTGCATCTTGTAGATTTTATCTTCTTCTTAATTATCAGTAGGAGTAAGTGATATTTCGAGTTGCATATAATATGCCCTCAGTATTTTTCTTCATTTTATTATATTTAGGATATAATGGTTGGGACATCAGTCAATTGTTGATTGTGAGCAGTGTCATATACCGACTCTTTGAGGAACAGAAGTAGGATGAAGCAAGTGATTGCAGTATGGATATGCAGCAAAGGAGAGAAATGGAAAAGGTATCATAGAATAATCAAATGTTCCATGTATGATAGAATACCGAACGATGAAATAAGAAAGAAATGTAAGACAGATGACTGCATCATGAATAAAATTAAGAAAGGATCCCTGAGATGGTTCGGACATATGGAACGAATGGATGAGAGTAGAATGGTTAAAAAGTTGTACACAAGCAGTGTGAGTGGGAAAAGAAGCCGAGGACGACCGAGGAAAACATGGCATGGCCAAATTAACCAATTACTAAAAGGCGGCCAAATTCGAAGTCGGAATAATCGACGTGCGTGCATGGTGCGATGTATGAATGTGGAGGAAGCCCGAGAGGTGTGCCAGGACAGGCCAGTGTGGCGATCCATCCTCTCTGCCTACCCCTCCGGGGAAATGGCGTGATGGTTAGTTAGTTAGTTAGTATCAAATGTTCCAATATAAACACACAAATATCCACTGGGCATTCAAGCACAGCGGGAGGGTTGCCTAAAGGATACGCGAGAACCTCACATCATTGTCAGTTGTCAGCCATCTTGGAATGGGGGCCATCTTGTTTGGGGCGTCACGCGGGAATACTTTAATGGAAATTTAAAATTTTCATTCTTCACACTTTAATTAAAGTTTTTTTAGTATCTAGTTACCAAGTACATATCGCACGTTGAAAACAAAAGTGACACTATACAAAAATCTAAATTTTTCAGTACGGTCATTTAAAGTTTTTGTGAGGTCAATAACTTGACTGTGAGTAGAAATATATCTAATGTAGTTGTTTTATATATTAGTTTAGATATTATTCTATCAGAATCTATTTGATTTTAATTAGGTTAATAAGCAGGCAAAACTTTATATGACCGTACTGAAAAATTGCGATTTTTGTATAGTGTCACTTTTGTTTTCAACGTGCGATATATACTACCATAACCTACGTAGATAGTAGATATATTTCCTTTGAGAATAAAATTAATAATAGGTATTTTGGTTATGCGTTGCATTAAACAAATAACGAAATAAATATGTAGCCCAAACTATACACCTAAAGATTTTGAATAGTGTGGTAGCCTAGGAAACAGGACGCTTGGCTCCTGAACCATGGGACTAGGGTTCAAGCCTGGACACGACTCGATTTCTTCTTTATAAAAATGAGCTATTTTCTGCTCACATTGGAGATTATACAATAAATTCTATTATCAGTGAATTAAATCCTTGGTTAAAAATCAATTTAATTTACTTTGTAAAGTTATTATGTATGCGTTTCAAGTAATTAGAAGAGACATATTTAATTTGTAATTAATAACCAGAAAAAAACTATTTCATAATATGTGATAAGTGATTCTCGATTTAAAATTATTTGATTAATAATTCTTACCCATGGAACTTGAATCGAAGTGAATAAATATGCATATTGCAGAGTGTGCAACGTATATGCAACGTAGGTACATAATATGTACCTACGTTGCATATATTATATGCAATGTGTATGTAACGTACTGATTACATTTAATTAATCAACTCACCGAGTAGGTTTTGGTAAAATATAATTTCAATTGATATTTTTGATGTAGCTTAATAGATCAAACGGTTTTCAGAGTGCAGAGTTTGCGGGTACTATTTCTGTCAGTCAGAATAAAAATAGTTAAAATAAAAAATATTTATTGTCTGTGCTATGATTTGATAATGCCTAAGCTAGATGAAACATGTCATTTCCATAAAATATAATAAAACTTCTAGAAAACAAAAAAAATAAACTATTATAAGAAATTTCTTGAATAATGAAAATGAGAAAACTTTGATAAAAATGGCCTATAATACATATTAAGTTTAATTCCACTTGATTTTTAGCTCTTTCTGGTTTCAGCGGCTAGGTGCTGTCTTCGGGTGACCAGAGACCATCTTCTAGTGCGAGCTGCCGAAACCGAATTAAACTTTACCGTTTGCCCTCCTTCATTATTATTTATGTACACGAACTGCCTAATTTATTTACAAAAAAGATGCAAAAAAATAATAAGAATAGTGAGTTATTATTATTTTATTTCTTCTTCTTCTTAAAGTGCCCTGTCAGGTCACCCCGACGTTGGCGATCACTCTAGTAAACTCTTCCCTATCCTGCGCTGTCCGGAATGGCTCCTCCACAGTTGCGATTCCCGTCATTTTATTTGATAAATTTAAAAAATGCGTGGTATAATGTATAGTCTAGCTCGATATTAGAGTGGGTATGTAAGAAATAATGTGTCGAGCCACACTCGACATTGGATATGTAAGGGTTAATATGTGTTGTAAAATAATTTTTATACAATTAATTATTAATATTGTTATTATTTTCAATAAAACAGACGTTTTCATTCGTATTAATCATCTGGTTTTGTTTTAAAAAAGGTAGTTATAACTGTAAATACCTTATTAAGTGTAATAAGAATAAAAAAGTCTGAAATTCCATACTGATAGCGACTGCAAATTAAAGATACCGGATGGCGTGAATTGGCGATATAATTTATACAATAAAAATACATCGTAAATCGGCCATTTCCGACGTCAGTGGCTCGAGTGGCGGGCAGAGCGGACTGGCGGAGTCTGCAGCGAATATTCCGTTGCCATCTGCAGATGCAAGGCGGCGTTTGGCATGTTTGTTATTGCAAGGCGCGTCCATATGTGAGGGATCTGCTCCCAACTAACCGGTAGGTACACATCTTTGAGATAACGTAAATAAATAGCTAGGTACCCATTCCATCTAATGACGGCGGGCGAGCTTTTCACAAAAAACTAAAAACGTAATAAAACATTACAAAGATTTTAATTAATACAACTGAAACGTCTGCTTTCTAGAAACTTTATTATAATTTATGGAAATTGCGTGTTACGCCTGTCTAAGGCATTATCAAATGTTTATGGCATAATAAACATTTGATAATTCCTTAGACATGTCATTTATATTATATAAACTATAATAAAATAAAAGAAAAACAAACGTTTTCATTTGTATTAATTATTTAATATGGAGTTTTACATCATTTTTCGAGAAACAATAAATAATGATTTTTTATTATAAAAAAAAATATTTTTCGTTTCAAAACAATAGATAAATACAAATACAATAGTATGCAGCATTACTTTTGTGGTGTTGTATTTTATTATAAATTAATTAATAAGCTTAAATACATAATTTTAATTTCTTCCAAATTCGCCACAACTTTGGCTTGCGGGTGTTTATCATGAGTTTGAATATACGTAGAATAAAAAAAACTGTTAATACAGTACCTAATACTTTCATTAATATAGTCAGCTAATTACATTATTGAAAAGTATTTTTGTTTGCTGATTTATTTAGAACCATTATTTAAAAATGATATAGTTTAAATTAATGTATTGTGTACATTTTAGAATACTCACATATTTACTCGAACATTATAATAGTGTATATTTATTTTTAATTTGTGCATATTTTTTATCAAAAGTATCATAATACCGTGCATTTTTAAATAAAAAGTGAATTCTAATGAAATTTAATGTCAGTGTAAGAAATAATAATTATATTAAAGGTATCCAGCTATGATATGCAATTATTTACATTTGTTGTGAAAACTTGAATTAATTGTAATTATTGTTTTACAAAATATATTTATAATGTCCATTATTTAATAGTCTTTAATTGTACAATATTTATTTTAATAATAACAAAGAATAGTTGATTCACACAACTAAGTGCCTATATACATTATGATAAAGTATAGACAATAGCGAATCGTGTAGCTTTTCAGTAAAGTAAATGACGAATGAAATGGATCTAAGTAGATGTCCAGATGTTTGATGTTCGCACCTTAAGATAATTCTTAATGACACTTCACAGTTGGTTACATAAAATAATGAACACATCGAAAGATTTTAAATATATAATAAAAACAAAAACTGTCGGGAGGAGTTAAACATCCAGGTTTCATAATATAAGGGCAAGAATGGTACGTGTGGAGGAATTGTTTCGGATAGCGCAAGACAGGGAAGCTTTTGACATGGTGATTGCCAACGTCGGAGGGACCTATCACGGCTCATGAAGAGAAGACAATAAATTGATCAAAACAAATTTTACTAAATACAAAAATATATCTAATTAGTTATATCCTTGAGCTAAACAACAGAAAGCATAATAACAAAGAAACCAACAAAGCAAAAATAATATTTATAAAATATGATGTGTATCCCACCAACAAAATTTATTAAATGTTTCAATTTTGATATACTGTTATTATTGTCGCGACAGCTGTTTCGCCAACCTATGTTGGCATCATCAAGTGTTGTAAACAACATTTTTTTGCAATACCCGATGTTGCCAACTTATGTTGCATGCGAAAAAGCTGTCGCGACAATCTCAGAAAAATAAACTGTGATGCGTATAATAACAATGTTTCAAAATCAAAACATTTTTTTATTATGTTGGATTATGATTGTTTCGGCCAAAACAATGGATTATCTAAGATAAAATTAAATTCATAAAAATACATGTAGGTACATACATTTTTTTATTTTTTTCGGATATAAAATGCTTTTACCTGCATGTCAATTTTTTTATTGCTAAAACAACACTATTTTTACGTGTATTCATTGAAATCGTAATAAACATTTCTCTGTCATTTGTTTACAACTCTTTTGTTTTACAGCCAGATTGTTAATACTTCTTTTCATGAAATGTATTACGTGAAGATAAAAATGAACAGTAAAAATATATAAGTTACATTTTATAATTTAATATCAATAATCAGCCGAATAAAAGAAATACGTGTTTCAGGCTTTTTAGTTTTTAAGATTTATGTTTAATTAGTGATGTTTCTTATGATGTACAATTATTTTTGAACATTACTGTTGATTGAAAAGATAAACCGGTTCTGCCTGTTGGAATATCTCAAGAGTAGACACCTTACCCAACAAAGGAGGTGGCTCCGTATAACGCTGGCATCGCGAGGATTAGGCGCAACTGCCGGTTGTCTTATTACTTTAACACAAATCAACATGAGATTTGAGTTTAACTTAAAGAAAACTACCGCATCTCAGGATTAAAATACCTATTTGCATATCTTTAAGGGCGATTGAGGTCAGTTGGGGTCAATATAACTTTTCAAAGATACTCATATTTTAGAATTAAAAATATATTTTGCATTGATAACAATAAGTGTTGGTAATATTTGTTTTTTTTTCTTCTTGAACAATGAAATCAAACTCTAAATTTAATATAAAAAATTGACGAAAACGTCTGATTGCTAGAATGTTAATTATATTTTATTAGTACTGTTAAAATTTAATACACTTATATATTACAATTTCTTTTTATTTACTGAGTGTCATTATCAGATGTTGGCATCATCAGGTGTTACATTAAATTTTGTAGATAAATATATTTTATAGATAGATATACTTTGTGTTAGTTTATTGTAACACCTGATGATGCCAACATCGGTTGGCGAAACAGCTATCGCAACACTCAGTAAATAAAAAGAAATTGTGATATATAACAGTGTTTTAAAATTTAACAGTAATAATGTTGAAGTATCATAGTGTTTCGGCCAAAACAATGTAATATTTTATTAGAGTAACATGTTTCACTTTGCTAGATATTTAATAAAAATCTCGCAAGATGAAGCGTGTCACTCCTATAAAATAAACATTATTCATCATCATCAGCCTTTAGTCGTCCTGTGCTGAACATAGGCCTCCCTTCCCGACTTCCACTTTAATACGACGTATCTATCGCCGCTCTGTGCCATTGACCTCCTGCCACTCTTTTGATGTCATCAGACCATCTGGCTTGTGGTCTGCCAGGAATTCTATGGCCGGTTCTCGGTCGCTACTCCAGGATGCGTCTTGTCCACAGATCATCCGTTGACCTTGCTATATGGCCGACCCAATTCCACTTCAACGAGGCTATTTTGCACTCTACATCCGCAACTTTGGTCCTTTCTCTGATTCATTCATTTCGCAAATTATTATCAATGTCAAATATGTAGGTGAACAAAAAATATTCGATTTACATTATTTTACAGGTTGTTTAGAAATCTACAAGTAAAATAATGACCGGTTTCGTAAAACATATCTTTTTCACTCTGTTGAGGTTTACTACCCTTTTCTGAAACCGGAATGGATAGGTACTATCAAAAACTTGATATGGTTTTCTCAAAGTGGTAGGTAAATGGGAATAAATTTATATATTAAAAAATGTATACATTAAAAAATCAAAAATGTTGTATAAAAACTGGTCAAAGTTAAAAAAGCATATAAAAATTGGAGAGTTTTCTCCATGCGTTGTCTAGTAATGTGTGATAATTGGGTTGATAGGCTTTCCCATTACATTAATAAAGATTTTCTGCTTAGTGCTTACCTCTAGTCTCAATAGATGGCGCTAGTATAGATTGAACTAAACTATGTGAAATGTTTCTCAACATGGTAGCATATATACACTTTCAAAAATAATTGTCCGACGTGGTGTTCGTAAGAAGGGCGGAATGGGGAATGTTGTATTACATAAAGCGATCTCTTAACCCAACCAATGACAGGTCATAAGTCCTGTAAACGCCTCGACCACCATATTCTGTTTTCAAATAATTTACATCTTCGTCTCTATTGAGATACAATTAATTCTTAATAGGGAATAAATTGCCTTAAAAATTTCTCAATGTGAATACTGACTTTAGTAATGTGTAATATTACTTTATATACATTCGGCGCTGCTTTTCTTTCACATGCGCGGTTTGTGATAAAAAGGATTAGAGTTATTCAATACTTGACAGAACAGAATGTGTTTCCAATTATGACTGTTTTACTAATGTGATGTGGACAATCTAAACGTCATTCTACGATTTAACGTAGCGGTCGCTCAAATCATAAAAAAATCACCTGATTTGTACATTGGCAATGTTGTGACCACAGAATGAGTGATTAAAAAATATATACATATATATTATTGATAAAAGTGATCAGAATGAGTGATAAAAAATATATACCTGTATATTATTTACAAAAAGCATTATACAGATAGATACGTGTAGAATCATTTAAATTTCGTGTTTTTAATACAAAAAATAACTTTTCATATTTCAAAATATAAATATTGGTAATTGAAATTCTATTGGTAAGGGTTCATTGTAAATAATAACTAAATCACACAGTCTCTCTGAAGGGAGACTACCACAATTTTCTTCCCCGAAATATTTATCTCGATTCCTTAACATTCATACATCGTGTCACGCACGCACGTCGATTTCTCCGACTTTTCACGTGGCCGACATTCAATATTTGATTGTGCCACGTTTATAAATAAAATAAATGAAAAATATGTACTTTTTATGATAATAATATATAGTGTATTTAGTTTCTATTGCGCTTGATATTGACCAGAAGATTCTTGATTGAATATATTAGCGATATGGCAAAATCAATCGAATTTAGAAGAACAAGTAGTAATCAAATAATAAAAAGTATTTTTAAAATAATTTGCATAGGTACTTTACATTTCAACGAAAGGGGTCAGTGAGGGTTCGTGGTGGTTTATAAACATTGAAAATCTAAAGTAGCCGTGTACTTACGTCATAAAAAATCCCGTTACTTTTGCTTTCATCACAATGCCATCGAGTGCATAAAAAGAATTACTTTTAAACCCCAGTACGGGAGTTACATAAAATTCCAATGAACGTAGATAGGCCATAAACGCCTTTAGCCGGAGTTCTCCGCCCGCCATTAATCCTCGGGCATTAATGGAGGATCATAATAACAATCATAATGATGATGGCCAAACTTATTTAATAAACGTAAAAGCTCTCAGAAGCACACTCCTTCGGAGCCGTCATAAAAAGCTTTTCGGAAGCTACGTACGTAAATCTATGCGCACCTACCCAATTCAATGTAGGTATCCATTTTGCTATCTGAGTAGGTGAGTAATCTTTTATTCATTTCATTTGTTTATTGATCATTTGCTAAGTGTACGATTTCTTGCCTCCTAACTGGGTGACCCTTTCTACGTAATATAGCAATCATTATTTTATAAATGAGAAACTAAAAAATAGCATCAAATTTAACTTATATTACATGCTTCAATTGTCTGTTTATAATACGAGGGTCATCCGTAAAGTAGTACCCGTTTACGCCTTGCGGAGCGCTGGCGAAAGAGTAGCCGCCGGACAAGTACTAACACGTTTAGTTGCATTTTAGCTCTCTGTGTGCAATGTTACATCTCGCTGGTATTGACTGCGTTGTTTCTGTGAATGTTTATAATGTTCATGAACATAGAGAACGCCGCCAGTTGTGAAGGAATGAATTGGCCCGCCCTGGGTAATCGAAGGAGGTGTATGGAGACAATGTTATGTGCTGGTGTCGTAATTTCGACTTGGAAAGAGAGAACACCCATAATGACGAGCGTTTGGGACGGTTTTCAGTCATTATGGACGAACCCTATAGGTCCAGACTTGGCTCCTTCAGATTACCATCTATTTACAAAACTCAAGGATTTTTTGGCAGGAAAGAAATTTAAAAGCTATAAAGAGCTGAAAGCAGCTGTGAATACGTATCTCAATACACTGGCGGCGGAGGAATATGACGCTGTGATACAAAAACTGGTCACACGTTACAACATTGACAAATGCTTAAATTTGCTAGGTGACTATGTAGAGAAGTAGTTTAAAGTATTTTCTTCGTAAATTAAATGTTCATATTTGTTTATATACTCGTACACTAGATTTTTTCATATTCTCAAACGGGTACTACTTCCCGGATGACGGATGTTTTCACGTAGCTTTATTCCTATATAAATTAATGTTGGTTTTTTAAATTCATTAGTAAAAATTCATCGTAAATGGTGAAAAAAAATTGAATCATATTGATTTTGATATATTTGTAACCCAAAACATTTCTTATGATTCGATCAAAAGCGCTCGATTATATCGATTCAGATCGGAGCGCGTTTGTGGTTATTCTGAAATATAAAAAAAATATTTATTTAAATTGTCTGGCAATCATAATGATCCTTGATATCACCTCTAGAGTAATTTGATTTTTGTATTTCTCTATTGCCAATTTGTACACTTTCAAAACAATCTCTTTTAAATTGATTCCTTTGTAAGAGTACCTATATACTTAGGGAATTAAATGTTGTAATGTAGACTTAACCTATATTTTCCCTTTGACTATACACCGGACTGCAGATTGAAAAGGTATTCAATACAATTAATAAATGTGCTTATATCATCTTTATGTATTAGGTGTTATATGAACGTGACATTGCTTAATCAGTGCCCTAATTTGAATATATTTTAAATATGTATGTTGACATAATGTTTAAATAGGTGTCAGTCTAAACAGGAAGTAACCATTATTGATTAGGTATATCAGATTGGATAAGTAAGATAGTCCAACAACAAAAATACATTAATTATGTTATTTGATATTTCATGGTAGAAGTTCATTGTGAAATAAATAAAAAAAATTTAATACGAATGAAAACATCGGTTTTCTAGAAGTTTTATTATATTTTATGGGAATGACATGTTTCGCCCTTCTGAGGGATTATCAAACGCCTTTCATATTTGATAATGCCTTAGAAGGGCGAAACTAAAATAATAACTAAAATAATATAATGAAACTTCTATAAAACTGACGTTTTCATTCGTATTAATTTTTTAATATGGAGTTTTACATCATTGTTCAAGAAACAATAAATTAATAAAAAATATTAAAATTGTTTTCTCCTAAAATTATCTTCTCACAAACATTAGTGATATATACCTACATAAAAACTAAATATACCTACATAAAAAAATCATTTTTGTTTTGTTTTCATTATTAAAAAAATAATGTTAAAAAATATATACTTAAGTCCAAAAACTCCAATAGCCAAATATACTGACATATTGATATACCTACCTAACCAAATAAATTTCCGTGAAAAACGCTGCATACCCATTTAAAAATGATTTTTACACACTGTTTACATAGCAACCAACAAATATTCCAAATCCAGTGATTAGTATACGAAAATAAGTTTCTCTTATTGTTTTGTTCTAAAACAAATACTAAAAAAAAAAAATATTATACAAAAAAATAACCTAATAATAAAAAAAATTCTTAGTGTTTTTAATTGAAAAAAATAGGTAAGTACCGTTATGTACGTTGGTACTTGAAAAATAATAAAAAAAGCACCTACTTATTGAGTTTATCTAATTTAAATTTAACGGTGTAATAAATTAATTCAAGTCAATCTCGTTATAGAAAACAGGAATAGATTTGCAAACATTTTTAGCGCACGCGCGTGGAATTAAAGCATTACTAAGCTTAATTAAAATTCTTAAAAAATAATTAAAGTTTTTTCTGCCGTACAAATAGATAGGTACCTACCTACCGATTATGTATAAGAGTTCTTATCGTTGGAGGCACCATAGTATCTACCTGAGCTATCACGGAGATTGATAAATAGTTGACACAGGCGATGTAAAATGTTGATACGAGAGAATACCGTTCATAACGACCCTCTGACATTTCCAAGGAATAAAATTAATTAATGAATCGAATGAAACTGATAATCCAACTGGCGATGTGTTATCTTTTGACAGGTCGGGGCGGAACGCGGGAACCGGCCGGCGAGGCGCGCCATTGGCTGGCCCGGCGGCCGCGGCTGACAGCTGGAGTGAAATACGCGCGACGCGGCTGCCGACGGAAACATAAAGAACTACGCGACCCAGAGTAGGTACTCGCATCCAAATAATAGGGGCCATTTTTTTATTTTTAAATTTAGATCTAAAACTAAAAAGGCGAAATAATCACAGTAGGTACCTAAATGTACACAAATATTTTATTTCACAAAACGAAACTTGTAATTATCGCAATTTTCTTTCAGTTAATAATATAAAATTTAATTAATGCATAAGTTATTTTCCCTGTTATTTTTTTCGCACAAATATTATACACATATCCTCAATATAACAACGTTTTTTGTTTGTTTATTTAATGTTATTTTAAGATTTACTAATTGTTTGTAACCTAACCTAACCTAACCTCGTTAAATAACCAACGTTACGAACACTTCAAGAAATTAGTTTCTTGGAGGAGGCTAAGACCCACCAAAGATTGTAGCCCCGGATAAAAAAAAATTGTACATACATATGTAGATACCTACCTAACAATAAATATGTTAATTGTATGATACGGAAGACCATATTGTAAATGTGTTAAAAAAATATATTAAAAAATATAATTAGTAGGTATAGGTATACGAGCACTATAATAAAGCCATATTATAAGTATTATTTGTATCAATTTTATTTATTTATTCTGTAACACACGTGCATCATGAGAGGTTTCTCCTTATTGATATACCACTATTTATTATATAAACAGCTTTTTTAAGATAATCGATTAATTGTACTTAAATCGTGATTTCAAATAATAGCATATTTAAAAATATTGTTTTATTTTATTATTACATAAATATTTCTTTTAAACTGTTTTAATGCCACTTTTAAAACTAAAAAAAAAAACATTTCCTGATGCTTTAGCAAGGCGAAACATGTCATTTTTATAAAATAAATTAAAACTTATAGAAAACAGATGTTTTCATTCATATTCTTTAGCTCTTATTAGAACTTGTAACATCTTTAAAATATTGATTATAATGCAATTGTTTATAATCCGATGATTTTGTTTAAATTTTTTGATATTTAGTAGGTAGAATATTTACATGCAAGTATTAGTAGATAGTAATAAGAACATAAAAAAATTAATTTAAATTTGTTAAAAAATATAAATATGTATAACTGTAAAAACATATTTTTATTTTATTGGTTTATAGTTGATTGAATTTAAGAATTATCAATTGTCTATATAAACAAACACTGAATCGTTGTTTAAAATAGGGAGGTTCTAGTAAATACCTACTTAAGTTATAAATAAAAATTGTAGTTTGAATGTGTGTTTCGTGCTACGAATCAAAAATTAATTTTATCTCTTTAACTCTCTCGCTAAAATTTCTCGTAGAATCATTATGCTGTACCTCTCATTGCTTTCATGTCTTCCAAATGCATGCAAATATGCACATAACAAACTGTTGGTGAAATTAGCGCATATATACATATCATTTAAACACACACACACAGAGGGAGAGAGAGATTATATTAAAAAAACGATATAAGTAAATAAGCGTTCTGCTGGTATGTAAAATAGACATTTAAAAACATTGTACCTAAGCCAATATGATGTTAAACTCGTGTTATTCAATAAATAATCTAGGTTAAATTATTTATAATGAAAATATACTTATAATGAAGAAATTGGTACCTATTTGGCAAAAGGTCCCAACTGCTTTTTTATGAATTTTACAAGAGAGCAAAAATATGATTTTTACATTATTTTAATTATTTATAAAAATGTTATTTTTGTTCCAAATTGTTTATTTCAAATGTCAATTTACGTAGCATAACGTTATCTGTAAGATATACCAGTAACTGAATAAAAAAAAATATACATATATTTAAAAAAATTGGGGTTGAATGCAATTGTACTTAAAAATTGGTTTCGGCAGCTTGCTGCCATCTTCCGGCCTAGACCCCTGGGGGGCTGCTGAAACTAGTTAAAACTAATTAGTATATGCAAATATCAAGTGGAATAAAATAAATACATTAAAAAGGAATGCATTGTTTTTATTTTCATTAATTACCTACAATGAACTGCTACAAAGAAATTTCTATTAACAAGATAATCGAATGATTTTCCGAAATCTCTTGATGGAAGTTCATTTAAAATAATAACAATAATATATATTTTTAAACTATTTCCACTTTAGTCTTTATTTCACTTATTAATAATTTTATAAAATGAGAAAAATAAATTAAATAACCGGTGGATTCTTGGAACATTAAATAGTCAATATGTGCACCATCTAAAAAGAACATTTTGTATTAAATTATTTTTATTTTGTTATTTTATTTTAAATCATTGTATTTTATATTATTTGTTTTAGATTTATTTTGTGGGTGTTGGACGATCGAAGTGTGCGCGGGAGATGCCTATTGGTGGCGATGAGGTTCGCAACCCATCACACCGCGTCTCCCGCGGGGCGAAAAGAGAAGGATGGAGTGCTGCATCAGTAAAAGTGTGACAGTCAATTTTTTCTGCCTACCCTTTCGGGGAGACGGCGTGATCGTTAGTTAGTTAGTTAGTTAGATAAATAAAAGTTTCATAATATTTTATGAGGGTGACATGTTTCCTTTTAAATATTTCCCGATATGTAGATATACCAAAAATCATATCCTGGTGCTGGATGCGTAGTGTTTTTAGGGGCCTCATGAACTTGATCGCACCTAGGCATAGTCGCGAAGTCGGATATTATTACCATCTTGTTAAGGAAGTTAATTAATTTCAATTAGCTTCAGCGAAGATTGCGCACGTTTCTAGACGCTAAATCGAGTAATTAGCCCCAACCATTAACCGGCGACTATTCGGTCCCACAGCTCCGGAGTAGAGTCGGAATTGATACGTTCAATGTAAAAGGACTTATTTCTACTTCAAAATAAATATGTTAAATTAATTTTAGTGCCAGAGCCAATAGAAAGATGTTGTCGAGTGTAAAGGTTAGAAATGTCTCATATTTGGGTCATAACAATATTTGTATACCGCTGTTTTCGTGAATAAGTCAGCTCAAGGGCTCTTTGACAATGTTTTTTAGTCATAAAAGGCGCATCTGACACAATCAGATAATAGTTGTTTATATTTTTATGTGTTATTTTGAAAAGCTGGGTTTTATGTTAGATTTAAAATCAGTCGGATTGTCAATGCATCTGGGGCGTGCAGGGAGCATATTCCAGGCTGATGGACCTGACACCGTAAAAGTGCATGTAAATATGTGCTAAGAGGAGAAAGATACCACCTCGTTCGGCTGATAATCATGGGTAAAATAGAGAGACGATGGGAAGTTGGCAGAAGAATGAGTAGAGTTAAGAACCTGTTCCAAGTGACCTAAAACTGAGATTCTTTCACTGCAGTGTTCGCCTATGTGAGGGAGACTTGTCAGAAGAAGAAGAATGAATTAATTTTGATTAACATATGAATTAATCTACTGTTATTTCGATATATGAGTGTACTTTTGTAGACATGTTTCGAATGTAACTTTCATCAAGTTTCAAAACATTCGAATTGGATATAATCAAAGAACCTGGCTACACATGGTGTGATACTATGCGACAGGTGCAAGATGGGTGCAACCATACAGTTGTAAAAAAAACGAGACAAAAAATCCTGTTTGATTAAATTTTTAATTTGTATTTCTATTTCCCACACTTTTCACAATTATAAATAATATTAACGATGAATATACTTATCAGTATTGCCATTCATAACAAAATATTATTCAATCTTTTTTTTGACTCGTAGGTTATCCAATATTGAGTTTTGATAAAATTTAACACTGTGTAATTCCATAATGTTGAATTTTTTATGACTAAAAACACTGTTTATCGATATAGAACGATTTCTCCCGAATATAAATGTGTAAAGCCTTTAAAAAATTTCAAGAAAAATAAGCTCAAAAGTGGAAAAAACAATGTTGTATTTCATAAAAAGAATATCCCGAAAAATAAGTGAGGTGCAGAATAGAGATTACGGGGCCGCATTCAATAATATGAGACTATTATTCTGCAATGACATCATCAACTTAAAATTGAGACATAGGATGGTCAAGTGCTATATTTGGTCCATATTACTATACAGAGTGGAGACCTGGATCCTCAAAGTGAACACAATAAACAGTATAGAAGTACTTGAAGTGTGGCTCCATCGCAGAATGTTGCGGATCTCATTGACTGATATGGTCACCAACAATGAGGTGCTACATATAGCCAGAGTAGGAATATTATTGTTGGCTGATGTGAAGTCTAGGAAGGTGGCATATTTAGGACACATTCTTCTAGGAAGATCGAGGGTAGGCGCGGTGTGGGAAGACCCCAGATGTCCTGGCTCGAGAATATCAAGGAATGGACTGGAGTTCGGAGGGTGAGAGAGATATTCCTTCTGGCAGAGAGCAGAGAGGCCTTTGCCAAGGTGATTAGCTGAGGAGCTGACATGGCACTCAAAAAAGAAGATTTTATAAAAAAATCGTCGTTATCCAGTGTTAGTTATAATGTGGTAGATGTTTTCACTATTTTTTTCAGGATAGATCTTCTACAGTTTTATTTTGGAGCCTTGTGATTTGTATTTTACGAATCCATGACGATTATCGATTATTCCTTCAAGTATTTATTGGATTTTTTTACACATGAAGCAAATGTTGTTGTGAAGAAGGAACCGGGTGGCCTTCATGACTGACCCAAGTGAATCAGGTGTTAAGCATTCTGTCTGAACCCAATCATCGGATTTTGTATTGTTAAGAAGGATTGTGATAACATGTGCTTAAATGTCAAGAAAATGGCAATCTTCTTTCACAATTGGAAACGATTGCGTTATTTTTAATGCGATTCTAAAAAAGGTACCATTAAGGTTATATTGCGTCACCCTGAATAAGATTTAGTATTTTTTTACCCCTTAATACATACTTAGAGGAATAAAAAAATATATAATCAAAGCGGTTCGTTCTCTAGTAGTGTTTGCCCAAGTTAAGTTACTGACTGGGGTCGAGGGTATTCGAAGCACTCTTTGTTGTGACCATATCATATCTTCTATTCCGTTATTTTTACAAAATGTCGTGGTTTACGTTAATATTCCGTATACATAGACAATATAATAATATGTACAGAATTTTCTGACTAAAATTTAAATTTAAAATGTAATTATAGAAGGTGTTTTTTTTAATTTATAGAATGTCACAAGACCAACTCTTTTTTGTTTGGATTGAGGTTTTCCATGAAGATTATATTACTAACTAACTAACCATAACCCCGTCTCTCCGAAGGGGTAGGCAAAAATAATGGACTGTCACACTTTTCTTTCCTGACATATTTCTCTTGATTCCTCAACATTCATACATCGTGTCATGCACGCGCGTCGATTTCTCTGACTTTTCACATGGCCGACATTCAATATTTGATTTATTTGATCGTGTAACGTTTTCCTCGATCTTCCTCTATTTCTGGATCCATTTACATCGTTAACATATAACTTTTAACCATTCTTTCTTCATTAATTCTTTCCATATGTCCAAACCATCTTAATGATCCTTTCATTATTTTGTTCATAACACCATCATTCGCTTATATTACGATAAATAAAATTCTTTTCTTAAAACATTTTTTTTCTTTTTACACCTTTCGGGAAAATGATAAAAACCAACGATAAAGGTGTTAAACTTTCAAAATGTCTCGATGAAAATAATCTCAAAGGTATAAAGTGGAAATAACTGTATTCGTTTAATTTATAGAAAATTCGTCATTATGGAATTCCCGTGTCAATAATTTCAAAAAATAATAAAATAAAACGATGTTTTTATATTACTATTTTCACTTTAATCTTTTGTTGGCGTTTTATTTCATTATTATTTAAAATGAAATTCCACCAAGAGATTAAAGTAAAATTATTGGATTATCAACGCCTTAAGTTTATATAACAAAAAACTTTAAATTGTTCACATTTTCTTGAAGAATTATTTACACATGTTCCTTTTTTGTCTTTTATTTTTAAAAATATCATATTTGGAACATAATGTATTTCAAAAGTAGGTCTCATGTGGCTATGAGCAGTGTGGGTCGGACACTGACCGAGAATAGTAACTCGCCTAGGAAGGCACTACTCGGTATATAGCCATGAAATTTTTACGGCGTCTGTTGCATAGGATATGAAAAACGTTAAATTTTACGTTTCCCATTCTCTGGAAAATCTAGCAAGTGTGTACACAATAACTCACTTAATATACAACACCTTCGCTAAATTCAGGGCGCACCGTCCATATATTTTTGCCATTTTTATGTTACACGCTTCGGGCAGTAAAATGTAAAATGCCGCCCCATAAACACTTTACAGCGGGGCTACACAAGTCAAATATTAAAACCCCAGCGCCACCTTCCGCAGATGGGATGTGGGATGTGATGCCTTCAAGCTGACACCACGGTACCTACCTCCCTACATACACGGCCAATCTAACCCTTGCAGGTGTCCCCCCCCACTACCTACCCACTGCCTACATTGTCACTAACAAAATATTTTTTCTTAATGGATGGCGCTAGTGTATATTGAAATAAAGAATGTGAAGTGTTCCTCAACATTGTAGTATATATACATCTTCCAAAAAATTGTCAGACGTGGTGGTCGTAAGAAGGGCGGAATGGGGAATGTTGGTAACATAAAGCGATCGCTTAACCCAACCAATGACAGGTCATAAGTCCTGTAAGCCCATCGAACACCATATTCTGTTCCCAGAAAACAATTTACATCTTCGTCGAGATACAGTTAATCCTTATAATTTTTTTTTTTGTTTAAATCCACATTTGACTGACTTCCAATGCATTAAGAGTATACCTACGAGTATATGAGATTTCAAGGGGTTTAGAATCCCAAGTAAATTTTATTTAATACAAAGTATTGAAACAAAATAGTATTCAGAACAAAAAAGTACTTATTGAAGAAAATACAATAGTATTGAGAATAAAATAGTATTGAGACCAAAATAGTATTGAATAAGTGTAATACAAAATAGCAAAAGGCGTAGGATCGAGGAGCTTGGAATAAAATCATCAAGAAGCTAAAAACCAGAAGATGGCAGCAAGCTGCCAAAACAGGTCGAACATAAACACACGTGGAAGAACACAATAATAAAGAAATTTTGTATCATTTTTTTTTGTATTTAAAATGAACTTCTACCAAGAAATTTCAATTAAGCTAAAACTATTCAAGATTGTATGACCATATGAAGTAAGTCTAAACTTAACAATTAATATGAATGATAACAATCTGTTTTCTTGAAGTTTTAGTTTAATTTTCGCCTTTCTAAACCATTTTCCAATGTTATATTTTATAATGCTTTAGAAAGGTGAAATATGTCATTCCCATAAATAATAATAAAAACTTCTATAAAACAGGCGTTTTCAGTCGTATTAATTTCTAGTTTTACATCTTTGTTCTAGAAACACTGCAATTAATAGTAGGTATATTAGTTATATTTTTGTATTTTATTATACAAATGATACTGTAATTATTAGAGTATAAAAAATACATATTAATTTGATAAAAAACCATTCAATAAACGCAATATGTGTCAAATTAAACAGAAAGAATTGTAAGCGCAGAAGCACCCACAAAAAATCTTGTATTCTAAGAAACAAAGTTTACTCTCAATAATTGTTGTCTCGTGAAAAGTGAAACTTGTACGAGTTACCATTATCCGCAAGACAAGGCATTTTTTCTCAACAACCCCTATCGTATTGTTAACATTTTAACCCAGTTTAAAATATTTATTGGAGCATTTTTTTTTCATTTAAGAATATGCAAAACCCTCTGCCTTTTGTTCATTACAGAAAAGGGTATTTTTGTTTATTCCTTTATCGAGTTTTTTTTTCAAATTTTATGACTCCATGCTTCGGCGAGACACGAAAAAATATTCAGATTTTACTCGGAACAAATGCAGCAAAAAATCCTTGGAATATTTAAACAGGACGAACAATAAACAAAGCTACTGTAAATGAACAAACGGTTAGAAAAAAAGCTTCAGTTGAAACGAAAGCGTCATGTCCTGCTTGTGTTTTACGGCAAGTGCCAATTTTGGTAGAAAAGCGTCAATAAATAAATTAGCGCCTTGAAAAAAATAGAAAATATTTAATTGAAATTTCAGGCGATTCTTCGTTGTTTACTAAAATTCAAAGATACACTTTACACAATCCTAATTTTTTCAAAAGATTAATGAATAAATGAAAACGCATTGTATTTAACTACGACATTATTGTTATATTTGATGCCAACTAGTTGTGTTTGCACCTAAGCTTCATCAGGGTAATATAAGAACAATTATTATATTGCCCTATTGAAGCATAGGTATAAGCTATAGTAAACATTACATAGGTATACCATACAACCATGCCGTGGTAAAATATGGCGTTATTATATGTATATTTCTTTAATATTTGTAACCATAAAGTGAGCGTTTCATTTGATTTTTCACAAGTTCTTTCACAAGTTTTCATTTGATTTTTCACAAGTTCTTGGAAGCGAACAAACTATCATTGTAGGTTATTTGAATTTTTTGATAGAAATTCTTTGTAAATAATGAACATTAAATATCTTTTTAATACACATACACGTATTTAGTTATATTTAAGTTGTTTTTCTAGATCGATTGAACGATTTCTGCCGCCCGCCATCTCATAATGACCAAAATATTGCTGAGAACAAATGGAATATTTTATTTTTATTTACTAACTTACTGTTTGTAATGCATTCTTCAAATCATTTATATTTTTAAAATAAGATTTAAAAATCAATGTAGGTAGGTACTGGGTTTTTTACGAATCTAGAATAAACAAAAAAAAACCGTCAAGCTGTTTCTCCGGAAGGATAAGCAGAGAGTATGAACCGCCACACTTCTGTATCATGACACTTCTCTAGCTTCCTCCACATTCATACACACACGTCGATTCTGCCAACTAACTGCCAACTACTAACAAGGCCGACCTTTAAGATTTGATTATTTTGGTCATGTCAGGTTTTACTCGGTCTTCCTCGACTCTGTGCTTCATTCTCATCGCATAGGTATACTTTTTAAAATTATTACTTTTTAAAATTATTATGGAAATGGCAGAATAAGGATTAGAGCAGAATAAATGCGGTAAGGATGATATCGCTTAGACTTATAAGTGGTAAAACGATATACGATAGAGTACCTATCAAATGTTGATATCAGACAGGAAAGTAGAGCAGAAGAAAGTATTGAGAACAAAATTATGAAAGATTCGCTGGTTTGAATTTATGGATGAATAGAGAATGGTCAAGAAAGTATACGATAAGGATGTGAATGGAGTACGGAGTCGTAGGAGAGGGAAGGATCACAAGGAATCTAGAATTTAAAAAATACACAATAAAATTGTTTAATTCGAAAAGAGCAACCATTTTAATTACCTACCTACACGGGTAATTTAATGTCTCAATACTATTGTGGTAGTAATATTGCTTACTTGTTTTTTAGTGCCATTTTTACACATACGTAATTAAGAGTTGTAATAAAAACACCATTAAATAATTTATTAATATTTAAGATAATCATTACTTCATTACCTATGTGCATATTTTTATTAAGACCGCGTGCGAGTATGAAACAAATAAAATAGGATTACGAAAACATTGTATATATTTACTTGTTTATAAACATCAATAATAAACATTTTGGAATTATTACAAAGATTATAAATATTTGAATATATGGAGCGCATGGACGGCAAAATTATGGTTAAGAAAATATACGTAAATGATGTAAATGGAGTACAGAGTCGAGGTAGACGAAGGAAAACTATGTTAGAATTAAAGATTTTATATAAATATTTAATGAGATTAACATGTTAAGATTTTTTTTTAGGTATAATCAAATATGGCTAAGTAAGGCAAAACATAATATTCCCATAAAATATATATAGAAAACAGACAAACAAACAAACAAACAAACCATCACGCCGTTTCCCCGCAGGGGTAGGCAGAGAGAATGGATCGCCACACTGCTCTGTCCTGGCAAACCTCTCTAGGTTCCTCCACATTCATACAACGAGTCATACACGCACGTCGATTCCTCCGACTTCTAACATGAATAACCTTTAAAATTTGATTAATTTGGTCATGCCATGTTTTCCTTGGTTTGCCTCGACTCCGTACTCCATTTATATCATTAACGTATACTCTCTTAACCATTCTTTCTCCATTCATGCGTTCCATATGTCCGAACCATCACACTCTCGTTATCATATTTTTTTTTATGAAATCCATGTTGCGATATTATGATGATATCTCACTAAATCCAAACATACCCTTTTTTTAATATTAAAATAATTCTGGTTAACATTTTTTTTAAAAATATTATAAATATAATATATTTTTCACTACATGTGTAAAAACTGTGTAAATAAGTAATAAAATATCTTTCAGTAGTATATTGTTGGGTTCTTGGGAAAATCCGCGTTTAACCACCCTCAATATGGAAATCGCAACGATCTTCGAAATTAGATAAACTCCTAATCTAGAAGGACGATTTGTGAGGATTTTCCCAAGATTCCAAAAAACATATTGCCACCAACCGTGAAAATCTACGTAATCTTTCAGTACTTATTGTGTTATTTCAGTACTTATTGTGTCAACTTATTTTAGCATTATTGCCTCTGATAACACGTTTATACTCTGATAGGCGTATTTTTTTGTATTATTTGAAATCGGTGGATCATATTTATATTATTTAGTAAATAAAATAAACGTAACGTCATTTATATTGCCTAATATAAATTCTAATATTTTCGATTTATGAATGTGTTATTCGATATTTAAATGTGAATATTTGATTATAAGACCAGACAAGCTGCACTCGATCTAAAAAACAGATTGCATAATAAAACAAATATGAATACCTACTATGATAATACCTAGAAAGCTTTACATAATTATTTATTCTTGAATTTATTATATAAAATTTCATTATGCAATCTGAATTCTAAATTAAAAATATTGGCTCCATTATAAATTAGCAAGCATAAGAAATTTATAAAAAAATGATGTCTGGAATTCTTGGTTCTCATAGCAAAAGGCTAAATAAAAACAAGTTTAAGTTTCTATTGAAAGTCATAATATTAAATCGCGATCACAAACGCCTCGCCATAAATTATGTAGCCATTAGCTGGATAAATAAATTAACCGTGCATTTGACAAGCATATTGCAGTTATTCTTAAATTTACAATCCGCACTCTTCTTTGACATCTTTAGGAGATTAGCGTTTGAGAAGCTGTCATATAAATATGTATTATTGAAAAAAGTAATTAAATTAGCGTTTTTTGCAAGGCAATTTTACAAATCTATTTTAACCCATGACAAAATGTTTACGAATTCATATCATATACCTGTACATATACATATATTTTTTGTAATTTTGAATATCACGACGCGGTTCGGAGGTAGTATACCTACCTTTATTACTGAGAAAATTATAAATATACATTTTTAGTTTTATAATATAACCAAATTTCTATCAATTCATAAATACTAATAATTATAAAATAAGAGGCGCAGAGAGTAATAATTATATGAATGAAGTGTAAATACGGAATTAATCTTCTTCATCTTCTTCCTCAGCCTATTCCCGTCCACTACTGAACAAAGGATTCCTCCATTCGCTTCCATGTCACTCTGCCCTGTGCAGACTGCATCCAGGTTATTCCAACGTGTCTGTTCAGATCATCCTTCCAATGTAGTTGCGGTTGCCCTGCACTTCTCCTTGCCGTCCACGATCTCCAAGTCAGCAGTATTTTTGTCCACTTTTCATCTGAGCTTCCGGCTACGTGACCTGCCCATTGCCGTTTTAGAGTCACCACCCAATGGATGATGTCAGTGACCTTAGTTTTTTCTCTCACCGAATCTGTCTCTTAAGCTTTTGCTCTTTGGGTCACTCGTAGTTTCTCGACAATTTGTTTGGACAATGTAACAGTTTCAAGACCATAAGTACCAACTGGCAGAACGCAGGCTTCATAGATTTCGTTTCAGGTTGATCGTGGAATTAATCAAACATAACAAAAAAATCTTATCAGCTGAATTCAATTGATCCTTATATTTATTTAGTATTCTTGAAAACCTCAGTTTTTTAATAGTTTTATTATGTGATATGGAAGTGATGCGAAAATGGACGTTTTTATTAATATTTACACTTATTATTGAGTTTAAAATCAATTAAAAATTGTTTTGTCCACTTTTAAAATGGGGAATAATCTGTAAACGCATATACTAACAACTAACAAACATCATTAACATGTATAAAGGTAATGTGTCATACATATACCCACGCTAATGTTTCCGACTCCTCATATGGTCGTCATTTGAAATTGACTTGAATAGGTCGTAAATAACGCTTTCTGATAGTTTGCGAGGATAATTTTTTCGTCAAATCATAATATTTTTTGTGGATGAAACAAGTGTTTTTAGAGATTTATTAAAAGCAGGAAATATATCTAATGTGATGCACATCACAAGCATACAGTCACCGATCAGTCGACGCATTAACGCGGACGAAATAAGTTACACATGTATTACACACAACATAACAGTATTTTTTTTGTATTTTTAATATCGATACAAAGTAAAGTGTAAAAAAAATAATTTAAGATTATGCCCAGATAATAAGCGTACAACTTAAGCTACAACTAAACATTTTATTAAGACTAATAATTATGAAAGATTGAAGTAATCTTCTTCTTAAAATACGAAGTTTTGTATTAAAATAACTCAAGTTTTTAAGTGTTTCTTCCCAGGTCTCCCTCCCTCCCCTCGTGGCATTTGGCTCTATCGATCTTCCCCATCCCTTCTAACTGGTTTTGTGTGCGAGGGTGAATTCATCCCTAGATTGTAGTTACCTCCCTTCCTCCCTCCAACCCTCACGGCTGCGTAGCGAGGGTGAGAAAGGCACATGGCCGACACAAACCCTCGGAATTTCTAAACCCTGCCATTTGAATTCACGTAAGGTGCGCATGCTCACTCAAAACATCTTGAATAATTACCATTTATTAATTTATGTAAAACTTTCAGTTACCTACCTACTTATTATTTGTCATTAAATATTTATTATGATCAATTCTATTTCTAATACTAACCATTGCGCCGTTTTCTTGAAGGGATAGACAGAATAGACGGCCACAATGTTCTTTCCTGACATTCTTATCTCACTCATTCAACGTTCATACTTTGTGTTATGCCACACGTTCATTTCTTCGATTCCTCACTTGGCTGACATTTAATATTTGATTGATTTGATGGTGCCACGTTTTTGATAGTATTCCTCTTTTTCTTGTTCCATTTACATGGTTATATAGTATTTATATCATTTCTAAAATAAAATTCTTAAAAAGCGCTTTAATCCAGTCATTGAAAATATGGCATTCTGAAATGCAAATAATTAAGCAAATAAAATAATGAATGTTTAAGTACTTAATTCTGAGCAACGAATGTAATTAATTTAAATAACGTTTTTTGCAATTGTTAGTACCATACCAACTTTTATTTAATTTAATTGTTTCTGTGCGTTCAATAATAAAAATAAACCAATTGACCAAACCCGATTAATAGATACTAATAAAGTATTTAAATTGGCAACATATGTTAGCATTCTGAAATGTAAACAATTTAGCAAATAAAACATTGAAATGATTACTTTTTCATTCTGAGCAACGAATGCATTTAATTTAATTACACACACGTTAATTGCAATTGTTTCTGGTGTATCAAAGTTTCTTTTATAGTTTCTGTGCGTTTATAAAAAAAAATCCATTAAAAAAAAAACTAATTTATTATAACTACTAAGATATGTACGTCGATTTATATGTGTTTTTACACACAGTTGAATATAGGCCATATTAGTATGGAAATTCGTATTCGTGGCCGAGTGGTAAGTGCATTGACTGCCTCCCCGAAAGTTCCTGGTTCGATTCCCGGCGAGGTGATTGCCACACTGTCTTTAGTCTGGTGTAGGATTCACGTGACAATAAAATGGCGATAGATTAGATACCTATCACATGTCACGACAATCACTATGAAAGCTTTAATATCCTTTACAATTGATTTGGTTCATGCTGTCATGTAAAGAGCGATTCAACAAAATAATAATAATAATAATAATAATAATAATAAAACGAATACAAGCTTGATTATTGTATTTAATGTTAAAATCAAATATCAGACCAGGAAACTGTCGATTTATCATCAGCCTACTCCAATAGAAAAATCTCGTGCAAGTTAATAATAATTTAACATTTTAAAGCATAAATTTTGTGCTATTTTTTATTAAAAAAATGTTAATTTATCTTATATGGAAATATTAGCAAGAATTTTAGTCGGAAGGCTTTTTGTGTTGTTTGAACAATAAGATAAATCTCTTTATCAGATATATAGTATACTATTGTAGCGAGGGAAAATAATTTAATATTGACGGAAAAGAGAAAAGTTTTCTAGAAGTTATAATATATGAATGATATGAGTGAATCATCAAATGTTCATCTTATTCGGGCATTATCTTCAATAAAACGAATGTTTTTAAAAATACTCGATATGGAGATTTGCACATTTTTCATGAAACAAAGAATTACTTTCTGAAATATTTATAATATTTCCAGAGAGTGGCATGGTTCATTTTATTAGCAAATTATAAAAATGTTATTAATTATGCCACATTTGGTACTCGTATACAGTAACAAAAGTTTTTATAAAAATATTATAAAATTTTCCCTAAACATGTGTTTTTCTTATTATAAAAATATATTACAATATTGTTTTTAATTGTTATAAATAATATAATACATTCCTTATTATAAACATAGAAATATATATATAATCTTATTTGGTTATTTTAAAGTCGTTTCATTAACTCAATATTTAACAAAATCAGAGTCATTTTAAATAAACAAAAGAAATGATATTCTTTTGATATAAAGAAAACAATGAAAGTGATTGAAAGGTTTAAGTTACGTCTGAAGAAGGAACATATAAAACTAAAAATATTAACTAACTAACTAACTAACCAACCATCACGCCGTCTCCCCGAAATGGGTAGGCAGAAAGAATGGACTGTCACACTTTCACTGATGCGGCACTCCATCCTTCTCTTTTCGCTCCGCGGGAGACGTGGTGTGATGGGTTGCGAACCTCATCGCCACCAATAGGCATCTCCCGCGCACACTTCGATCGTCCAACACCCACAAAATAAATCTAAAACAAATAATATAAAATACAATGATATAAAATAAAATAACCAAATAAAAATAATTTAACACAAAATGTTCTTTTTAGATGGTGCACATATTGTCTATTTAATTTATGTTCCACGAATCCACCGTTTTTTTAATTTATCACATAATGTAATAACACATAATGTTTTTTTCGATGTTGCACATGTTGACATGGACGATCCGGACTTTTGTGTTTATTTAATTTATGTTACACGTATCCACCGTTTTTTTTAAATTAGCTGTAATTAGTCACTTAACCAGCAAGAACTTAAAAATAATATTGAAGAAATTATTCAAATTGTCATTGGAACAAATGAAAAATTTATTTTTACACCACGTCACCTGAGAGTAAGAGGGTTCCAACTGACAAAAGTAAAAAGCTGAGAAAAATGAAGTCAAAGTTTCTAAGACTTGTATTTTAGTAACGAATGACGATATTTTAATGATATTTTCTACAAAACCCAAGAAGTTATATATCTTTAATATACATTTAAAAAAATAACTTATTTTTATAGTTAACACTGTTTTTTTAATGTCTTAAAAATCAGATGGAACCCTACTCATCTATTATCGTGACAAAACGTTAGTGAATAAGGGTTCAACAGCAAATGGAACCCTCTTCACTAACTTGCGTATAACATACCGTCAACTGAGAGTAAGAAGGTTCCAACTGATGAAAGTAAAAAGCTGAGAAAAATGAAGTCAAAGTTTTTAAGACTTGTATTTTTGTAACGAACTACGATATTTTGATGAAATTTTCTACAAAACCCAAGAAGTTATATATCTTTATTTTACATTAAAAAAAATACTTATTTTTTTAGTTAACACTATTTTTTTATATCTTAAAAATCAGATGGAACGTTACTCATTTATTTTCGTGACGAAACGTTAGTGAATAAGGTTTAACATCAAATGGAACCCTTTTCACTTACGTGTGTATAACAAACGTTGAAATAGATTGACTCTTCATTATTTTGTGATAGCAAATAATAAAAATAAATATTTTATTCTACATTATTTTTGCATTTACCTAATTTTTTTTTAAAAAAGATTCAAAATATTATAACTTTAAAAATTATTGTTTTTGCCTAAGGAAAAAGGTTTTCAATTTTTATATTAACACTATACTTAATGATTTAGAAACGGTGAATTAATGAAAAAAACTAAGTAAAACATAAATCTATAATGTTGGTATTTATTTAATAATATAGTCATAGTCATACATAATATAAAGAGTAAAATCGTACAAATAACATATTTTGGAAAAAAGAAAGAATGAATTAGAACTTAAAGTGTATTTTTTTATTTTACTTTTAGTAGTATAATAATACAAAATAAAACAAATAAAAACGGGAAAAATAAAAAGAAAGAGAATGAAGTAAGACATCATATGTGGCTTTTAATTTGATTTTTAGTACAGTTTTATAATATTATTGATCTTGAAGAGGCATGTATTTCAGCATCTCTTTTAAATCATAAATTTTTGGAGTAGGCAATGAATCGTTCAATTTTAAAGCCTTTAGTTCCAAAAAACTTTCATTTCCGGAAGTCCATTTTATCCGTAATTTTTCGTTGTGACGGAGATTTACACTATTTACTTTACTATAATCTCCAAACTCAGTCCAATAAGATACCGTATGCAGTGTTTGTGTGAATTTCAGTATTTTTACTTGAAGAAAGGGAACTGAGGAGAAGTTCAATTTTTTTGATGCAAGTCCAAAGTCTTTAAAGTCTCCTTCAGCCATTTGTATTATTCTCAAAGGGTTTTTGGTATTAATTTTTTTTAAACATCTGACCTATCCAATAGGAGAAAATAATTCGATTTTTGAGAGAGCTCTCTCAATCGTGCTATGAGCACTGTCTACTTTTTAGCACGACAGTAAGGAAATTCTACAGTGGGAAATGAAGATATATGCATTTTGACATCCTCAATAATTTCCTGACGAATACTGTTGCTTGAAGTTTGTCCTCTCATAAATGGCTGTGGAGTATTAGTTCGGCTCTTCTTTTTGTGCCTATTATATATAGGCTTTTGAGAAATAGATAACGTCGAGGTATATAATATTTTGCAAACCTGGAATTTATTTTCTTTCACTTTAAGAAAGTACAAGAAAGAAAAGGATTTATATGATTTAACATTTTCATCCTGACGATTTGGTCTTTTCGCCAAACAGCGTGTAGTACTGTTAAGAATAAAATGGTATTTCCCATTTTGATCTAATTTATAGTAATTAGAAAACTAATCCACCCTCTCGTCATGGCTGATTTTAGTGGCGCACTTTTCAATGTTGTAACCTGTATGTGGCTAACGAGTTTTCCCTGTCTGATTGTATATTGTTTTCCAGTTTGGTGATTTTCCTTCAGTATGGCTGTTTTCCATTTGCTGTTTCAGCAATAGCACAATTAGGATCTTTTGTAACATTTTTCAAATTATAAAACAATTATAGGTTATCAGAATCACTAACGCTCATCATGTTTTCCACTAATTTCCTTATGTTATCTTCCAAACTACATGTTGACAGAAAAAGCGCGCCGGAATCAGAGAACGAAAGAACCAATAATTAATATGAAGTTACATAGATACGTTTTGACACTTTGTTGGTTTCAGGTTTGGAATAAAAGGGTTCCATCTGAAGCAGTTGAAACTCTTTTACCGAGAAGCGTGTAATTTTTTTGGCGACAGTTGGAGTAATAAGGTTCCAACTGTAGATGAATCCTTTTTCACTGAATTTCGTGTTTTGAATGATCAGATGGAACTTGATTATTTTCGTAACATCATAATGATGATACTATTACATGTTTTTATTTATTGTACGTATAGATAAGGTCAGTAAGAACCCGTTTCACGAAAAAAAGCTATATGTGAAATTTTGTTAGTTGGAACCCTCTTACTCTCAGGTGACGACCTGTCAAAATTCTTTATAAAAACGATAAAACTAATATAATTTTAACAGCAAAACAATACAACACTAAAAATATTAATTACATAATATTGTGGTATTACCGAAAAAAAAATTATCCACCAGATTATACTTATATTTTAAACGCGTAGATGTTCGCGTAAATCATTGTGTGGTTTCGTGATGAATTCCCATACAATGCAGAACAGCATCCGCCATTATGAGGTTAAGTCATATCTTCTAAGACGATACGCGCGGGGCGAACACACAAGAGCTTTAACTAGTTTTCTGAACTTAAGACCATTCCAAACGTTTCCACAAACGCTAGGAATCTAGTTACGGCTGCGTTAATTAAAAAATTCCTTCGCAAAGCAGCTATGTAGAAGATAAAATCGTAAACACATTAGCACATTATTTATGAAGGAATGTAGCTGACTTGATATAACTATTCTTATGTAAAACCTATCTTTCGTTCAAACTGGTTTGTGTCTTATATACGCAGGTACAATAATTTTGCATATTTTAATCAACCTATTTTTTGTAGTGGTATATTTCTACATATGTACATATATATAAATAAAATGAGTTAGGGCACTTGAAATTATACATTTTCTTATACTGACATTTTGTAAATGTACATAAAATAATATGTAGGTACATAAATCTTCTAAAGTGTATTTATTTGTTATGTTATTTCAAGGCCTTACAGCGGCAATCTCTTGTTGTAGAGTATTTTATTTTCGACGACAAAGTGGCTTTTTTTTAAATTATTAAAATACTTATGTTATCAGAGGAATTAATATTTTTACAAATAAATAAAAAAACTTTGATTCCGTTTTCGTAAACGTTGATCCAAATCATTGAATAAAGTTGAGATGGTAGTGCATAGTGGTGTTTTTGTACCGAATCTTATGTATGGAAGTGAAAATACATGATGAAATAAAATAAATTCTGTGCAAATGAGATTACTTAGACGAATGTGTAATAAATATTCATGTCTTATAATTTTTTGTAAAAATGACATGTTTTATAAAAGGTATTCAAATTGCCATTTTGGATTTTTTCATGTTTTTTTATTTCATCATACGACTATACTTATTTGTTAGAAGATATTTTTATCGTATCTGGGAATAACTGCTCCTATATAGTTCTGTTAAATATGAGATGGTATTAGTACCAATTTTAAATATCTTATTCATTACGATTTAAAACTGTTAATGAGTAAACTTTGTTTTTTGTATCACAATTGTATTTTATTTTACGCGACAGCTGTTTCATCAACCAATATTGGCATCATCAGGTGTTATAAACGGTATCATTGTAACACCTGATGAAACAGCTGTAGCGTAAAATACAATTGTGATATAAAAAGAAAGTTTTTCATTAACAGTTTAAAATATTAAGGTGTTTCATTATAATAATATAATATTTGCCAAAACAATGGACTCTTACGATTTATAAAATGTATTAAAAAATTGTGCAAAATGTTTATTTCTTTGTAAAATCACATAAAAAACATCTCATTTTCACAAAAAAATATTTCAATTTTTTTCTCAGGTTCTTATCCTTCTTCAGTGTACGAAATGTAAAATGAAGGTTTCTTTGTAAAACAATGTTTATTTCTTTATAAATTAAGTGTTGATTCATAGGTATCATTGCTAAACAGCAGTGAAAACAATAATTAAGTTGTTTCGTAATTACGAGGGTGCTAACAGATAATTAGAGCAAAGGGGCCCTAGAATTTGTGAGGCCGGGCCTGAAGAGAGATGAAACAGGATCGAAATAATTTGTGTATGTAGTAGTTAGTTACACGAAGGTGTAATATATTGTAGTGAATTATTATACCTATACACACACTGATATGACTATATTGAAAATCTTGAGAAGGGAAGGAGGCCGTTAACATGTCGAGAGTGACGCGATAATTCCTTATAAATTATTGAACCATAAATAAGTGTGGCTCGAATAAATTTTCACTATCTGACAGTTATGTTGAAGGAGGACAAGTCCCGGTCGTATAATGAGGCGGCCCCGAATAAAACACGGAGAGCAAAATAACGCTTTTGATTTCGGAACATCGACCTTAATTGGATGCTGGGCAGATCGCGGGACGTGGGCACACACATACTACGTAACTATGTGCATTCTATGTGCAATAAGGCTGTTACGTAAGTGGGTCGCAGGTAAGTACTTGGGCAATTTGCAGACTTTATGTCAACGGTGAATTTGAAAATAGAACGTATTAAATCACGAACAGTAGTTTGCTTTATATTGAAGTCGATACTCCTTCTTTCTTGAATTTTGTCTTTTCGGGAGTACCAGCCCGAAGGCTATTGCTCCCCCACATGTTGGAAATTTCTTTCTTGGAGATGAAGTTGGATATTGTTGGATGGTGAGGGGAGGGTTACTTGGAGGATGTAGTGGGTTGTGTCCGACATTTGGACCTGACTACCCGGGTAGGGAGGAGTGTGGAGGGGTTAAGGATGACCTTGGAAAGGGGCCGAGGTCTTGGGTGGAGACCGAGGGACGGTGACAGGGAGTGGCCTTGGGTGGGGGCCGGTGGTCTTGGGTGGGGACCGATATGGCAATTGGGTTGAGATACAGGATGGGATAAGGATGGTGGAAAGGAAAGGTTTAGGCATGAAGCGTTGGAGTAAACAGCAGGTTGGCAGCGATGGCGTTGGTGGCGGGGCAGGAGGAGGCGGCGGCACGAGAAGCAAGGAATGAAGGCGTTGGAGGAACGCCAGCAGACTTGGAGATTGTCAAAATGCAGAAATATTTTTTTTTGTGAGAAGCTTCAAATGACAGCCGCCCATGGGCGCCATTTTGAAACAACTCCTAGGTACCTACTTCTGTTTTGAAGGCGATTCGACTTCTAAACAAGGTAGATATCTTTTAAAGATTTATAGCGAATTAGTAAATACTCTTACGATAAGAGCAACAAAGATATAACTGTAATATTTATATACACATGGCTCTATGCATATTTCCTTCCATTTAGCTTACGCTGAAATTACATAAGGAGCTTTTCAAGAAAATAATATAAAAATGGTTTATTTTTACTTTGACAAACCACCGGTTTCGATGTTATCAGAACATTAATCACGATCATTATTGCATAATTTAATCCATCCAATTTGATGAAAAGTGTGGAATACCATTTACTTGGACTATTTTGATATGATATTATATAAAGGTAGGTATAAAGTTTATTAATATTTAAAAATTCGCTTTTGTTTTTTATTGAAATTTCCTTAATCAATAAAAATTCAAACGCGTATTTTCTAGAAGTTATATTTACCTGTAAGAGAATAACGTGTTTTGCCTGGCAATATTAGATGTCTTAGGAAAGCGTAACATGTTATTCACGTAAAATATCATAAAACTTCTAAATTACAGACGTTTTTAAGCGTATTAATTAAATAATATGGAGTTTTACATCATTGTTCATGAAACAATAAATAACAAATTCTCTTATTATCACATATGTTATTAGTATAATATATGTTATTAGTAAAATTAGTATAAATAAGAACTTGAAAATTAATATTCCTCGTTGTCTTTCGATTCGAAGATATTATTTCTATTATATATTTAAAAAAAATACTATATCACGCAGAATTTCCGAATATAAAAAATTCAAAGGATTTTTAATTATATTTGTGTAAGAGAAATTCATTATCATAATTGATAATAACAGTAGCACGTATTTTAATATTAATGTACTTTTATTAGATCGAAGAGGAGGCAACCATATGTTAATATTATTAGTTTAAAGAAAATTGCATTGCGTATTTTTATACAATATTTCTTTATCGCTTTTAATAAGAAGGCAGAAATCAACAAAAACTGTAATATCACATTCCAACTAAACTCCAAATGTTTGTAGGTAAGCCATAATAAGCTTTCGTGCCGGCAACGATTGCAACGCCTGCTATCGGGGCTTTATTACCACGAAAGCTGTTATTTTACGGCCAAAATATTCAAGATAACTCCGTTCGTAAAGCTTAATGATAAAGCTACTTGCATACTATAATAATTTTAATAAAACAACAAAAGTAAAAACGCTAATCTAAAGCATGAAATTGGCTTTTATTCCAGACGGTCATTGTCCGAATTTAAAAAATCTAAAATATTTATTTTCATGTAAAACAAAATGTGATATTATTTATATTGCAAAACCAGCAACGATTCTCAAGATCTTACTCGAGTTTCCATAGGGTTGTCGATCACCAGAACGACAACCAAAAAGATGGCGTGAAAGTTGGACGTCTTCATCACAGACCAAAATTGGTATCCTGTGTGAACACAAGACGAACAAAAAGAAAAACAAGGTAGGTACATTTTTGTACAGAACGAGTTATTTGAACCCAATTACTGCAGACAAATTATTAGCTATTGATTCTCATGACCTGTGATAGTTAGCTAGTCTATAGCCATTTTAATTGTCCCGCGAGTTCTACCAGACCACAGAGATATTTTTTTTAACACCCATTGTCGGGAATTAAACCTGGGTGTATCGGACGTATGCGAGTAGTTTTAATTTTAATAATTTTTTATTTTTAATTTTTAATTATTTTTAACTATGCTAATTTTATTATTTAATTCATGTTTGTATTTTGTATTAATTTAAGTTTAATTCGTTTAAGTTTAATTTGTTTATGTTTTTGTTAAAATAAATAAGGCAATCGGTAGTCGCGTGAAAGCGCATAGCAAAGAGATTATGCAGTAGCTCAATCGAGATTATTCTTGGAATAGTTTTACGGTTGCTCGCGTGTTGTTAAACAGCCAATCAGAGGCCATAGCAACACAGCGGCTGCGACTAAATTTCTCCGAAATTGGAAAAAACGTTAAATAACCGTTTTTGCTAGTTTGCGGAGACTATACGTATAAGCGGGTCTTGTAAGGACTCGGCCTTCTCTCTTCCTTTAAATTCTGACACGCGTGGACACGCTGCGCGTAAGAGGCTTGGCCCTCTTAATTACGTAAAAACCAGTATTTGAGCTACTGTAAACTTCTCTTCGCTTCTACCCTGCACTGATTGCCGCATATAATAAAACTTTGTTTTATTACACAATCATTATCACGCCGTATTCTCCGTTTTACCATCCACACCACATCGGAGACGAGCAGCAGTCAGCGGCCAAAATAAATATTAATAGTACGGGGGGAGCAATCTGTCCCGTACATTTGGTCCTTCGAGCCGGATCAGTCTCATCTCCGATGTCGCCTTCACTCCGCTCCGGGAAGGAAGTTTCCAGTGGGCCCGCTGAACCTTCTATAACCACCGCCGGAGAGACTGCACCACCTGCCAGCGCTGCCGACCAGGGCCTAGCGCCCCCGGCAGCCTCCCTCATCGCAATCAAGCAGCCTGCGCCCTCTGGCCGGGTCCCCTCTAGAGACCAGCCAGCCTCTGAGTGGCTTCAGGAGTGCTCGCCTTCGCCCCTCTACAGCGAAGAAGTAGCTCAACGTCTGGAAATGACTGGAAGAAGTGACGCATCAGAGCGACGAGCCGACCAGCCGGTCGGCGGGGCCGCTCTTACTAAAACTGCACCATGGCCGAGTAGGAACTCGGACAGCGAGGATGAGGACCTGTCTGCACCTTCAACAGAGGACGTCGTCCGCTTACTGCGCAGCGAGCCGCGATCACAGCGGCTCGCCTTTGACCGACGCATTTAGCAGCTTCAGGGCTCGCTGCTGCTCCAGGAGACCACGACTAAAACCGGAGCATTGCCGGCCCAGCCCAGTCCTCCACAGCAGCTACCGCAGTCCACACATTCCACGCTGACCAGTGGACACCAACAAGGGAAGCAACCTCACTTTGGCGAGCCGGCGGCCGGTCGAGGAGACCCGCCACCCAGCGGCGCGTAGTGGGGATGTGCAGATCCCGCAAAGGACGGTGGATTGCCGTCCTACGACATGTATCCAGCCAGAGGCACCGATCATCTCTCTCACAGTGGATCGCTGTGGGAGAATATCAACAGTGGATACAGAGGGCAGCCACACAGCTCCGCTCCAGCGGCCGGCCTGCAGGGCCTGGCGCCGGGCGGCACGCCGTGGCAGCCAATCAATGTCACCAGCTCCGCTCCAGCGGCCGGCCTGCAGGGCCTGGCGCCGGGCGGTACGCCGTGGCAGCCAATCAATGTCACCAGCTCCGCTCCAGCGGCCGGCCTGCAGGGCCTGGCGCCGGGCGGTACGCCGTGGCAGCCAATCAATGTCACCAGCTCCGCTCCAGCGGCCGGCCTGCAGGGCCTGGCGCCGAGCGGTACGCCGTGGCAGCCAATCAATGTCACCAGCTCCGCTCCAGCGGCCGGCCTGCAGGGCCTGGCGCCGGGCGGTACGCCGTGGCAGCCAATCAATGTAACCAGCTCCGCTCCAGCGGCCGGCCTGCAGGGCCTGGCGCCGGGCGGCACGCCGTGGCAGCCAATCAATGTCACCAGCTCCGCTCCAGCGGCCGGCCTGCAGGGCCTGGCGCCGGGCGGCACGCCGTGGCAGCCAATCAATGCATACAACGCCGCTCCAGCAGCCGGCCTGCAGGGCCTGGCACTCCAGCGGCCGGCCTGCAGGGCCTGGCGCCGGGCGGCACGCAGTGGCAGCCAATCAATGTCACCAGCTCCGCTCCAGCGGCCGGCCTGCAGGGCCTGGCGCCCGGCGGTACGCCGTGGCAGCCAATCAATGTCACCAGCTCCGCACCAGCGGCCGGCGTGCAGGGCCTGGCGCCGGGCGGTACGCCGTGGCAGCCAATTAATGTCACCAGCTCCGCTCCAGCGGCCGGCCTGCAGGGCCTGGCGCCGGGCGGCACGCCGTGGCAGCCAATCAATGTCACCAGCTCCGCTCCAGCGGCCGTCCTGCAGGGCCTGAGCGCCGGGCGGCACGCCGTGGCAGCCAATCAATGTAACCAGCTCCGCTCCAGCGGCCGGCCTGCAGGGCCTGGCGCCGGGCGGCACGCCGTGGCAGCCAATCAATGTAACCAGCTCCGCTCCAGCGGCCGGCCTGCAGGGCCTGGCACCGGGCGGCACGCCGTAGCAGCCAATTAATGCATACAACGCCGCTCCAGCAGCCGGCCTGCAGGGCCTGGCACTGGGCAGCACGCAGTGGGGACCTGCCGCCTCCACGAGCACAGCAGCCGCAAACGGCGGGTGGCAGGGGCCACCCGCTGATACCCCCACCACGGATAACGCGCCGGGAGCAGGACGCGCTCCAGGATCGGAGCCCATCGCCCAACTAGCCGCACTGATGACAGAGGCGCTCCTAGGCGCACGCAACCACTCATCTCAGATGTCTGCGGAGCAGGGACATCAAATGGCGACCTTCATGGCTCGGAAGACCCTAGGAAAGGACCTGCCGAATTTCTCTGGCGATCCTCTCGAGTGGCCGTCCTGGCACGCTCAGTTCCAGCAGTCAACCGCCACCTGCGGGATGACCAATGCCGAGAATCTCCTCCGACTGCAGCGCGCCTTCACTGGGAGGGCCCGGGAGGCCGTAGCAACCCTCCTGCTCCAGCCATCACAAGTGCCTTTCATCATTGATGTGCTTGGACACCAGCACCAACGAGCAGCTTGTGGACTTCTGCCTAGCTGTGCAGAACATGGTGGCATCGCTGAAGCTCCTGCCAGTGGACTACCTCGGCCACCCGTCACTACTGAACGACATGACCTCGAAACTGCCACTCATGTTTCGGGTGATGTGGGTATGGGTCGCCAACCAGATTGCGGCACCCGTTACCGTCCACCACTTCGCAGACTTCCTCCGGCAGATCATGAACGGAATGACCCACGGCGGCTGCGCAGTGAAAGGAAGATCCCAAACAGGACGGGATCGGCACGCTACGGTACACACCACATACGATGTACCGCAGCAAGCGCCACTAGCAAAGAAACATCCTGACGAGCCAACCAGAAAGGATATCAGGGGCGCATGCGCAGTCTGTTACTCTCCTCAGCACATGATGAAGCAGTGCCCCGAATTCTCAGCCAGTGACATCAAACGACGATGGAAACTGATCAAGATGACGAGCGCTTGCGCTCGGTGCCTCTCCTTCCACAAAGGTCAATGCACGAAAGTATGTGCCGCCGAGGGATGCGGAGGGAACCATCATGCCCTCCTGCACAGACCCAGGACCGCCACAGGGACGGTCGCACATATCACGAGTCCTTCATCGAACATTCTCCTGAAGGCCGTTAAAATAAGAATAAGCGGCCCAGATGGCACAGAGTCCGCTCACGCTCTCCTGGATGAAGGATCAACGCTGACGCTGATTGACGCTGGAACAGCGAAAAGAATCGGCGCCAAGACAAGCGGAACGCTCCAGACACTCCACTTGCACGGGGCGTTAGGACCATGCCACGCAGAGACGCAAGCTCGACTCGTGCAGGTTGGCATCCACAGCGCCGAGGACCGGTCATACACCATCAACGCCCGCACAATCCGAAAGCTGAACCTCCCCGAGCAGTTACTCAGCAGCGGAGAACTTGTCCGCCCACGCCTGCTAATCGGGATGGACAACGCTCACCTGATTGTCTCCCGAGAAGTGGATTGGAGTGGTGGAGTGGAAAGGCCAGGCGAACCCATCAAATTACGGACATCGCTTGGCTGGCTCGCCTGCGGTGGTCCGCAGGGCGCGACGATTCATAAGACACCTCTGGCACTACAGCAGGAAGAGGAGCCACAGGACATGCGGCTGGACTTTGCTGACCACACTAGCAGAGGTGGAGCACACCGTCAACAATCGCTCGCTGACCCACGTCGCACTGGACCCGCAGGACGAAGAGCCGCTGACCCCCAACCATTTCCTGATGGGGGGAGCCTCGAGGCAACCGCACCTCACACGCCAGGCGAAGGGCAAACCAGATGCTTGTCTGCGCGAGCGATGGCGCATCAGCCAGCAGCTCGCGGACGGCTTCTGGAGACACTGGTTCCGGGAATACATTCCAACCGTCGGCAATCGGCAGAAGTGGCACCATCAGCGCCCACCCATCAAGGTGGGGGACCTAGTGCTGCTCACCGACCCATCGCTGCCACGGAACACATGGCCACGCGGATGGGTCGTCGAGGCCACCCCGGCAGGTGACGGCCAGACACGGACCGTGGCGGTCCAGACCAGCAGCAGGAGATACATACGACCTGCTGTCCGAGTCGCAGTGTTCCAGCCGGAGCCAGAGACGCCGACCACCTCTCCACTCGCGACCGCCCCCGGCGCTCCAGGATGCGCCCCACAGCAGCTAAAGACGACCCAACGACGAAGGACTCACCGCCCGAGATACGCCCGAGTATTGTAGTACAGCCGAGACTGCACGGGGGGAGTGTATCGGACGTATGCGAGTAGTTTTAATTTTAATTATTTTTTATTTTTTATTATTTTTAACTATGCTAATTTTATTATTTAATTCATGTTTGTATTTTGTATTAATTTAAGTTTAATTCGTTTAAGTTTAATTTGTTTATGTTTTTGTTAAAATAAATAAGGCAATCGGTAGTCGCGTGAAAGCGCATAGCAACGAGATTATGCAGTAGCTCAATCGAGATTATTCTTGGAATAGTTTTACGGTTGCTCGCGTGTTGTTAAACAGCCAATCAGAGGCCATAGCAACACAGCGGCTGTGACTAAATTTCTCCGAAATTGGAAAAAACGTTAAATAACCGTTTTTGCTAGTTTGCGGAGACTATATAAGCGGGTCTTGTAAGGACTCGGCCTTCTCTCTTCCTTCAAATTCTGACACGCGTGGACACGCTGCGCGTAAGAGGCTTGGCGCTCTTAATTACGTAAAAACCAGTATTTGAGCTACTGTAAACTTCTCTTCGCTTCTACCCTGCACCGATTGCCGCATATAATAAAACTTTGTTTTATTACACAATCATCATCACGCCGTATTCTCCGTTTTACCATCCACACCACATCGGAGACGAGCAGCAGTCAGCGGCCAAAATAAATATTAATAGTACGGGGGGAGCAATCTGTCCCGTACACTGGGTGTGACAGTAATTGCTGTTGCCATTTTGCCACGTACGCAGTGTTGGTTTGAAACAGATAAAAAATATGGCATAAATAAATCAATTAAATATAAAATGCCAGGACAGGAGAGAACTCGAAAAAAGGGACGCGTGTGCATGACCAAATGCTAATTGTTGAAGATTGGAAGTTTGTTAGAATTAAACAGTGTGTTTGTGATTGAAATGGTAATTGTATGATGCACAGACGAATTAAACGAAGCAGTGAGTTGTAAAAACAACGTTTTTAGATATGATATGTATATGAAACTGGAAAAAGTATGATTTTGTCATTAGTGATAGCAAATTTTATTAATATTTTAATTAGTCCATTGTTTTGGCCGAAACACTATGATATTTTAACATTTTATAACTGTTAATTCAAAAACTTTGTTTTATATCACAAATTGTATTTTTTTTACTTTACGACAGATGTTTCATCAACCAATGTTGACATCATTAGGTGTTACAAAAATATATAGCAAATGTCAAATTATTATTTTTTTTTTTCGTAGGTTTTACGAAAAATTTGACATTTGCCATATATTTTTGTAACACCTGATGATGTCAACATTGATTGATGAAACAGCTGTCGTAAAGTAAAATAAATACAATTTGTGATATAAAACAAAGTTTTTGAATTAACAGTTATAATAGTTTAAGTATAGGTATGTCCGTTTTTAAGTATATGTATTATGTCATTAAGTATTATATATCACACATCCTCTGAAAGACTGTCACAACACAAAAAAGCAGTTCTGAGAAAAACACATTTTAATATTTTTTTACCTTACATGAACTACTATGTTGTAATGAGAATGAATAATAAGCGTGTATTGTTATTATTGTATGTGAAATTCATCAATCTATTCATGGATTATAAAATATATTAGATGACAGCAATTTTTTTTATTATTTTCAATGAAAACATACATTTTCTATGTTACGGCAGTTTTTCAGTTTCTTTGTGCTCACATGTGTCTCCGAAAATTTTCGTTTTAATGACTTTTTATCGTTTTTTTAGAATGAAAACACTGCTTTTTCCACTATTGAATTTATTTTTCTCGGCATATTTCGAAAGTTTTACACCTTCAAAATCGGGAGAACGATATAAACGACACATATTTCAAACAAAATAACAAGAACCTAAATGCATTAGTTAAAATTAGGTAGCATAACAAAACCACATAACGTTAGCATCACGCATTATCAGCGTCAATGAATGAAAGTTTTAGGTTACGGTATTAAATTACATCTTCAAAATTAAATTAACTCATATATCTAAAAAGTCACATTTCGATGAGTTATGAATACCCAAACGTCAAAAACGTGTTCATATAAAGTCTATCTAGTTCATATAAAGTAGGTATTTTTCTTATCATTTCTGTGCGTGCCGCGTGCGTAATACGTTATATGAACGTACGGACGGCTCTTAAAGTGTGTCAAAATATAATATTGTGGCTGTCTATCCTCTTTTCTTATCTATCTGCAGAAACTGTGTTATAGTTAAAATACTGAGTAATATTGACTCATTGCGTCACTGATTGGTCGCCAGCCTTTGTTTTCCAATAATAAAATATTGTACGTGGTTAGTAACGGGGCTTCCAACGAATGATTATTCCTAGAGCATCTCGCTATAAAGAAATAATTACCACTAGCATTGTAAATCTATTGGTTGTTCCTACAGTTGCATCGTAAAAGTGACGACTAAAAGTACTTAGAAATATAAAGAAAAGCACTTTCGATTTCAATTTACAATGTTGATAGGTGGATTACTTACTTGTTTTATAAACGGGGTTTAATAAATCAACTTAATTACGCATTTTATGAGACTGTGTGCTATGTGGATTTAATGGGAAAAACAAGGCATAAATCTTCACAAACAACCGAGGCTCTTTGGGAATTGTAAAATCGCAGAAGAAAATTCTAGTGAAAATTAAAAAATTACGAGAATCTAAGGCAAAAATAAACAACCAAATTTTATTTAAAATTCTACAGACTATGCCACTAGGGTATATGGAAACCGTTTAACAATTTGTTTTAAACATAATAAAATACTGAAATTAAACATTTATATCTTCTTCTTCTTCTTTTAATAGATCTGACGATCTGTGACACAGAAATCATATCTCGTCGGATGATGAGATCCAGCTGTCCCTCCATCTCTTAGGCGGTATTCCAGGTGGGCGGTGTCCGGAGGGGATTTCATAAGCGGCTGTATATGCGAGTCTGTCACCATTCATTCGGGCTACATGGTCCCTCCAGTATCTTCTTCTGGATCTACTCCACTGAACGATATCTTCTATTTCGCAGGTTTTTCTTATGTCTACGTTGCGGACACGATCTCGGAGGGTTTTTACAGTGATTGTTCTTAGGACCTTCATCTCCGATGTTCTTAGTAGTTCCTTGGTTCGCACAGTGTCAGCCCGCGTCTCTACAGCATACGTCATGATAGGTCGAACATTTATATGTATGTTAATATTACGATTGTGTAATAATTATTGAAACAATTGAACAAATAAGATATGTTTCATTTTATTTTATGGGAAAGAAATATTTAGCCTCATTAAGGCATTATCAAATAATCAAAGACATTTGATAATACCTAAACAAGACAAAACATGTCAATACCACAGTATATAATAAATCTTCTAGAATACAGACGTATTCATTCATATTTATTATTGAATATAGAGTTTTACATAATTAATGTTTCTTTTTTATATGCTTCGTATAAATCACATTTATTAAAAAACAAAATAAAAATAAAACATCAAACACGTTTCAGACTAACCAGCCCTTTATCAGTGATATTATATAAATATTTAAAATATTATAAAATTGTTTATAAATTACAACATCCGTCACAATTGACCATATTTAAAAAAAATGTGAGTGTTACATACAAAGTATATAAAAAAAGAAACATTAAACATCTACATCACAAAGTTATGACGAACATAGAAGATATTTTACATACCTAATTGTTCAGAAAACTATAAATAAACACTAGGTTATACTTACCTACATATATTTAATGATTTTATTTTGTATACTTGTAAAACAATACTTATGGTTATTTTTACGAATCTGGTCGTAGTAAATTCACAAACGTAACGTACCTTAAAGTACCTACTTATAAATGTTATACACGTTTTTTATTAAATAATAATTGTTTTAATTTAAAATTGATTAATATTTTCTTCGTTATATTTAAGATGGAACTATTGCACTTACTTAAAGTAACAAACATAATAAACGCATCAAGGATTAATTGTGTCTCAATAGAGACGAAGATGATAATTGGGAACAGAATCTGGTAGTCGAGGTGTTTACAGGACTTATGACCTGTCATTGGTTGGGTTAAGCGCACGCTTTATGTAATGCAACATTCCCCATTTCACCCTTCTTACGACCACCATGTCTGACAAATTTTTGGAAGTTGTAGGATATATGCTAATATGCAACACCACAATTCAGATTTTCTATTTCAATCTACACACTAGATTTGCATCTTCGTCTCTATTGAGATACAATTAATCCTTGAAATGGTAACCCGCAATCGGTAAAATCCAGTATTCGTCTACAAGTATTTGTATACATTCAAAATATTATAATAATAAACGCAGAATTTTAAATTACATATTTTAAATTAATTATTTATTGTAATACATACCTGTTTATTATTTTTTTTTTTTTAATATTTATTGTATTTTCACACTGTTGATATCTTCACAATTCAAATAAAAAGGTTGCAAACTATAAAAAAAAATCGCTACCTACAAAGTGTCTAGACCGTTAATTGACGAAAGCGTCAACTGGAATATAACACCTAATGTCATTTAGTGTAATACATTATGTCATTAAGTGTAACACATTATGTCATTTACTGCCCAATAAAATCAATAGTTACAGTGTATGGCGAGCATGCGCGTTCAAAGGGGACGATCTTACGCTCTCCCAGATTCACAAACATCCAAATGGGTGTTTTAAAATCCATAAAAACAAATCTTCACAATGGCCGTAGCGACTGGATGAGATTTCACGATTCGCAAATAATACATCGTTAAACTTATCACGTGGTCCTTGGTTCGTAAAGATATTCAATGACAACGCTAGACAATTGATAGTCATTGATTTACTTAGTAAAAACTCAATCCATATTCGTAACTAACTAACTAACTAACTAACCATCACGCCATTTCCCCGGAGGGGTAGGCAGAGAGGATGGATCGCCACAATGCCCTGTCCTGGCATACCTCTCGGGCTTTCTCTACATTCATACATCGTACCATGCACGCACGTCGATTATTCCGACTTCGAATGTGGCCGCCTTTTAATAATTGATTAATTTGGTCATGCCATGTTTTCCTCGGTCGTCCTCGGCTTGTTTTCCCACTCACGCTGCTTGTGTACAACTTTTTAACCATTCTACTCTCATCCATTCGTTCAATATGTCTAAACGATATATTCGAAAGAATTATATAATAGAAAAGTAACTTACTAACTAACTATCACGCCGTCTCCCCGAAGGGGTAGGCAGAAATAAAGAACTGCCATACTTTTCTTTCTTGACATATTTCTCTCGCTTTCTCACCATTCATACATCTCGTCATGCATGCGCGTCGGTTTCTCTGACTCCTCACGTGTCCGATATTCAATATTTTATTTATTTGATCGTGATACGTTTTCCTCGGTCTTCCTCTATTTCTAGTTCCATTTACATCGTTAACATATACTTTTTTTAATCCATTCTTTTTTCATTGATTCTTTCCACGTATCCAAACCATCTTAATGATCATTTCATTATTTTGTTAATAACGCCATCATTCGCACCGCATTCACTTCTTATATTTTTATTCGTCACTCTATCATACACAGAGTATCCGCACATTCGTCTTAGAAATCTCATTTCTTCTGAATTTTTTCTACTTTTATCTTTCTTTTGCTAGTTCCATGCTTCGCTTCCATACATAAGGGTTGGTAGAAGAACACCATTGTGCACTGCCATTCTAGCTTTTTTGGATAGGTTTTTGTTTGCGATGACAACTTTGAGAGAGACAGAGTTTCTACACATTCGTCTAAGAGATCTCATTTCTACTGAATTTATTCTGCATTCATTCTTTTTTTGCCAGTGCCACGCTTCGCTTTTATACGTAAGGGTACCATAATAAATAAATTCGTAATATCGTAAGACGAAAAAAAACGTCTGTTTTCTAAAAGATTTATAATGATTTATGGGACTGACATTTTTCGCCTTTCTAAGGCATTATAAAATATTTTTGCCTTTCTGAGGCATTATCAAAACATTTGATAATGCCCTAGAAAGGCGAAAAATTTCTTCCATAAATTATAATAATAAAGATGTTTTCATACCTATTAATTATTTAATATAGAGCTTTACATCATTGTTAAAGAAACATTAAATATGAAAGAACCTTATTTGGAAGGATGGTGCCTGCACGTGTGAAGTAACTATAACTGTAACACTCAGCGCCCCTGGAGACGACACAAAGTTGGCCAAACCTTCCATCAAAATGGTAAGAGAAGAGGATAGATTTGTTCAATTTTAGGGCCATATCTAAAAAAATTAGCTAATGATTTACACGATGATGAAGCCATTTTTTATATACAATTCTTTGTTTGAACCGAATTGCTGTAAACAATTTGTTTTTAGCTATTATATAGATTCTTATGACCTGTGATAGGTAGCTAATCTAACGCTATTTTATTTTTACGTGAATTTTACACAAGACCAAAGTGTGCCAATTAAACTGCCACTGTTATTACGTGTAAATGCGAATTTGGCACTTGTGCACTAATTACATATTCCATCACTTATATACGAGTGATCGGCAGTTAAATGGTTAAATGCAGACGACTATGAAATAATTGCTTCGATGGATATTTAAAAAAAGAATACAAAAAAATCCGCGTCATTCTCACGAGTTTTATTTCGGTATACGAAGTTGCCTTTCAAGTGGAGGGACCCGATACGGTATCAGCGAGTACGTAGAAGGCTGAAAGCAAAATAATCTATCCAGACAACAAAATTTAGTGGTGCGTAAATTACAGCGCTTCCCCCGACTAAAAACCCGTCCTCACCAACACAAAAATTCGTTTAAAATATTCCATAAAAGCAGCCACCTACTAAAAAGTTTAAAAGTATTTTGAACCTCTTGGGAACTACACATTTTTTTACGATGGCCGTTGTTGTGCAGAGGTCGGGCCTCGGTCTCTTTGTATGATAGCTCAGTATGAAGAGGAGGACGGATTTTATAAGAAAATTTACGACCAAGTCCCGAAAAAGGTTTGCGATTGAAAGCCCCTCTGAGGTGGGTGGAAATATGTACCCGCAAGATATATGGTGAAGGATATTTTGTATGTAAAGCATATCAGTTTATCACATTATATACAAAATATATAACTACATCTGCAGGGTCGGGATACGTAAAAATACTGATAAAGAAATGTTAAACACAACGATGTAGGTTTAAGTAGGTACTTTTGTGCAAGTACCTACCCATGTAATAGAACTCAAAATAATGTTAAGCAGGTACTTTCATCAAAGTACCTACTTATAAACTACTATTGTAAATATCGAGCAGACAATTTATTGTTTCTTGAATGATGGTGTAAAACTATTTCTTATTTACATTGTTTCGTTCTAGTTCAGTAAAATTGCTGAAAAATACGAAAAAAAAAATTATACTTTATTACATGCGCGTGCATGACATGATGTATGAATGTCGAGGAATCGAGAGAAATATGTCGGAAAGAAAAGTATGGCAGTCCGTTCTTTCTGCCTACCCCTTCGGGGAGACGGCGTGATGGTTAGTTAGTTACTTTATTACAAGGGTATCTAATTAATAAAAATGGTGTGTAGTCTCGCGGACAAAACGCCTGCCTTCTAATCAGAAAACTTGGGTTCCCCTTTAAAATATCTAATGAGTTTTTATTTATGCTATATTAAATATTGTTGGTTAAATTCTATTACCGTCGATTTAAATATTTAAAACAATTAATATTATATTTTTAAATAGAATAAATTACACAAAAAAAATATTCACAATTACATTGTTTGACAATAACTATTACATATGCAAATAAAAGGTATTAATTTTAGCATAAGACGTAATTTTTTAAACTTAAAAAAAAGATGTTAATTAATCCGAAATAACGATATTTATGAATTGTATAAATATATTTAAAAAAAATTCCAAAGTAACGAATTTTTAAGAGTTTTCGTAAATATAATTTTTTTTTTTAAATTTTCTTTTTTTAAAACTGGAAAAAACAGTATTTTCGCTTATACAAAAATCTGTATTTTTAACATTGCCGTTCATCAAAATGACAAAATTTCCTTTCTTACTTTCTTATATTATATAAGTAGAATAAATGCAGGAGAATTGAGATCTCTAAGACGATTGTGTAGTAAATCTGTATATGCTAGAGAGTCAAATGCAAGTATAAGAAGGGTCGTTAAGTTTTTTTGGACACATGAAAAGAATGAGTGAAGAGAGAATAGTGAAGAAGGTATATGTATACGGCGTGAACGGAGCTAGAAATAAAGGAATGCCGAGGAAAACGTGGCACGATCAATATTGAATGTCGGTCACGTGAGGAGTCGGAGAAATCGACGTGCGTGCATGACAAGATTTATGAATGTAGAGGAAGCGAGAGAAGTATGTCAGGACAGAACAGTATCGGACGGCTAGTTAGTTAGTTAGTTAGTTAGTCAATTTTTTATTATACAGAACTGTAATATGTACACTTAATGCTAGTGAACAGAAACACATATTTATAAAAATATAATAATACTGAATAAAAAAAATACTTATTAAAAACAAAATCTATAAATTTACATTCTAGTCTGAGGAATAAGATAGATGGGAGTAACGCAGGATATAGGAAAATGGAGACTGTTTAAAGAGGCTTACATCCAACAGTGCAGAGAAGACTGAAGAGAAGAAGAATAAGAACTGAAATGCAAATATTGATTTTAAATCGATTTCAAATATGAAGTCGTAATTCAAAAGAATTGTTGAAAAAAAAAGATTTATTGTTTCTTGAACAATGATGTTAAACTCCATATTAAATAATTAATACGAATTAAAACGTCAGTTTTCTAGAAGTTGTATTATATTTTATGAGAATGACATGTTTCGCCCTTCACATTTGATAATGCCTTAGAAGGGTGAAATATGTCATTCCCATAAATAAAATAAAACTTTAGAAAACTGACGATTTCATTCGTATTATTTTAAAATAATTGATGTTCTTTTTCATAAAGTTTTTGTTGAAATTTTATTTAAACTTCATCGTTTGTCCTCGCCCTTGTATAGAGAACCTTATAGCAGAGATGATAAATTCAGCATAACTCAGAAAAAAGCCGCTTAATTGTTCTCAAAATCCATTCATTATACATTTAATATTGTTATCATATATTCCAGACATTCTCGATGAAGTTCTCACATGGCTCATTCTTTTCGTTTATCTACGCCTTTTGTATCCACAGTTGGGAGTGCCTGCAAAGATAACGTGTATCTATAGCATAATCTAAAAAAAATACCTTGTCTATGATATAAATTAGAAAATTTACGACAATATCTCGAGTATGACAGCCGAATGCCGAGAATAAGAAAATCCATTTACCAAATGAACGAAAAAACGCCCGTACCCAAAACGACCTAAAAAGCCACCCCTTGAGCTAGCTGAAGACACATAAATTTTCCAGATTTAAGTCGACATGTCCGAGAGCCGCTCCGAACTAAAGATGGCGGATAATTTATTTAAAAATATGGATAGACTTTATTTTTGGGTGGGTATTAAATAAGAAGAAAAAAACTCCTTAAATTCCGACGCTGTCTATCGGAGGTTGGGTTTCAACATAGTATCAGCTTACTCAGATGTAATGTGCTTGGCAAGATACCTACCCACGTAGCAGCGGCGTATCATCGTATCATTTATAATAATATCATTTTGAAACGCATTCAATTCATAGATTTACAAAGCAAATGGTAACAAAAAACTTCATTGGTAAAGAGAAACAGATGTCGAAAAAAATCAAAAGGTACAAAAAAATTATTCTAATTTTAAATTAAAATAAAATTTGTTCCAAACACTAAAAACGGGTAAACCTAAATTTCGAAAGGAGTCTTATTAACTCGACTATAAATAAACTATATGTACTGTACAATATAAAAAAATACTTCTTCAATATAGGTAAGTACTAAAAATATTCAATATTTTCCAAATTTGAATGTTTATAAAAGCTTTTTTTACGCAACCTTTTACCGATCAAATAACTCAGAATCTAAATATTTTAATCCTATTGGGTGTCCGGTTTATTTATTTAAAATTGTTTTGAAGTAAATAAAATCGGTATTTTACCTTCTAATTTTTAAATTGTGTAAATAATTATGAGGTTAATTTGTATAGCGCCGTTTTTGTGTGTAACTAACCTCAAGGACAATAAAAAAAGGATTTAAAAAAAAAATTGATTGATTTTAAGTTTGTACACATTATTCACGTTTTCTTCTAAGGTTAAAAACTTTTGAGTTTTAAGTTTTATGCAGTATAATACCTACTGTCATTTTAAGTTGGTCGCATTTAAGAATATGATCCTAAGAATAATCCTGGGACCCAGACCCTTTGTTCAAGGGGTTCAAGTGGGGGTCTGGAGGCATAGGAGGAATTAAAAAATTCGCATAATCACAGATCAAGGAGCTAGGAATAATATAATATAAAAATGATGTAACTATATATAAACAAAGTATCGTACGAAGCACTAAATTCGTAGTGTGGCATTATTAAAAATACTTTTTGACATTTGTGAACATTGTTTTTACTCCAATTTATTTTGTTTAACTGAATCAACCGGCTTCTCTCCTGGTGGAACTTTGTCAGGGTTCTAAAAACAAATTCGATGTTTTGTAATCCCGAAGAAGGTCCGGTGGGATATAAACCGATCGGTTTGATAAAACAAAATAAAAAGTTTTGTTAAAAAATAGTACTCAAATATTTAAGATGGCGAAAATATAGTAAAATCACGATTTAAGTGATACGCGCAGTGATTAATACGAATATAAACGTCTGTTTTCCAGAAGTTTTATAATATTTTATGTAAATGACATGTCATCACATGCCATTTACACACATAACGAAATATTTTTAAATAAAAACATTTTATAATGCCTTCGACAGAGGAAACATTTGATTCACATAAAATATAAGAAAGCTTCTAGGAACCAAACGTTTTCGTTTATAAATGATTTTATATGGAATTTTACATAAATTTTCAAGCAATAATAAATAATACGTGCAGTGTTTAAAAAAAATTGAATTCTTACGTTATCTTTCATGTTTTCCGTTACATTTTTCTAATAATATGAACAGTATTAGCGTTGATGCGTCTTTACGTAGGAAAATTCCGTCGAGGACTCCACTGGGCGCGACCGACAAAGTCTCCGAGATGGAATTGCCCAGCCGAGCATACACATGGCTTTACCCAATAAATGTCAAAGACAAGTCAATCTTTTACGATCCTTTATATACTTTATGAACCCCGGTGCTAGCGGGGACCCCGGAGCTCGCCTGTCTTGCCATTTTGTTTAAAAAAATGCTGACGTAGACAGCGCTTACAAGTTTATTGTGGTGAATAATGCCGCGTTATTATCCGAATAAATCCATAATATACTGCCATTGCTATTGTGGCCTTTGTGTTCCACGGCGATGAAAATCTTGTCTTGCGCATTTTATTTCAATAATAAGTTAGTAACCATTAACACGCTGCCAGTACTTAGCTGTTGTACTAGGTATATATTATCACCATAAATATTTTGTTTTATTTGTTTGATCTCTTCAATGTAATAACAAAAAAACTTAATGTATTATTATAGATAAACACTAAACAAATTATTCAAAAAAAGTCATGAACAAAATCGTTATTTATGGCTGATTGAAGTATTAACCAAAAATAATTTTCATACATCTTCAAAAAAAAAAAATTGTCAGACGTTGTGGTCGTAAGAAGGGTGGAATGGGGAATGTTGTAATACATAAAGCGTGCGTTTAACCTAACCAATGACAGGTCATAAGTTTTGTAAACGCCTCGACTACCATATTCTGTTTCCTATTTGCATCTTCGTCTCTATTGAGATACAATTAATCCTTAAAAATGATAACCCGCAATGGGTAAAATCCAGTATTCGTCTACAAGTATTTATATACATTCAAAATGTTCAAAAAATATTTTTACCTATACATGCAATGTTAAGTAAATGTAATTTGAACGAATTTTTCATGAGTCAACTGACCACAATCATGAAGAATTGGCTTAAATGTTTATTTTGCATGTACATTAACTGACAAAACTCTGATGATGGGGTTCGTTGTCCGAAACATTTTTGTATTTAAATAAAAAATAAATTTAAATAACTTTCGTCAAATATTTTAAAATCGGTGATAATGGGCACAGGGTTTTGTAAAATAATGTTTTAAAGTGAATGAAGTCTCCATTTTATCAGTTCAATGTATTGCTTCTATTAATTCAATCACTTGGCTCAAAGAAGATACGATGATCAAAGTATACAATAGTTTATTTCTCTTTTTCTTTTTTGTATACTTTGTATATACAGTACTTATATTAAAAAAACAAAATTACATAGACATGTTTCGGACAAACAGTCCTTCTTCAGTAAACATACATTTTTAAAAATATTATAAAATTGTTTACACTGTTTGTCAATGTAAACAATTTTATAATATTTTTAAAAATGTATCTTTACTGAAGAAGGACTGTTTGTCCTAAACATGTCTATGTAATTTTATTTTTTTAATATAAGTGTTGTATGTACAAAGTATGTATATATATATAAAAAAAAGAGAAATAAACCATCATAACAACACAAAGTATGGCGTATATAGAAGATATACAATAGTTATTTAAATATTTTTGATTGAACAGTGATATAAAATTTATACGTACAGTATTAAAGAATTTGTCATACTCTAAAGGAAAGTAATTTAAAAATATTTGTGGCTAAATGCTAAACAATCATTCTTCATAGATGGCGTTAGTGGATGGATTGTATAGATTAATCTTAAAAAAAATTAATTAGTACAATCAAATCTACATAGATGGCTAACTGGAACTGCCACGTGAAGATATGTATGGATTTGGAGTATATATACAACTTCCAAAAAATGTATCATACATGATCATAATAACAATGGTGGAATGGGGAATGTTGTAATTACATAAAGCGTGCGCTTAACCCAACCAATGACAGGTCATAAGTCCTGTAAACACCTTGATCATCCATATTCAGTTTCCAGTTTGTTTCTTCGTCTCTATTGAGATACAATTAAAAAAAGAAAGTAATTTAAAGTTGATGAACCCTAGTAAGGTGAAAAATGTTACTTTCTTAAAACATTTTAGTTCTAAAAACCCGTACATCTTTTAAAATTTTATATACCTATGTGATTTTTAATAATAATTTAGTTACTAAACCACCTACGCGTAAATAAATATGTTTTCAGACATATTGTCAGGTGGAAAACTACCAACGAAAAGTTAGATTTTTTTATGAATCTGTAATGTTTTGAAGCTATAAATATTCCATACCCTTCGTGACGTCTGTGATCCACCATGTATATATTTATGGAAACGTATCCAAGATCAATGTATTTCTCAAAACAGGGAGGGGAGAGGTTATCAAACCCAAAAGACGAAGAAAGTACGTAGGTACTACCCCCACCCCTGCCATGAAAAATGTAAATATTTTATATATTTCCTCTATGTAGATAAAACCAGAGGCTTGATAGAGAGACACAGCAATAATTTTTTTATTGGGCCACAAACAGCTCATTCCGCGGTCTTATTACGCTTATAAAAAGTCTTCAGCACCATAACTCTGGCGAGGATACCGCTTCATCAACCTGCAGATAAAATGGCGCCCAAATATTACGGCGATCCGCGCCGCGAACTTTCCCCATCAATTCCTGCTAATGAAACAGAACAACGGGACGCGAGAGGGCGGTTTTATTTGCCGGCGGTACCTGCTCTAAAGCTCTCTCATTTATTATCCTAGAACATAATGTCAAGGAGATATTAATTTCCGACCTAAATTATGATAATAAGAGCGACATGTTCTCATACCCGTACTTCCATTATTTTAATATGTCGTGTCCTAAAAACAAAACCATCTACTTTATTGAAAATTAAAGCGTTAACACTGTAGAATTCAATTGTTATCTTTGGAATTGAAAACCAATGCTGTTTATGTTACAATATTATATATTATTAATAAATAATATATAATAATAACCGCCGTTTCCCCGCAGGGGTAGGCAGAGAGAATGGACCGCCACACTACTCTATCCTGGCAAACCTCTCTAGCTTATAGAAACTTCTAGAAATAAGAAATTCTCAATGATACATTCATTTAAAGAAAAAAAAAACATTTCAATCGCTCATTCATCCTTGAAATATCCAAATAACATCTATATCACAAAAGCTAACACAAAGTTTTACCAAAATTCACACATTTACCTGGGAATAAAGAATTACAAGCGTCTCCCTGAGGAATTAAAAAAAAAATAAGTCAATTTAAAATGAAACTTAATTTTATAAAAATTCATTATTATGGAGTATGAGCTAACATCCTTACAGTATTTATTGTAATTAATGTGTAATATTTTATACTTTATTATTTTTTTGTATTGGTTAGTATGCAGTACCTTATACTTTTACCTTGTATTGTAAACTTTATTATATTATATTTATATTTATTCTCACTTATTAAATCTTACCTCAATAATAGGAAACAAATAGTACGAATCAATAATTATCTATCAAATCCTATAGACGTGACTTCGGGTGTACCACAAGGAGCCCACCTTGCTCCCTTACTATTTAACTTATTTATTAATGATATACACATGTCAATTAATAACTCATCGTTCTGGTTATTTGCTGATGATAACAAAATTCTCAAAGTCATAAATACTTCAGAAGATTGTCTTCTTCTTCAAGCTGACTTAATATCATTTAGTGAATGGTGTGTACGAAATGACCTAAAATTGAATACTGACAAATGTAAAGTTATGCGATTTTTTCGAAAACATAATCCAATAGATTACCCTCATAACATTGACAATATACAGTTATCAAATGAAACTACCATACGTGACCTAGGGATCACACTCGACTCTAAATTATCTTTTACCACACATATTGAGCTATCTGTCAACAAATCATATAAACTTCTGGGCTTTATCAATAGAATCTCATCCGACTTCAAAAACACTTCCACCCTCAAATCACTCTATTGCGCCCTAGTTCGCCCACACTTGGAATATGCTTCAGTAGTCTGGTCCCCATACTATGAAATTCACATTTCTAATATTGAGTCTGTACAACATCGTTTTCTAAGGAAAATTGGTCGAATGCTCAGACTTGACAGAGAAGATTACTCCTATTCTGACTTGGAAAAGCTACTAAATATTTCACCATTAGTTAATCGCAGAAATAAAAATGATTTAATCTCCTTTTTTAAAATAATAAACTCACACTTTGATGCACCCTGTCTTCTCGAAAATATAAAATTCAATGTACCCACCCGGAATCTAAGGCAAATTAAACTTTTTCACGAAAATCTCCATAAAACAAACTACGGATATAATGCACCTATACCTAGAATGACTAGACTTGTAAACTGTTGTCAAGACTTAGATTTTTTTGGATTAAATCTAAATTTTTTTTTTGTCTAAACTTAAAAAATATCGACCTCCATCAAACCCTTAAATTGTCTAAACCAGATGCAGCTTTTACTATTTGTTTGTCACTGAGACTACTTGTACCTTGAATTCCTTCCACAATATAATCAAATATGTCGTTAGCTAATTGCAGTCGTGTTCTTATTGCTCATCTCTAGTATACATATCTATTAATCTTTCTTCTTTACTCTCTTCCAGATCATCCTCTTAACTTGTCCTAGGCTGATTGTTTACTGTTACTGTTTTAAAATGTTCCTAGATTTAAGTAACTTATCTGTATTATGAATAATGTATTGGAATTAATTTCGTCAACAACAAAATAAATAAATAAATAAATAAATATTTTTATGTAGTGATATCCCTCACCTAGCACAGAAGTAATTCTTTTTGGCGAGGACCTACGATTATCGGTTTAATATTATTAATTGTGCTGTTTGTATTTTTTTTAACATTGTTAAAAATGAAATTTATCAAAAAAAGTGGAACATAAATAGTTTTGTTTTTCAATAAAAAAAAACCAACTTTTATACTACATACTACATTACTACATTAGTTGGATTCAAATAAAGTAGGTATGAAAAAATAATTATGTAAAATCCGTAATATGCATATCTGAGGTGTAAACACGGAAAACTTTTTTTATGATATTTGATATTTAGTCTCTTTCTAATTCTCTAAACTAGATTTATTTTGATTGGAAATATAATATTTTGACTAATAAAGACATTATCTAAACACTTTAACAGAAAATTTCGCAGCATAGTGATTAAAACATTTCCAAAGTAACTTAAAACAAATTTTATAATATTTTTTAAATACTTTTGTAAATTACATATTTAAAAAAAGATTTCATATTTGTCTGTAGAAAGGATAGTATTTCAATTTCATTAGTCAAATAAAATGTTTTATTTTGTGTACAATATCAGAAGCAATGTTATAATTATTGATACGAATGATATAAATATTATATTATACATATTAAATGAAACCTTGTAATTGCGTACATTACCACCAAATGCAGGTTGATGTATACTAAGCCTATGTAGGCGCGTAAATGTGTGTGAGAGCTATAGGCGGGATGAACATTTATTCCAACTCTTCTATCTAAAACAAGTTTTCACACTTAACAACCTACCCGGCTATTAGGGCAAGTAGGTACTCTTAAACTCACATCCATTATACAATAGTATATTGTATACATACTAGGAATCTTTTGAATACAAACCAAAGATTAAATCAATTTGCAAACCCTTGAAATAAAAAAAGAAGAATATAGTTTAATACATTGATGTTTAAACCGCCTAATATTAAATTTAGACCTGAAACAAGTTACCAGGAGATTAGAATTGGGTTAAGATGATAATAAATTAACTAAAAAAACTTTATTTTTAAATTTAGATACGTCAATTGTTTTTTTTTTTTTTTAATATTTGAAAATATTTTTTTATAAATAGTAATTTGAAAATATTAATAAAAATAAACCTATTCAAAAATAATATCTGCCTTGTTAGAGTAGAATAAAATTGATTTAAAAGGTCAAAAATAAAATTAAATTGTGTTCTGTTATGGAACATTGATTGATAATTTTATACGTACCTATATAAAATTTATAATAACTAACTAACTAACTAATCATCACGCCGTCTCCCCGTAGGGGTGGGTTGAAATAGTGGGCCGTCACATTGTTCATTCCAGATTTACTTCTCGCGCTATCTCAACATTCATACATCGTATCATGCACGCACGTAGATTTCTCAGACTCCTCACGTGGCCGACATTCAATATTTGATTTATTTAATCGTGTCACGTTTTCCTCTATTTCTAGTTCCGTTTATATCGCTTACAAACTTTTTTTACCATTGTTTCTATACATATATTGAAACCATCATAATGATCCTCTCATTATTGTGTTCACAACATTTTCATTCGCACTGTATTCGCATTTTATATTTTCATTCGACACTCTATCATACACAAATTTTCCACACATTCGTCTAAGAGATCTCATTTTTACTGCATTTATTCTACTTTCATCCTTCTTTTGCAAAATCCAAGCTTAGCTTCCATACATAAGGGTTGGTACAAGAACACCATTTATAATATCTGCCTATATAATAGTATTATATATTCACTTACATTATTACAAGGAGCACTTATTCATTTACATTTCCAGTACTCGTGAGTAATTAGATATCAAGTGAAGGCATTTCAAAGTATGTTGATAAAACATTTTAACGTATCTATCCCACTGACACCTTCTAAAAGCTCTTAGTCATTAAAACAGTTTCCACGTGAGATGGAGACTAGTCGTTATGCTTAATCATGAGATGGCTACATTAGACAATACCTTCCCAGCGTGGGATATCTGTCGTCGAATAAATGAAAATTATTAGAGCCAAGAAATAAGTAAAATATTATATATAGTTTCTTCTAAATTCGATATAGTTTTGTGTTGCGGATTCATTGATTACTAACTTTGTTTACATCACGAACTTTATTTAATGAAAGCTAAGGCATTAATAAGGGGAGTAAAGGGGATCCTATTGACTCTTCGAGCGGTGCATGTCCATCACCGTGGTGATGGGCATGCTACACTGGAGGACCGATCTGATCCCAAGTACCTATTCACACCTCCTCGACTTTGGTCTCCCCTGGAAACTATGCGAAATGTTAGAGATCGAGTGTGAATAACCTCGGTGGATAATATTGATGCATAGGCTAACGTGGAAGGAGACCTCGCCAACCGGTTGTAATGCCAACCACCCCCCATATGACATGTCATACATGGAGAAGTATGTCCAGCAGCGGACGGCTGTTAAAGAAGGCATTAATACTGTGGAATTCCATAGTAATACACTTTGAAAATTGAAAATAACGTAGATTATAATCCACAAAATATTAAAAATCGCGACATGTTTCGGAGGACACCTCCATCTTCAGGTTTAAATATGTAATAAAAATTAAATAAAGAAAGATTAATAAAAACGCTTTTAAAAATCGATGTTATACATTTAAATTTAAACTTTATTAAAAAAAATTCAATTAAATATAATATTTTTTTAATGAATGTGGTCAGCTTTGATAGATTTTAAAAGGACTTTTTGAACGTTCGAAAAAAAAAATCATTTAATATCTCTCAAAACTGACACATCCATAAAAAAAATGTTAATATATTTATAACACTGATGAAAAATTTCTCTAAGCCCCAATACAAAGGATTACAGATTTATCTATCAAATAATCATATGCCGAGTAAACGTAATGAATTTTCAAAAACTATGCAAGTAATGTGAAAAACTCAATTTTATAGAAAAAAACATAATAAATGTAAATTTTTTATTGATCATACATTTTTATTGAATTTTGATGTTTATTTGATAATAGAACTAATACAATGGATACATCATACGCTAGTTAATAGAAAATAGTAGTGCATGCTTAATTGGATATGTGTCAGAGCACATTCCATGAATTAATTAGCACGTTTGTGCTATTAAAATAGAATATAAAATTGTTTGATAATACCTTTCAGCATGTAATTTTAATTAACAAAATATAACAATCGATTTATATCAGTATGTATATATTTCTTATTCATGTGTCCAGAAAGAACCTTGAGATAATTGTTACATTATTTAATACATACTCGTATAACAAAATACGTATGTATTTGTTATGTTCTATAATAAATACAATATCACGTTTTGAGGAATTAGTTCACGTAGGTAATAATAGTCATTTTAACAATACATTTGTTGACTTGAAGAACATTGAGAACCTGTAAGAATCAGGATATTTGTAAATAATCAATATATGATGCCATAGAGTTCTAGTGCCAACCCTTATGTATGGAAGAGAAGCTTGAAACTGCCAAAATAATGAAAGTAGAATTAATGCCGTAGAAATGATATCACCGGGAAGAATGTGCGGGAAAACGATATATGATAGAATACTGAATGACGAAATAAGGAAGAAATGTGAGGCAGATAATTGCATCGTAAGTAAAATTTTAGTAATGATCCTTGAGATGGTTTGGACATATGGAAAAAATGGACTAGAGAATAATGGTTAAATTTTGTATACAAGTAGTGAGAGTGGAAAGAGAAGCCGTGGAAGAGTAAGGAAACCATGGCGTGACCAAATTAATCTAAAACTAAAAGGTAGCCAAATTCGAAGTGAAAAAATCGACGAGCGTGCATGTTATGATCATGGCAAGGTGAAACGTTTCATTAATTAATAATTCAATGAAACATTTGAAAAAAAGAAGTGTTCACAAATATTAAATAACTTGAAAAAACTTTGGCAAGCACTGCAAAAGAGCTGTTTGAAGAAGAGACCAAAAAACTTAAAACCAGCAAGTTGTTATTACAATTATTGACTACATTATTTAAATATGTGACTATATTTTAAGTTCACCAACAGCCAATGAACTAAGCTACCGATGTATGAACATGGATAAAATTTCACAGTCTAAAGATCAATTTTAACATAGGTACAAGTCGGGTCGAAGTCAATAGATAGATCAAAGTGTTAGTAAACAACCCATGTTTTATGGTACTTTATTTACATATTCTATATATATTTTATGCACACAAATATACAAGTTTTCAGTAGCTTTTTTTACTGTAGATTTACCGCAAACTATAACGCAACCTTCAAAACAACCGAATTTAAAAAAAAAAAAAATTATTTATACGATTTATTATAAAAATTAGACAATTGAGTTGTTAGTTATAATTTAATACTCGAATACTGTTTTGTGGATGAATTAATTATTAAAAAAATGTACATATATTTTTCCATATTAACATTAATAAATATTTAACTTGTATTAATTATTTATGCCACAAGAATATAAGCATAATAAAGTAATCGTTTTATATTAAAATTTGAGGAAAACGTCCGTTTTCTATAATATATTTTATAGAAGTGACATGTTTCGCCTAGCTAGAGCACGATGAAATACTCGATATGGTAAATTTCTCTCGGCAAATAAAAAAAGTCTCGCGATTTCTTTAATTTGCCGATGATCTGAAATTATTCCTGGAAATTAAAAATCCTGAAGACTTTTAATTTCCACACATTAATAATATTGTTAACTGGAGTCACAGTAATCAAATGCAATTCAATGTCTCTAAATGCGTTATGCTATCATTTACTAGAGCATTGAGAACTGTATCTCATAAATACACAATGAACAACCAGCAACTGGCACATGTATCTACGATGAAGGATCTCGGAATCATCTATGAGAGTAGGCTGACTTTTCGTGCACATATCGAGAGGATTTGTGGCATTGCACTGAGGATGTTGGGGTTCATCGTCCGTACCGGAAGGGTTTTCAGGGATCCCAATGTGCTCAGAGTCCTATACAACGCATTGGTTCGGAGCAGGCTCGAAAGTGGTTCTGTGATATGGAGTCCTCACGAGGCGAGATATTTCGTTATGCTGGAGAGAGTTCAGAAAAAATTTCTGAGGTATCTCTACATGAGGGAGTATGGTCCGTGGCTCTATCCCACGGCATTTCTTCTGGGAATGCTCGGAACCAATTCTTTACAGTTTCGAAGAGATGGACATCTAATAACCCATTTCTTCAGATTAATTAGGGGATACTTCGAGAACTCGGCCGTACTGGAGGATGTTGGTCTTTTTGTCCCCGATAGATATCTCCGACAGCGACAGCACAGATTGTTTTACCTACCGGCCGCCAGAACCAATCTGCCTTTGGTGACACCGGTGGGAAGAGCAATTAGTCTGGTGAACGCGGTCTCCTCGGAGATCGACGTCTTTCATGTTAGTGAAAGTACGTTCAGAAGGCAAATACTCTTAATTCTGGAGAGTATCTTGTCTTCCTAATGTCGAACCATCTCTAAAGCGTTCCTGGTACTTTGTTGTATTTTTATGATATTTTACCTGTACTTAATAGATGCCTTAAACATTTTCCTGTTTGTAATGTCTATTGAGTTAATAAACTGATTTGATTTGATTAAAAATGGCGAAACATGCCATTCTCATCAAATGTAATAATATTTAATTTGGAGTTTTACGTCGTGTTTTAAAAAACATTAAATGATATTTTTGAACAAATAAAAATTGAGTAAAACACACTAACTGTTAAATTAAATAACTTGGTTTTAACATTTTTGTTTTGAATGTATACAAATACTGGATTTTGTCCATTGCGGGTTAATCATTTAAGGATTAATTTGATCTCAATAGAGACGAAGACAGGTCATTAGTCCTGTAAGCACCTCGACCACCATATTCTGTTTCCAAAAACAATTTACATCTTCGTCTCTATTGAGATACAATTAACTTTGTTTTATGTATCACAGTTGTCTTTTATTTTATGCGACAACTGTTTCGTCAACCTATGTTGACATCATCAGGTGTTACAATAATATATTATTGTAACACCTGATGATGTCAACATAGGTTGACGAAACGGCTGTCGCGTAAAATAAAATACAACTGTGATACCCAAAACAAAGTTATTTAATTTAACAGTTTAAAATGTTGAGGTTTCATAGTGTTTCGGCCAAAACAATGGACTATTTAAAACATACAATCCAAAATTTTCATTTGAAGGAATTATTTGTGTTTTTATGGCTTCATATCAATAGTTACATTGTTATATATCTATAATATTATGTATGAAAGCTATGTATTGTATATAAATATAGATAACCAACCTGCATGAAGTAAGTACTTACTTATAGTACAAATGTACACTAGTATTATTTTAGCACAAAACATATTTTATCGGCGCAAGAACGTATGTGTGTAGCACAGGTAATTATCTTATCACTGATAACTCGCACGCCTAGCATTTCCGCTGTGTTTTGACAAGACCTGTCAAATAACGAACCAATCAGTCAAGAAGCCGAAAATGAACTAAAGGCTAGTGTCATGTTTCCAAAGAATATTGTTATTGAAGCCGGGTTTAGTGCCATCGCTGTATTATGGTAGGCAGGGCAATATAAAGAGGTGAAACCGCATCTATTATTGGCTCTATGTGAAATTATGTAGGCTCCAGTTTACTGTACCTATTATGTTATATGAAAACAACTGCCTGCGAGGGCCCCGCGTGGCGCGGACGGCCGAACGTCGAGTTTGTTTTTTATACTCTAAAAATCGATTTCTAAACCCGGTCGTTCTACGATGGAACTAATTTGGAACTCCAAACAATCTATTGCGTTGTGTTAAACATTTTGTAAGCAACTCATTTACAAAAAAAAAAAAACAGTGGATAACGTGGAATAAAAATTAAATAAACACAAATGTCCGTATCGTCCAGCTGACGACAAGTTAAATTATTTTTCTTTATTATTTTATTTTATATCATTGTATTTCAGATAATTTGTTTTAGATTTATTATGTAGACGTTGAACGATCGAAGTGTGCGCGGGAGATGCCTTTGGTGGCGATGAGGTTCGCAACCCATCACACCGCGTCTCTCGCGATGGCGAAAAGAGAAGGATGGAGTGCCGCATCGATTAAAGTGTGGCAGTCCATTCTTTCTGCCTACCCTTTCGGGAGACGGCGTGATGGTTAGTTAGTTAGTTAGTTACTCTTTTACAAAAAAGATAAACATTTCAGAAAAATGAAACAAGAAGCTCCGCTTGGAACTCAACTGATTGGTGAATAAAAACAATATATTTAAGTGATTTTAAAATAAAACATTTTGGTGTATGTATAAATATTTCAAAAATTTTTACACCACAAGTTAAGTGCTTCTTATTATTATACATACGAAATTATATGTACGAGCATTATAATACATTTTTCCTTTCGAGTTTCAATAGTAGGGATTGGTTTGCAGCAAGTTTTGTATCTTTGCTGATTTTTGGAATGCCACTTGCGCATTTTCAATGTGGTAGTTTTCCGTTGTTTTCCACATTCATTATACAAAATTATATTGAACACAAAATTTCTAAACATATTTTAAGTAATTTTTCACAAATAAACAAGCGAGCGGTTAAGTTGTATTATTTTGTGCCCAAAATGACAATTACTTGTTTTGGTGAATCTTGCCCTTCTTTAGTGAATAAACAATGGAAAAATGTTTAAGAAAAGGATGATAATTTTAAATAAATTCAAACTTATTTAATAATATCTTGATATCTGAATCTAGAAGTTTAGGAGTCGATTACAGATAGAGATAGTACGATTATATTTTTTTAATAATATTTTATTAATATGCATTTAATAAAGATTTTTGATTGAAGAATATATTTTTATTATGTATTAATACTTCTTATATTTATCTGACAAAATATATATATTATTCAATATCAAAAATATTTAAATGCCACTTTCATAAAGTAATTAATGATAAAAAAAGTCGTTAAAAAAATAAAATTATGTATGAAAAAAAGTACATAATACTTAAGAACCAACCTGCCTCTGGTGATACCGGTGAAAAGAGAAATAAAAATGCTGATCGTGATCACTTAGGAGATCGACATTTTTTTATTTTGATGAAATAATTTCCAAGAGGAAAAAACTTCAAATATTGCATAGTATTGAGTCTTCTTAGCGTCGTACTTGTTCATGTGTTCCCGGGTGGATCCATTCTTTAAAATTGGTAATTTCAAAATTTGTAATTCAAAAATAAATTTACACTACAGGTAACATATTTTGTTTTCACGTCACTTTATTTGTTTCGCTTCGTTAGGGTTACAGAAACATTCTATAATCCATTGTTTTGGCGAAAATACGTTGATACTTCAACACTATTAACAGTTTAATTAAAGAACTGTTATAGAATATCACAATTGATTACATTTATTTTGAAACCTATGTAAGCATCATCAAGTGTTATAATCAACTAAAAAACATTATAATTATTAATAAAATAAAATTCGTTCAATTGGATATTTCGCTAGTTGTCAAGAGCGTACTTTAGAAATTGTTTAATCCATTAATAATTTGTTTAAAATTAGATTAGAATTATTTCATTAAAGTTCTTGGCAGAGTTGTTTTAAATAATGAAAACAAAAAAATTGATATAAAATTTCTTTATTCTTATATATTTAGTGTGCTTCCAATTGTGTTTATGTTCGACCGGTTTCGGAATCCGTCCGCCATCCGCCATCTCCTGGGATCATCCCCAGAAGATGGCAGCAAGCTGCCGAAACCGGACGAACATAAATACAAGTGGAAGCACACTAAATACATAATAATAATAAAAAAAATTATAATTTTTTTTTGTTTTCATTATTTAAAATGAGCTTCTACCAAGAAATTTCAATTAAAATCAATAACTATTGGGAGTTGTTACAGTTAATGGTTATATGCGGCCAAATCCCACACTGGGATGTAAGAAGTAGAATAAGAATAATAATTGATAGTCTAATGGGTTACAGGTGAATTAAATTTGAGTGAGTATCTACACTTTCTTTAAAATAGGGAACATGTTAAGTATAGGACTATTAGTATGATTGGTTTGATTTAAAATAAAGCATATTTGTAATAAGTCTGTATTCTCCATTTGAAAAGTAAAGAATTAAATTAAATAAAACTGTTTAGGTTTATATAGTAAAAATAATGAAGATTTTGTAACTATTTAAAAAACTGAAATGAGTCCTTGAAATTTTATAAATATTATAATATTAAGGCGCCAATAACGGCAATCGGTAGAGCTTCTATTATTTATAATTAGAACAAAGCGTAGCCTACACCGAAGATTTAGAAGGCTTCCTCAATTTAAATATATTCCCGTGTATCTCGTCGATTCTCACACTATTTTTGGTTTGGTGTATAATTCAACTGACTAACAAACTAACCATCACGCCGTCTCCCCTCCAAGGGGTAGGCAGAAAGAATAAACTGCCACACTTCACACTTTAACCGATGCGGCACTCCATCCTTTTCTTTTCACCCCCACGGGAGACGCGGTGTGATGGGTTACGAACCAATATGATAGCTATATCCTTTACATTGATTTGGCTCGTGCTGTAATGAAGGGTTGTAATTTTAATACAAATTTCAGTAATTTCAAATTAACCCAGATAAGCAAGTTTTAAACGATAGATATAATAGGTGTTTTTTAAAACACTTTTGATATATTCGAAACGTGAAACTCGACTAGCATTAGTGGTCCCAATTTTACAGCGCAGTATAAAACTAAAATCGCGTGAGGTACCTACCTCCGCCTAATGTTGATTCTGTCCGTCTCTCCGCGTGTACGGTGTGCGGGACCAATTAGCGCCCAGTCCTTCGGCCCCGGGCTGCAGGCCCGCACTGGAACAGCCCGCCCGACCTTGACATTGCCGTTGCTGGCGCCATTCGACGGCTTTTTGGGCGAGGCGACCCTGAACCTGGTCATGACGTCACAGACGCTCATCCAAACGCAGGAACAGCTGTTTTTTTCCATATTAATAACCGGCACATATACAAAAACATATTTGTATGTGTACATGATTCACGCATACACAATTGAACACGTATATAATTTATTTAATCGACTATTATTCTGAGCTTTTAGTAAAAGTTTAATGACACGATGAATCGATAATTGGAATTATAATAATATATCCTGGAAATTCAATTAAAACTTATGAACGAGTATGTAGGTATTAAAGAAAACAGGTTGAAAAATTATTGACCAGACAGAAAATAAATTGTAAATACTGAGATTAAATATCGGCGCAATTTTTAAAGATACGAATGAACGAGAGAGTCTTTATTTACTTAGGAAAGTAAAAAAATGATTTTTTTAATTAAACAAATCCAGTTAATTAAACTTTCATTTTCAAATGAAAATAAATTTTAAAATCACTATGAGTTCTGTTTTATATACTCGAAAAACATCGCTTTTATAAAAATTAAAAACCCATTTAAATTTGAATATCTATTTATCAGTACTAATTGATTTTTTTTTATTGTGACGAAATATCGGAGTCTCCAGTGGCGAAACTGCGTCTCCTATATCACAAATTTACTAAAATTTTCAATACTAATCAAATTTGTTAAATATATCATAAACAGATCATACCTTAAGACAATTATTTAATTTGTGTTGTGAATATTTTAAATTAATAACACATTTTTCAAATTATTGACCAGTTTTAACCTCACCGGAGCTTTGTCTAAAAAAAAACAATTGATATTTAGGTTTCCATCGATTTAATTATATATTTTTTAAACTTTTTTTTAAAACATAAACCTTTATCATAAATGTATGCAGATTAAACTTTATTTAGCGGCTTTGAATTCTTCAACGTAAACTCATAGATATGTTTTACGCTTTTAGAAACTCGGAAATTTTACTGTTTATTATTTTTGTCACGCGGTTTTTTATTCAAATCAAATCAAATCAAATCAAATCAGTTTATTTTCTCAAAAGACATTACAAACATTTTTTATAGTTTAAGGCATCTATTGAGAACAGGTAAAACATAAGGAATATATAATACCAGGAACGCATGAGAGATGGTTCGACATTAGGAATACAAAATACTCTCCAAAGTCAAGAGTATTTGTCTTCTGAATGTACTTTCACGAATATGAACACTATTGTGTCCACAATATTTCACGAATATTGTGTCCACAATAAACAATTTTCGTAAATAAATAATATTAACGAATACACATAGATGCAATTAGATTCAAATGAAATATTTTCAGCAGACTTGAGCGAAAAGATAATTAATTACCTATCAATTTCAAAGTCGTAAAGTCATATCAATATGAAAACGTGTTTTGAAAAGTAAGTACTCACACCTTGGAAGCCGACCGTGTGATGGCTGCTTTATGGTATGTGGTGTGAGTGAAATAAACTATTGAATCTGATCGGAAAATAAATATCTCTAATGTGCATGATTTTATGAAAACTTCTGACTAGTTTGACAAGAAAATATAAAATATATTGGTATTATATCAAACATATTGTTTGAATTTGTTTATCAAAGTTTGAATATAGTCTTGCTGAAAGCTAATTTATTCTAACAAAAAAACTCAATGGATCAAATTTTACCATTCTATGGTATAAATAAATAGATATTTTATATCCTATCATGGATAAGTTTTTTTTTAAAACAATGTGGTTATTAGCATCAAACATATTTAATGTGTGAAAGTTGATTTGTATTTATTTGGAAAACGTTTTTTTTCTGTTAGTTTTAAGTATCGATTACTTATTTCATGGTAAAGATACGAGAGTACCGAAACCGGACAATTATAAGTGGCCAAAACGTGTCGTTAAGCTGTTTATGGGCATGTTATTGGAAAAAATTTCATGGTTGCTGAATTAATTGTCTTGTGCTAGAAGATATTGGAGAGACCATATGGAAATAATGGACAGATTAGAGACATAGAGAGACCATATGGATATAAAAATACTTAAATTTACAAAGCATTGCATCTCTGCGATCATTTTAATTGTAAAACCTTAATGTGCTCTTCTATTTCTGAATATTTTTGATAGTTTCCAATTTCCATAGAAGTGACAAAATAATCCACAGAAGTGACAAAATTTATTAAAAATAGAAATAAAAATATAATTAACAGAGTGTGCACACCTGTTGAAGTTAGATTACCTCACCTTGCCCTATATGGGAAACCAGAGTAAAGAAGGACGTCTGGAAGACACCCAAGGGATGGAAAGACAGCTGGTAATCCACATAGCAATAGGTAGAAAACTCTGCACAAACATGCCATGATGGCCTCCTACCAGTATAAGAAGAAGAAAAAGAAGAAGTCTTATTTTGGTAGTAGTGAAAAAAAGTTTGTTGAGCAGACTTTTTTGCTTAAAGGCGATTGTAAATATGATGACGATTTGTAAATAATGAAACTTGGGCCGAGAATAATTTTAACACACACACAAAATTTAAAATAGGTAAATCCGTTCTATTTTTAAAAACTGGCGGCAGCATTCAAATGAACCATTTCGTCAACAGTTTATTGTTACTCGGGCAGAAAAAAGTGAAAGCGAAAAAAATCCATTCAAGGGTGGAATTTCGGGCAATATTGTTCGGATGTAAACAAACAGTGCATTTGCATACATCCCTTCCTATTGTTTTCGCTTCGAAAAAAATGTTTAGAGTGACAATTGACTACCGCTTGCATTGTGTAACAATGCGTTAACCCTACACCAAGTGAAGGCCGCCTAAAATGAAGATATTATTTTAGTATGCAAATAAACAAAAGTGAAATCTGTTTCAGTTGTTTTGTTTTTAACATGGATAGTAGTGAATAAAATGGTATTTTCCAAGAAAGAAATCATACTAGTACCAACACACACGCAGAGTTGTTACTAAGGGGTAGGCAGAAAGAATGGACTGCCACACTTTTCTTTCCTGACATATTTCTCTCGCTTCCTCATCATTCATACATCGTGTCATGCACGCGCGTCGATTTCTCTGACTTCTCACATGACCGACATTCAATATTTGATTTATTTGATCGTGCCAAGTTTTCCTTGGTCTTCCTCTATTTCTGGTTCCATTTACATCTTTAACATATACTTTTTTTACCATTATTTCTTAAGAGATCTCTTTTTACTGCATTTATTCTACTTTCATCCTTCTTTTGCCAGTTCCATGCTTCACTTCCATACATAAGGGTCGGTAGAAGAACACCATTGTGCACTGCCATTCTAGCTTTTTTGGATAGATTTTTGTTTGCGATGACAACTTTAAGTGCACCATTCACTTTGTCGCCTGCCCCAACCCTTCTTTTAATATCCCTCTCCACTCGCCCATCTCTTGTTAACATACGACCTAAATACACGAACTCATCTACTTGCTCCAAATTTTCACCATTCACGCTAATGTTGCAGACTGTCATGATTTATTCCTTTTCAAATAAAACATTAAAAAAATATATATTTATAATAGTAAATTCCACTTACCTATGTTTATGTATTCAACCGGTTTCAGCAGCTTGCTGCTATCTAGAAGATGACAGCGAGCTGCCGAAACTGGTCAAAGCCATAAACATAAGTGGAATTAATGAAACATTCATATAAAACATGTTTTCATAATTTACATTGATCTTCACACAATGAAATTTCAAAGAACATAATTTTTTTATGATGATTGATTGCGTCATAAGTAAAATTAAAAAAATCATCCCTTAAATAATAATAATTAAATAAAACGATGTTTTTTATAATTACTTTCACATTTGTCTTTATTTCGACAGAGACCGGTTTTGCCAGGCTCGCTGGCATCGACAGACTGGTGACACTATTGCAAACTGAGTTTTTATATACATACAGATCAGGGGTGGTAAACATGTATATAAAGGACTCGGTTTGCAATAGTGTCACAGGTCTGTCGACGCCAGCGAGCCTGGTGAAACCGGTCGGTGTCGAAATAAAGACAAATGTGGAATTTGTTATATAATACATCGTTTTATTTAATTTTTTACTTAAAATGAACTTAATTAAAGAGATTTCAGTTACATCATTTGATTATCCCTAATATGGTCTGGACATATGGAACAAATGGATGGGAGTAGAATGATTAAAAAGTTGTATACTAGAAGTGAGAGCGGAAGAAGAAGCCGAAGGCGACCGAGGAAAGCACGGCAAGACCAAGTTAATAATCTATTAAAATACGGTTATATTCGAAGTCGGAAAAATCGTCGAGCATGCATGTTGCGATATAATCACATAATTTCGAGAGGTAGATTGTCAGGATCAGTGGCGGTACTCCCATAGAAGATCAGAAGCTCGGTTTGCGTAAGATGTTTTGAATTAAAACTCCCAAATCATCAATCGCATAAACCAAAAACAAACTAAATCACCTTCCACCAATGTTCCCATCAGACGTAAGAGGAATAGCCACAACAGCTGAACCTCTGTAAGCCAGAAGAGGTTTTGATTCAAAATTTCTTACGCAAACCGAGCTTCTGTGGGAGTATCGCCACTGGTCAGGATAGGGCACTGTGTCGGTCTATCCTCTCCTCCTACCCCTCCGGAGAATCGACGTGATGTTTGGTTACTAAACAATCACCAGATAGATAGGTACGGGAAGTGAATTATGGCTCTTAATAAAACCAGCAACAGATTTATAACAGGAGATTTGAGGCACGCGTATTAGAAATTCATTAAACCGAACGCGGCGCACCGCTTAAAAATCGATATAATTTCTAAAATAATCAATCAGATGATGCCATAAAACCATTTATTCGAGCAAATTACGGTTCTTCTATTTACAGCGGACTTCCAAAACGTTAGCTCAGGTTAGTTATATTATTATTACATCTATTATTGTAATGGTTGCTGAACGAACTTAAACCTGGGCGATTCAAGCTTTTATTTTTACAGTAATGACCTTATATATTTATGTTCATCTTCTTCTACTTCCTTGTTATAGACCTATGTAGTCAATTCTCCAGAGGATTGCTCCTCCTGTGAGGTGAATTTCCAGCTATTCTTCCATCTTTTAGGAGGTCTTCCACGAGGACGAGTCCCATGAGGCTAATTATGTAGTGTAATATAGGGGAGTCTGGTGATGTCCATTCTTTGAACAAGACCGCACTAATCCCTCCTTTGCTGTCTACTCTATCTTTTAATATCCTTAACCTCACAAATCTCTATGATTCTAGTGTTCCTCACGCGATCTCTCAGTGTCTTGCCAGCTATCATTCTCAGCGTCTTCATCTCGGAAGTCCATGTGAAGATACCTAAAAACGTTTTTATCTAAAAGCAACTCTTGTACCTATAATATCAATCCAATTGTTACATTTTATGTAATAAATTCCGTAATTTTTTTTAACGCAAATACATTTAGTAAATCTTGAACCTACAAATCCAGTTATTAAATTATAAACTAAGCTGTTTAATTTTAAATGAATCTGAAGTCATTATCTTTTAAAATAGTAAGCAAATGTTAACTATCATTAAGCAAATGAATTATTATAATTAAAATAAAAAATATTAGAGATTTCTTTAAAAATGAAAAGGTTTAAATTCATTTCTAGTAGTGATGCATTTTAACAGCATGCTGTCATCTTGGAATAAAATATATATTTTTTTCATTATTTGCAATAAACCACCACCAAGAAATATCAATCGTATTTTGAAGGAAAAGAAAAGTTCGTGCCTCTTAACTTTTACATACTAAAATCTATATTGGCATCGAATTGATAAATCAAATGAAGTGGTTATTTTATACATATTATTAAAGAATATTGTTTAAAGTAAATATTAATGTATTTGCGTTATTAAGAAGGTAAATAAAATATTTTCTTGTGCAAATTGGTATAAAACACGGAACATTTTAGTACTTATGTATTTTTGTATATTGTGTAGTTTAATAATAGCAAACATTGGAGTGTGTGCGTATACGGCTAGTGTTATACCTAAAGTCTATTCCTTTATTTACCAAATCATTCAGCGCTCCGAAGCAATAAAGCCCCATAAAAACAAAGATTCCACGCAGATGCGCGTATAAAAACAAGTCATAAATGAGCCGATCCAAAGTACGTACGTTACCGAAATGTGTATGTAAATCTGGCGTATTTTCTCAGCCGTGTTTTCGTTAGGGAAATGCCCATCCGGGAGTGGAGCCGCCCGGATGCTGGGCCCGAGGATCAATACCGGCGCGGGGGCGGATCTCCGGCGAGAGGGTGCGCAATTAGCGATCTGCGCAGCTTTTCAGGGGTTCAAAATTTGCATACGCCTGCAGGAAACTGATATCCTACGCTGTTGTCGCCTTTACTAGATTCGATTTTGATTAGTTATCCGCCATTACTCGCTCCCAATATCACTCCTTCTTTCTACCCACCTTTTCAGTTAATTAGTAATTGTTCACTTCTTCTTCTTCACGGTAATAATCCTGCAGATTGGTCTGCAACAGGCCTCACTCGTTCCAACTAACTAATTAAATAACCATCATGCGGTCTCCCCGAACGGGTAGGCAGAAAGAATTGTATGCCACATTGCTCTTTCCTGACATACTCCCCTCGATTCCTCAATATTCATACATCATGTCATGCACGCACGTGGATTTCTCCGACTCCTTACGTGACCGACATTCAATATATAAATTTGATAGTGCCACGTTTTCCTCAGTCTTCCTCTATTTTTAGTTCTATTTACATAAATAACATATACTTGTTCCTCCCACTAATAATATACTTAGGTAGTATAATTTGGCACTAGTAATAATAATAATAATTACATAATCAATACGAATGAAAACGTCAGTTTCCCAGAAGTTTTATTATATTTTATGGGAATGATATGTTTTGCCTTTCTAAGGCATTATCAAATGTTGATGTTGATCATATTTGATAATGTCTTAGAAGAGCGAAACTTGTCATTCCCATAAAATATAATAAAACTTCTAGAAAACTGGCATTTTCAATTGTATTAATTATTTAATGCGGAGTTTTACATCATTCGTTCAAGATAAAAAAAAAATATTACGATTATTTGAGTAACTAATTTGATGTCAACTTCTTTCTCAATATCTAAAGTGTTTATATTTTTGAACATTGGTTTGAAAGTTGTTTCGATAGAAATAGACATTTTCACCATGGTCGTGGGGTCTCCTGAATACTTCATAATTAGTCTTGAATTGAGTATTTTGACTTGTATTGTGAATGTTTTCATATCAATACAGATATTTGAAAAAATAAAAAACAATGTTATGTCGGTATGTTAATTATTACGGATTTGCGGTTTTGCTTAGTTATTTAAGCCTATTTAAGACAAATTTAGAGTTTTTTTGAAAATGCAAATACCGACATAACTATTTGTGCTAACAACTGTGATAAATAAAATCATATTACATGTTCAATTTTAAAGAAAACGAATGTTTGTATAAGTTTTACAATATATTTAGAAGCGTAAAAATGCACATTTGTTAATTCACTAGTAAAATGTTTACAATATTATATTTCAAGAAAATTTTAGGAAACATTCGTATTTCTTAATAATTAATACAAACAGATAAAATAATTGATTATTTCATAGTACTGTACTACTAGTCAGAATAAATGCTCAGTTATTTTTATAATTTAAGTATTAGGAGAGTCACATTTAACATTGATAAAATAACTTTTTGGGCTCTTTTTTACAAAACAAACATACTTTAGTCAAATCAGTTTTGAAATAAATTAAAATAATTTTCTTTTTAATAAATAAAAACAATCAATTAATGTGAAATAGTTTATTAAAACACACATATTTATAGAAATTAATTCAAATGTAGTTGTAACATATACGATATGAGGAATATTGATATTTGCAATTTAATATAGAGGAAAATATACGTATTGACGGTTGAGGTATTAGTTTTGTAAAACTCCATTATTAATTTTTAATAGTAAACACGATTGTATAGTGGTTATAATTGGATATGATTTGTATGAATTATAAAAATTGTTTATACATAAATTGTTGAAAAAAAAATTATCTACGTTTTTTTGGAAATTTTATTAGATAATATGGGTTCGACAGGTTTTATCTTGCTTGGTTATTATCAGATGTTAATTTAAATTAAACATATTTAAATGCCGTATAAAGGCGAAACATGTTTCATGTTTCATTCGTGTATTTATGTTTGTATAATGTATTATTGCTAGATATTTAATATTTGTCTTCTTATTTTTTATATACTTTGTATACAGCACTAATTATTAAAAAAAAAAATATATCAGACATGTTTTGGACAACCCGGTTATTCCTTAGTGATATTATAAAGATATTAAAAATATTATATATGTTTTTACAAATATGATCAGTTTTGACAGATGTTATAAAGATTTAACGTTACCATTTAAAATCTTTATAACATCTGTCAAAACTGATCATATTTGTAAACAATTTTATAATATTTTGAATATCTTTATAATATCACTGAGGAAGGACCGGGTAGTCCGAAACATGTCTGATATTCGATTTTTTAAAAATAGTTAGTGTTGTATACAAAAGTAATATAAAAAAGAAAAAGAAAAAGAAAACATCTACGTCACAAAGTATTGCGAACATAGAAGAGATATTTAATATTTAATAATATGAAATTTAATTACAATGTGGAAGCAACGATTAATATTTAATGAAAACCAACTTGTATTTAAATCCCGTCAGATTAAGAGAAGTCCGAATATACCTTATTATCGAAACTAATTGATTAAGTTATTATTAACAAAAGGAAGGTAATAAAATAAAAATGACTGTTTGAATACAACATTTCTTAGCCGTGAGATAATTGCACGCAATAGAAATTCCAATCTCAAGCAATTTCTTTTAAGCGCGTAATTTTAAGTTTTATTACGTCAACTAAAATTAAAACTCACACTGACATAACATTGAAGTTCCGGCTATAATTGAATAGTTAAAATAATAATAATATTATATAATATTATATAATGTAATTAATGATTTTTAAAATATTATATGATTACATACTTAACATATTTATTTAACAAATTAAGTAATTTTCTCGTAACGGGAATTATTTTGGAAATTGTTAAAAAACATAATGGGTTTATTTAAGTACCTACCTAAAACTTTTTAAGGATTGTAATTTATTTATTATGAAGTTATTATATTAACCATTAAATAAGAAATCACAAAATATTCAAACAAATGTTCATCGTTCATAACAGGATCCAATCCAATATGCTTACGTAAATATCTGATTACAGTGGGATGTGTAAGAAAATTAAATATATTTTTTTATGTAGGTATCGTAGAAAAAATAATTGTTCAATTTATTCTTCTAAATCACCCTCATTTTGCATCAACACACTGTAATGAAGCTAATATTTTTTTTTATTTTCAATATTTTTTTACAGTTAATAATTCGATTTTCCAAAACCGATATACTTTTATGTAATAAATCTAATTCCTTCACGTTAAATTTCCTGCATTAAAAAGTATTAAAGTAGATGAATTTCGGTTCATTATAACTTTGATTCGAAATTAAATAAATCTCATCAAATCTGTTTAGCTATTCGTTCGAAAATGAAATGTTATATATTATAAGGAATATTTTATTCCATTTCTCGAATGAAAAAAAAAACATTGGCTCTTTGAGCGAGAGCTTTCTGTCCGGTTTGGTATGTCAAGAACTTTATACCGGTGGACAGTGGCGGATCAAATCAACATTGTGGTTAAAATATTTTTTGAAATGTATGTTCAAACTCTTGTTGTTTGAACTTTAGTTGTCATGCGATTTATTGATTTATTATTAAAATGCGGTGATTATTTATTGTTTCGCAGGGCCAATCGTCGGTCTCAAAGTTTTCTTGTAAGCATATAAAAATATTTTTTAAATTTAATTATATTTGTTATAATCAGTAGATGAAAATTAATATTTATTTTAAACTTTACAGGGATGTTTATTTAATAGTGTTTTTAAAAAAGAAAATATCACTGAATAAATTCACATTTAAACACGATGTTTTTTTTAACCACAATATTCTGGGATTAAAATGTTTAGAATTCTTTATTTCCTTTTCGTTTTAAATAATACGATCCTTGCTGTGGGTTATCTCAAGGATATTACTAGTTTTTACGTAATTTTCTTTCTGTATATTGTATTTGATTTCAACTCTACAGAGCTGACTCAGTCAAGTTCTGGGGTCCATGGGCTATCTATATGTGTTTCGACTTTCACATAACCTAAGGAAACCATGGAAAACCTCATCTAGAACATTTGAAATAATAATTAATTAAAGCGATGTTTTTTAACTACTTCCACTTTTGTCTTTATTTCGACAGCGACCGGTTTCGCCAGGCTCGCTGGCATTGACAAACTGGTCAGGCCAGGCTCACTGGCATCTAACAAAAAACATCGTTTTAGGTAATTCTTATTTAAAACAAACTTCCATCAAGAGATTTCAGTAAAATCATCCGATTATCTTACAACATTTGGGTTATGACTATGGGTAGAATAAACTATTATATAATAACAATTATGTACACTTGATGTAGCTTAAGAGTATGGGGAAATGAAATTCACTATTTTCACAAATATTCTATTTATTCTTAAGTTATTAATGATGCTGGTAGCTATTACCATCTCCGGAGTTAAGTATTTAGTATACATATATGAAAATGTTTTCTACAAGCATTATTTAATTTATTGATAAGCTTTGCTAAATCAATTTAGCAGATTCAAGTTTACTAAACATATTGAACGCTAAGGGATTAACACTGTGGAATTCCATAGTACTATACTTAGGAAATTGAAAAACTTTGTTTAATCCACTATTTAATAAAAAAAATATTCGGACACATGGAAAAAATGATAAAATATATATTAACGATGTAAATGGAACAAGAAATAGATGATTACCGAGGAAAACGTGGCACGATCAAATCAACCAAATATTAATTATCGGTTACTTGAGAAGTCAACGAAATCGAGTGCAATGTATGCAATACGCGATGTATGAAAGTTGAGAAAGCAAGAGAAGTTATGTTAGGAATGTGCGGTGGTGCATTATTTCTGACTTTCCTTTAGGGAAGACGGCACGATGATTATATTATTATTAGTTATTATTAGTTAGTTAGTTAGATATTTGAATTGACAAGGATTTTAAGCACATCAGTGGGAATATGTACTGCTTTTTTTTTAAAGGAACATAGAAGTTACCGCCACATACCCGAGGCTGTTATAGGGTGTAGCGGCGCCCTTTAGTCAGCCTCGCTCGTACACTCCCTGGGCCTGTCCCCGGTCCATCCGGGACTCACATTTAAAGACAGCAACAACAAGGGGGTGCCAGACCACATTTAATCTACCCCATCTTACTTGTATGCGCTCCGCCGTACTTTATTGAAAAAATAATAAAATTTCAGAAACATTATATAAAATATAAAAAGAATAATACACGAAGAACAGAAGAGGCAGAGGAGACAAATGCTTGTTTAAGTGAGCTTTTCTTCTTTCCGTGTGTTTATCAGGTCTCCCCAACGTTGACTATCACCCTTAGGTAAGCCTTCCCGTCCTGGGCAGCTCGGAACAGCTCCCCCACGGTCCTCAGCCCCGTCCACTCTCGGATGTTCCTCAGCCAGGAAACCCGCCTTCTCCTAAGACCTCGTCGACCCTCAATCTTACCCTCCAAGATCAGATGTAATAGTGCGTACTTTTCGCCTCTCTGAACATGGCCCAAGTAGGACACCTTACGGACTTTGATTCAATTTCAATTTCAATTTATTCAAAAAATTATAAACATTACAGAATAACAAATCCAAATCGTTTATAATCACAATATACAAAAATAAAATTAACAATTAAAAAATATATTTACAAATAATATAACAAGAAAACAAATGAGAGCAAGTAAGAAAAAAAAATAGAAGACAATTAAAAAATATATAATATATATTCGAAAACAGTTTGGTAAAGATAAACATTTTGTACAATAAGTAGAGAAGCAAATAGCAATTTAATACATAAGAGGTATCGTGAAAAATGTTCACATCCGAAGAGATGCGGTTTAATAGGATTATTGCCCTGCCCACGGGCATTACCTTAGGTAGATTGGTTCTACACAGTGGCAGGTGAAATAATCTATGTTGCCTTTGTCGCAGATAATTGTCGGGGACAAACAAAGTCAAGTCATTCAAAATATCAGAGTTATGTATTCGACCACGAATCAGTTGAAAAAAGTGAACACCCAGGTGGATAGTTCGTCTAATTTCCAATAGTCCAGCATACCCAGCAAGAAATCAGTTGGGTACAGCCAGGGGTAGTAACCGTTCTATTTAAGGTACAGAATTCGTAAGGTTGCTCAGCAAGTGAGCTCAGTTAATAAAATATCGATTTTTCCTCGCCGCCACTGCGTCCGCCTGTGATTATCGCTCGCCCGTTGTGCGCGCCTCCATTGCGCAAGCGGGCCGGCCGGGGCCGCGGGCGGGGGGCGGGGGGCGATCTTCGCGCCGGGTCCCGATACATTCCACCGCCAAGCTCACGGCACGCGCGTCGTGCGAGCCCAGCTCCGTCGCGGCCTACTCACAGCCCTACCTCCATAGATAAAGGAAAATCGAAAGCGCGGGAGAAAACTGCTTCACCCAACACCGCTCTCGGCGGCGCTGGCCACGTACTCCCATCACCCCCGACTGTGTTCCAAAGTTCCATGTGACAGTTTATATAAATTTAAAAAACTGTGAATTGATTGAATCAATGGTTGTGTTTATTAAACAATAATAATGACTTGTGTGAGAATATAAGATGATAACCTAACATTCTCGCCTGGTCGGCGTGAGCAATAGATTGCTTGCACTTTCTTCAAAGGAGCGCCGCTTGTGAGCCTGCCCGAGGTGAGTGTCAAATGATTGTGTCAATACGCTTAATATGAGAGATTTTGTTTTATTTGTGATCGTGTTATGGGTGTTGCGAGTACACTCATCTGTCTGGCACATTTGTTTTACAAACAAATACTAATTTGAACCATCTTCATAATAAGTTAATCGTCTGTCTGCAATTATGGGCTTCGGTTTATCCACAACCTCACAAGGTTCAAAGACACACGCAACACAAATATTCAATACACTCAAGTTTACATATTTTAATTTTGCATTATATACACCGGTTGCCAATTTAATTAATTTTAATTTCTACACATACTAATATTTTAGTGTTTAGTTGACCCTACATTTTATGTTTTTTTTCTTCAATTTTAACAACAACAAAAAAACAATACTTTTATTTATCTATTGCAAAATAAAACACGGGAAAAATCATTTATAAATATATTTTGTTCATTTATATATAATACCATACCAAAATGGATAAAAATGTGTTGGCAACAATTTTACTATTTGATAATATTTCATAATATATATTAAATAGTCCATTATTTTGGCCGAAACACTATGCTACTTCAATATTATTACTGTTAAAATTTAAAACACTGTTATATATCACAATTTATTTTTATTTATTGAGTGTCGCGACAGTTGTTTCGCCAACCGATGTTGGCATCATTAGGTGATACAATAAACTAATAATACATATTTATTGTTACAATAAACTAATTATACAATTATTCATAATAAAAAGATTATTGTAACACCTGATGATGTCAACATCGGTTGGCTAAACAGCTGTCGCGACACTCGGTAAATAAAAATAAATTGTGATATATAACAGTGTTTTAAATTTTAACAGTAATAATATATTTTATTATTATATAAAAGGAATGGTTGATCACGAAATAAAAATTATTAAATAAAAATATTATACAAAAAATATTAATAGATTTCTCAGTTTCTAGCAAATTTGCTACACCATGAAATGAAGGTTGAAACAATACTCGTATATCAATTTAAAAAAATCCTCATAATTAAAGATAATAAGAAAACCGGTTCGTAAATGTTGAACAAAGATTATAATTAACTAGATAGTAGTAAAATTTAATTATAATCGAAAATATATTACTAACAATAATAAAGCTACCAAATACAACGGCTCACACATACATTGTATCATAAAATTGTTAAACAAATAAACATTTTGTGGCATTTGCTTACTGTGTATAATAAAATATTATAATTTCTATAATATTAAAATGTGTTCTTAGAACATATGTTTTAGTGGCTGGTATGATACAATGTAAAGGCGAGTAGAAGACATAAACCTCTGCATACTTTATGACGATTGAATTGCGAAGATAAAGGTAAAATTCTAACGCCGTGGACATTGTACATAATTTATATGTAGGTACCAGAATGTGGTTAATGGTGTACCGAGGCGCAATAAAATTGTACAGTACGAGGTGATAGTGCATTTGTCATGAATTTGAATACGAAGGTTGCAAGTTCACAAGACGACTTTGTATCATTTTAAACCACAAGTGCTACTCACTGTTTCTTCAGCGCAAATTATTTGAATAAAGAAAAAAAAAAACGAACGTATTTTATTATAGAATACCTCATATTTAAATAAAATTATAATAGTTATAACATCATAGAATTTTTCGTGAACGTTGGACAATCGAAGTGTGCGCGGGAGATGCCTATTGGTGGCGATGAGGTTCGCAATCGCGTCTCCCGCGGGGGCGAAACGCGAAGGATGGAGTGCCGCATCGGTTTAAGTGTGGCAGTTCATCCTTTCTGCCTACCCCTTCGGAGAGACGGCTTGATGGTTAGTTAGTTAGTTAGTCATAACATTTTAAATTTTCATGTTAAAATAATAAAACATAGGTTCACAGGTTTTTTTACGCGTCAAATTGCCACACTGAGTCACTTATAATCTATTTTACAGGTGATTCTTTTGTCGATGATGTGGCAACGATGCTAATGTTTTTTTTAGATTATATTATATTAGTACATTAAATTGATATATACTAGTATACGAGTACTAGTTAAAATCTTGTATTTACGTACCCATATTTAAGTACACATGTACAATATTTGTGCTGTTATTGCATTAAAAATATTTAAACGAATAAAAACATCAGTTTTCTAGAAGACTAACTTACTAACTAACCATCACGCCGTCTTTCCGAGAGGGTAGGCAGAAAGAATAGGCTGTCACACTTTAATCGATGTGGCACTCCATCCTTCTCTTTTCGCCCCCGCGAGAGACGCGGTGTGATGGGTTGCGAAGTTTTATTATATTTTATGGGAATGAAAAAAATCAAGATTTTATGGAAATCCCTAGATTGAAGTTTATTTTAAACACCTAATTATTAAATAAAACGTTGTTTTTTACATTAAATATTTCTAATTATAGTCTTTATATCGACAGCAACTGGTCCTGTCTGTCGATGCCAGATAGCCTGGCAAAACCGGTCGCTATTGAAAAAAGCCAATAAGTGGAAGTAGTCAATTTTAAAATACATCGTTTTATTAAATTATTCGTTAGTGTTTCCATTATCTGCTATAGAAAGTAAGATCATTAGTATTATTTTCCAATCAAATCAAAAATATATAATTGAAAAATAAGAAAGTATGTGAATGTTACAGCGCTCAGAAAAATAAAATAAATCAAATTTTAACACATAGATGAACAGAGGGTATAGACTAACGTACACGGAAGTTCAATAAAACGTGGCCACGTGAACTTTAGTCGAACAGAGTATACAAGAAGTACATATACAAGAAGTATATACCTTTACATCTAAAGTTGTCTTATGTATCGATAATAATAATGTTTTGATTTACATATTTTAGTTTAAAAGAAACCGACTTTGATCCGGGTAAAAAATCGTAACAAAAAACAATTATGTTACCGAATAGATTTATTTATACTTTTAAAAAACTTTTGATTCGCTAGGTTTTATTTGTTCTTTTAAAAAACAAAATGAATGGTGCACTTAAAATCATCGCTGAAACTTCATTATATTGACTGAAGCAAAAATGGCAATCAACAATGGGGTTCTAGTGCCGACCCTTATATATGAAAGTGAAGCTTGTGGTTGGTAGAAGTAGGATAAATGCCGTAGAATTGAGATCAATAAGAATAAAGTGCAGAAAAAAAGCAAAATAACATACTTCATCTTTTTCATTCTTGTTGTAGACCTATGTGGTCAGTTCTCCAGAGTGTTGCTCCTCCTGTGAGGTAGACTCCTAGCTGTCCTTCTATCTTTTAGGAGGTCTCCCACGAGGACGAGTCCCAAGAGGCCGATTATGTAATGCAATATAGGGGAGTCTGGTGGTGTCCATTTTTGGAACATGACCGTACCAGTCGCTTTTTCGCTGTCTGCTCCATTTTGTAATATCCTCAACCTTACACATCTCTTTTATTCTGGTGTTCCATACGCAATCTCTTGCCTGCTATCGTCCTCAGTGTCTTCTTCGATAAAATACCTAATGAATAAATAAAAAAGGAATGTAAGGCGGATGAATACGTTCAAAATAAAATTAATAAAGTTGACTGCGATAAACTAACTAACTAACTAACCATCACGCCGTCTCCCCGAAGGAGTAGGCAGAAAGAATGGACTGCCACACTTTTCTTTCCTGACATATTTCTTTCGCTTCCTCAACATTCATACATCGTGTCATGCACGCGCGTCGATTTCTCTGACGATGGTTTAGATATATGTAATAAATGGATGAGGGTAGAATTGTTAAAAATATACATAAATATATAAGTAATGTGATTCGAAAAGGAAGGTCAAGGAAGATATGGCATGACCAAATTAATCAATTATTGAAATACGGCCAAATTCAAAGTAGGAACAATCAACGAGGGTGCGTGTCATGGTGTGTAAATATAGAAGAGACACAAGATTTATGTCAGGATAGAAGAGTGTAAGGGTCAATCCTCTGTGCCTACCCATCCGGGGAAATGGCATGATGGTTAGTAACTTAGTTACAAAACTAACGCACGTATATCACATAACAACAACTAGCAAATAATTATTTTTCAACTTGCTTTTATTCAATTTTATAGTACAATAATATGCGTTATATAATTGAATAATTATTATTTATTTTTACAAAGTTAGTAAACTTTAATAGCCTTAGGTTACTGGAGTGCAATGACACGAAATTTGTTTTTGTCATTTTATTCATTTGGCAAAATATACTTAAAAGATGAGCAATTTAATTTTTAAAAGAAAGAAAATTGAATAAGAATGAAAACGTCTGTTTTCTAGATGTTTTATTATAATTTTAGTGAAATATATTTTTCGCCTGTCTGAGTCATTATCAAACATTTATTAAGGCTGTGGACAGGCAAAACATATCAGTTATTTAAATAACAATAATTTTTTTACAAAACTGCGTTTTTATTCGTATTAATTATTTAATATGGAGTTATTTATTATTGTTTAAGAAACAATTGACAAAAAATAAAGGTATTTGCCTTTTAAGCATCACTTTATTAATGGGTTATTCATAGCTTGGCTATCATGCTATTAGGGTGAATGCACTATCACCCTACATCATATAACACCCTTGATGAATATAGAAAATTGTGTTGCATTATCGGTTTAATATTAAGTTAATGTTATTTTTTCTGTATACAATAGGTAGTTTAAACCCATTACAGCAAAATATTTCTTTTAAACTATTATATTGATTCCCATGACATGTCATAGGTAACTTATCTATCACCATTTTATTGTCACGTGTATTCTACACCAAAGACAGTGTGAGTATCACACTACACCTAAATACAAAATAATTGTAAAGTAAATTAGTTTTATCATTGATATGTCCCCGCTTTATGAAATGTTGATAAATATTAACATTATTAATAATTAGGAATAACGATTTTTAAGAATCCAATAACTGCATTACAATATTGTATCTGATGATGTAAAATTGTTTTCAAATAAAAGGGATTGCTTTTTAAATTTAAAATATGTTTAGACTTATATATACTGGTGAGATCATCCGTTTTCTAGAAGTTTTATTATAGTTAGTAACTCGAGAGACATAAAGTCTTAAGTGAATTTTAGTCCGAAATAAGTTATGATGTTCATTTCAAATTTCCAAAATATTTGAGACAATTGGCTCTCTTAACGGTTACTTCGTTACGGTTTATTCTGTACTGGATATACAAGTACTATGTATTATGGATATTGTGTCAGAATAAAATATGTTCATAGCTCATTTCAATCAATAACTCACTTTAGGCTTTATGGCTCTAAGGTAGAAATTTAATGCGATTGACATGTCTCACTTTTCTAGGGTATTATCAAATATAGCCCTAATAGGTGACTCCCATAAAACTTAATAAACCTCCAGTAAATGGACTCTTCCATAAATATCAAATATTTATACTTTTGTATGAAGCACTTTATTTGTGGTGTGAGATTATTAAATATAATTTAACACTTGTAAATTTGTATTTAAACCACTTTATCTTTACAACAACCAACCGGTTTCGCTCCCGCTGGAGTTTCGTTAGGCTTACAAAAGTGTCTTTTGTAACCCTGACCAAGCTCCGGCGGGAGTGAAACCGGTTAGTTTTTGTAAAGAATCTTCTTCTTTCGGTGCCGTGTCAAGTCCCCCAAATTTTGGCGATCACTGCAGCAAAGGCATCTCTGTCCTGCGTCATTTGGAACAGGTTCTGAACACTTGTAATTCCTGTCCACTCTTTTATTATTTAATATACACTTTTACACCTAAAAATTATTCAAGTTAATTATTTCCACACAGGCAGCCATTTTAAAAAAAATATATTGTATATAATTTTTTTTTTCCTTTCGTAGAAAGATGTCAAAAGACGTATACAACGTATCAACGTTTATGAGTTCTGACATCGACCAAATAATCTATTCCCTCAATGGTTAAGCGAAAAATATTGAATCGTTTTTCCGTTTATATTTTCAGTTACAGTTTTTATCCAATTTTTTTTTACAACCATGTGAATATCAGGTGAAAAAAATAAAAGTGAATGGTCCTTTTGTATTATTCATGGATATTACTGGATATAATGCACCCGCCCTTTTCATTAATTAAGTAGGGTAACCAACCGCACGAAATAAATAAAATAAAAATAAAAGTTATTTTATGGTTGTTGTTGATTACGCGTCTATGTATCGACTGTTTGTGATTTAATACGATAGTTTGCTCACTATAGTGTGAAAAGTGTTAACAAGTCACTACAATAAAATTAGTTAAATCTACATTATGGCATGGGTAGCTACTTACACGTGAGCACAATGTGTGTGATATTCCTGCTGTAAATCAAAATATATAAATGTGTAATTCTTCTCTTACCGTCAATAAAGTAATACTTACATAAAAATTTAAATAAAATTAATTATGTCCAACCATACAAGGATCGTGTCACTTTAAAATATATATTTTTAAATACATACACGGGTAGGTACCTACGTTCTTAATTTGAAAGTTTATTTTTAATTGACAAGGCCGGTAAGATTATCGCCGATGCCCGTGAGATAACTCGAAGATTTTCGTATTTAGGTGCTAAAAGTTTCAGATAAAACTCCGAGAATTTCCTATTTATTTCAATAAGAATGAAGGTAGCCACGGAGGCGAGCGTTCCGCGATTATAAAATGCATGTCAACTTTATTGCGGCCAATGAATCAATAAATTATTGAGATAATGTTTCAAAATATTTAGCAACTTTGCCAATCAAACTGTTAGATGTGTCGTTATTTTAATTGGCGCCGTAAAATTGTTTATTGCTCCGTAGGTAGGTACTGCGGTACTTATGTACCAGGTAGCAAATATATTAAGTAGTCTGAAAGGTTATGAGCTAAGTATTTTTATGTATTTGTGTAAAGTTGTTTTCGAAAAAAAAAATACTAGATTTGAAATTTACAATTGTTTTTCCAATACTACTTTATTTCTAACACTATAACTAACTAACTAACTAACCATCACGCCGTTTTCCGAAGGGATAGAAAGAGAGGATGGACCGCCATACCGTTCTGTCCTGACATACCTCTCTAGATTCCTCCACATTCATAAATCGTAATATGCACGCACGTCGATTTTTCTGATTTCGAATGTAACCACCTTTCAGTATTTGATTAATTTGGTCATGCCATGCTTTCCTTGATCTTCCACGGCTTCTCTTTCCACCCACTCTGCTTGTATACAATATTTTAACCATTCTTCTCTCGTCCATTCGCTCCGTATGTCCACCATCTCAGGGATCTTTTTTAAATTTTACTTATGATGCAATCATCTTCTTTACATTTCTTCCTTATTTCGTCGCTCAGTATTCTATCATATATCATTTTTCGAACATTCTTCTCAGTGATCTCATTTTTACGGCATTTATACTACTTTCATCCTTTTCTAGTTTCACTTCCGTACATAATTCTAACACTATATTTAAATATAAATATATATTTTTAGAATTACTTCCACCTTTGTCATTGTTTCCACTGGTTGAATCTGTCGATGTCAGCGAGCCTGACGAAACCGGTCGCTATCGAAATAAATACAAATGTGTAGTAGTTCTTCAAAAATATTGATTTATTTAATTACTATTTAAAATGATCTTTCTCATTAAAAGATTAGTTTGATTTTTACAGAGGGAGACCGATTCCTATGTCATCTACAACCACAAATATGTTAGACTGCAAGGGGTATTGACTATCAAGAATCAAAAATGATATGAAAAGAGATTTGCCTTATTTTAATGTCATTTTTGACGGTTCACAGCTAAGTTCCTGAAACACAATCCGGTCTTCTCCTTCATGCGTTTACTCTTTTTTTTAACAATGTGGTCTTAGCCCCTGCTTTGTGCATGTCCGTTTTATCACATACGTTTTTTCCTTTCATTTTAGCACATATGTCACTTTGAAAATTCTTCACATATACTCATTTCTGAAGTATAGATTCTTACCGAAAACCACTTGTGAAATGAAATTTATACATTTTAACACGTGAGTAACAACACAAGAATTTAATTAAATTTCCATATTGATCGTTGGTTTAATATAATAATCACTTTGCACTTGAATATACATCGTTGTCTTCGGGTATTGTGTTTTTTAATAGCTTTTAATTAACATTTTTAATATCCTATCATATGGAGTCATAGTAATCTAGTAGGATTCAAAATTATATTACATGGTATCCTAGTCATTGTCACAACGTAAAAAATATAGTTTTCACCTTTAGCTTATTCGTTATTGTAACATACACCTTTTCGCGAGATAATATTATAATCATTTTAAAATTTAAATTGATACAACGATTCATTCCAAACACATTTTCTTCGTGTTAATGGAAATACTTTATCTCTTATCTTCCTTTTACCATTGTGGTGAAAGGTTTGGTCGATTTTGTGTCATTTCCAGGGCCGTCGGATATTACATTTTTGGTAACATCGCAGATGGAGATATTTTCTATTACAAATCAAAAAGATATCCATCCAAAGATGTCAACAGATGTTCTATCCAACTATCTTTCTAGGTCCTAACAAGAAGCTCATAGATAGGAGTAGCTATATTACTTTTTCTTTATTTCTATAATATAATGGTAATTCGTTATTATGATAATAAACACTCAATCAAGAGAGTGTGTCGGTAATTTGTCGATTTCCGAAGTTATTAATCTCGTATTTTTTTATAATGATTTAATTTTTGAATTGTAGGATCTCTAAAATAATATTATGATTTTGGTTATTGTAATTTCCTGTTCGAATTTTATTAAAAATAATATCTATAATAAATATAATAATTTATTCAAGTTTAAGGCATTAACCCTGTGGAATTTCATTGTTAATTTGTTATATCTCGTTATTTTTATAAAAATATATAAATACTATGTGTTTCGAAGAAACACTCCATCTTCATGTATAAACTATTATCATCATCATCATCAATGGCGCACAGCCCAACATGGGTCCCAGTCTCCTCCAGAATTCTTCGCTCTCTCCGATCCATCACCCGCATTCTCCCGTTTGTAACACCAATTGCCCTGAGATCCCATATATAAATATTAACTATAATTATTATAACTTAAAACTAAAAAAAATGTCTAACATAAAAATACATTTATTAAATTTTCCTTCCTAATGTATAGTTTTATTCCAATTATTCTATGTCCAGGTTTTTGAAGCTCGCTAACATCTTCTGGATGTGATTCTTATCCTACCAGAGATAAATAAACCTTAATACATGAACTTATTGAAAGCTTAGGCATTAACACTGTGGAATTCCATAGATATATAGAACTTAGGAAATGGAAAATAATTTTGTTTAATCCACAAAATACATATAATTTTTTATTTATTAATTTCTATATAAATTATGTCTTTTCAAATGTATGTTTTTTTCTAAATTACAATTTAATATTTTTTATATTATCAACATGTATTATTATTGTTTAATATTATTTATTAGTTCTTACTAATAAAAAAATAATTATTAGTACTTATAACAAATAGCCCAGGTTAATTTTGAAATTTAAACTCTTGTATAGAATTGTAAATGCGGTTTTTATATTAGTCTTTCTTTGTTTAGTTTTTGTTATATTTTTACAACTGAAGATGGATGTATCCTCCGCAACAGGGCTTTTAAAAAAAATATATAGATGTTTTTTTTTAAATATTTTGTGGATTAAACAAAGTTAGTTTCAATTTTCTTAATCCATTATATAATGAAATTAAGAGGAAAAAATATGTTCATAATTTTGTATCCATTGCAAAAACAAATTCGTCAGTTTCTACGAGATACATCATTTCAGCATCCTGTATCTGGATATACTCGTAGTCCATTCTATTAAAATTCATGTTACGTAGTCTGGCACGTAAACTGTTAAAATTGTATTTAAAAATAACGTTTAACACTCCAAGGATATAGAAATAAACTTTCGTCAACGAGTTATGTGAACAGTAGACAAACCCGAGTATCTCTCACCGCACTTAAGGTATTTATGTGCAATATAACTTTCGTATCTTTCAATGTCTGTGGCGCGATGGTGCGCTTAGAGTCTGTAAAATATTTAGTCCGTCGTTTTGGAACACCCGGTTGATCGTTATTGCTTGTTTCATTGGGTGTTTTGTTTAACATTCCAACGTTATTGGTTGTAAATTGTACAAAGTATCATCTCGGCCGGTAGCGCCGTGTTACAAGTTACAGCTCGCTTTATATCCACTTATGGATCATTCCGGCCGGAACATATCCGCTTCCTGCAAACATCTCGTTCGGTAACTTGGCTTAATTGTGTTATTTCATTAGAACCCGCTCCGTATACCGAGTTCTCAATTAATGCAAACGGATAACAGCGTGCACACCTTAATTATGCTTACAGCTACCTAACTTATAATTGTTTCTACCGACACCTCACCTAACCTAACCTAGAGTACATTCATCCCAGTAACCAGATAATAATTTTACTTATAATCTTCGTCAGCTTGTCTTCATTCACTGCTAGACGTAAGCTTCTCCACCCCTACGCCATCTCTCTCAGTCTCTCGCCAGTATTCTCCAGGCCCTTCCCGCCGTCCGCACAATATCATCGCTCCACCTGGTTGGCTGTCTCCCGACACTTCTCCGACCTAACCTTGGCCTGCATTCAGTAACCCTCTGGCTCCATCTTCCATCATCCCGTCGACACACATGACCAGCCCACTGCCACTTCATCCTCGCAATGCGTATCCCTACATCGGTGACCCTAGGGGGTCTTCTAATCTCCATGTTGGGTATATGGTCTCTAGGCAAAATATCCAACATGGATCTTTCCATGGCCCGTTGTACAACTTTGATTTTGTGCATTGCTTCTTTCGTTAACGTCCATGTCTCGCATCCATAGGTCATCACAGGTAACACACACTGGTCTAGCACTTTTGTTTTTAAATTTTGTGGTATGTCCGACTTAAAGATATTGCCCAGCCTTCCGAATGCAGACTAACCGAGCTTTATTCTCCTATCAATCTCCTTCTCCTTGATATAATGTCACTATCTAATTAAACAACATGCTATTTCCATCGGGAAGTAGACAGAAATAATGGACAGTCACACTGTTCTTTCCTGACATACTTACTTCAGATCCTCAACATTCATACATCGTTTCATGCACGCTCATTGATTTTTCGAACCCCTTACGTAGGTGACAATTCATATTTGATAGATTTAATTTAAAAAATATATTGAATAGAATATTTGTTTAAATTGTGAAACAAAATAAAATCATTATTTAAATTTTATTTCGTTTCAAACAACTTTCTATCCATCTTTCTTTTCGCCCCTTTCCGTTACTCATGGACATTTTTCTCAATATTTAGAATGCTAATAACGATCGTCGGTGCTTTACTGTTCTAATAAATGTTCGAATCAAAATATTATCTGTTACATAAAAGTGCTTCTCGCTCGAACGCTCGAACGAACAAACAATAGATAATCTGTGCGCTATCTCTACCACGCGTAAAACGTGTTTTTTTTCTTCTAAAATTAATTATACGACTCCAATTTCCGACTCTAACGTGACGGACATTTAATACTTTTTAGAATTGATCGTGCACGTTCTCCTTGGTTTTCATTTATTTCTTTCTCCATTCACATCGTTAACGTATACATTCCTTACCATTAATTACCTTTGCAAAAAATGCATATATAAATACAAACGTACGCATAATTTTATGCATATTTTTTAATGCACCGTATTAACAGTTTTCATTTGATCTATTTAAATATAAACAAATTTATCTTCACTTAATTTGTTTTTTTTCCAATTATCCTGGGGCTTAAAGATAAGTGACACAAAAATCGAATACGCCAATATTGTAGGTACTCTTAAAGAAACTCAACCTCAATAACAGAACTGAATTATTCAAAGAGTGATTAAATTGTAATAACATTGAAATGAAAATGTTGAATTATTACTGAAGAATAACAGTTTAGAAAAACCACTGCACCCTTTTATATTTTTATTAGACCGGGTTATTCCGTTATTTGGTTTTGTATTCAGATTCCGATATGTTAATAGTTATTCAAAAAATCATAATAACGAAAAAAATATATACATCTTCTTCGATGGCCCTGCAGCCCATATCGAGCCTTAGCCACCAGTATTCTTCGCATAATTATTATGAAATAATTAGTATTATGAAATAGTTTTAAAACTTCAAAATTATATCAAAGAAATTATTCAAATCGACATAGGAACAAATACATATAAAGGTTCGAAATCTCACGAAAATTTGATATTTGATATATTATTGTAACACCTGATGATGTCAACATAGGTTGACGAAACAGTTGTCGCGAAAATTAAAATATAAAATTTGATACATAAAACAAAGTATTTTTAATTTAACAGTTAAATGTTATAGTATTATAGTGTTTCGGCCAAAACAATGGACTATACAAATAAACGTTATAATACACGAGTAGGTACCAAACAATCACATTAAACTTATATAATATTTTGGCTAATTCGGATCATTTATTTGGTTTCATATCTGGTTACAACAATACAATTCAATTTTAAAATTAGAACTTAGCATGTCTGGATTATTAATGAAAATTTATTGTTCACTTGTTTTCCGTGGAAATTAAAATATAATTTGTCAACAGAAAGATTTATTGGGTGATGTGTTCAGCGAGATGTTTGTCAATATTTAAGACTGTTGAAAGCAGTTAGTTGCTCGTGACGTATCAATTGAGCTCGAACAATATCCCTTTAAAAGTTATTAACCATAAAATGGGTGATTATGAGACTTATTACTTTAGCGCCTTTGCCAAAGTTTTTTAAACAACACGTTCGCCAACAATTTAAATTCTGTTTGGTGTAACATAAAGGCGAACGACCGATATTAATATGATTGATCGCCATAAGCGGCCGGGAGGTATTCCTCGTACAAACACCTTCCCGCTTCTAAATGGTTTGGTAAACACGGCATTTTACTGTCGAATTTTCTCTCATTTTTTTATTATTATTTGCGTTCAGTCAATAAAAGATAAGTTAATTGGACTGTTATGTCGTATAACTGCTGTAGTACGGCTGTGTTTATTCAAATTACGTTCATTCATGAGCGGTGATAGACTCCTGACCTGCCCAACATTTTAGAGTACAATTAGTGGCTAGCCGTAAACGCATGGACTAGGTAGCCTTTAGGTCTATTAAACATTTATGTTTGTTTATGGCTCTCAGCTCGTTTTTTCCCACTTGCGCATATTTATGACGTTTTATGATGCATCACTTTCGATTTCAAACTTTTAACAGCGGTCCAAATCGTGTAAAATTTTTAACACTCCGTAATAGATGTCGGAGTTTGTGGTAATACAATAAATAATGGTCTCGTTTATAACGCATTATCAACGTGTAATAAACGGCTTACTTGGTTGGTGGCTTCAATCAGATCTCCTCGTTCAGCGCAGAGCTGGTTCCCGATTGACTTGCCGAGAGTTTTGCCGTTTTGCCGTTCTCGATGTTTCGTTTTCTCTAACAGTTAATAGTTTTAAAATATTAACGATCCAATTATTTGAAGTTTGAATTTGGAATAACAATCAAGATGCCCCGTTAGAGCATCCCAATTTAGGTATATTTAATTTCTAATACGGTGTATTATAATCATTGCAAATTTCACGATGAAATAACTAAAACCAAATAATTAGTTAACATTGAAAAAGTATTATCATTTCTTTTCCATATTCAATATCAGTTTGTGTTGTGGATTCACATTCGAATAGATAGTTAATTTTTTATTATTATCAAATTGTATTTAATTTTAAATAAAGAAAATATCAAAAATAGTCAAATAAATTTAACTTATCCAATTTTTTGTATGTTCCCATTGACCTACAAACCTAATTAAATAACAATGAGCTGTATCGCTAGATTTAACACCACCCCTTTAATTTAATACATACGTTACGATTTTGTATAATTTAATTGTTAAAACTTTTACACTGAGGATGGAAGTGTGAAGTCCGAAATATGTTTGCGAAAAGTGCAAGAGAGCGTGGTGAAATACAATGTTTTTCAAAAGTTTTTCAATTTAAATTTCAAATCGAATGATAATTTCCTTGTATAAAACCAAAAAACATGTTCATAAACTTATCAAATGAATATTTTATTCATGCATTATTTATTTAAATGAATATTATTTATATTCAAGGAATTTCTTCATAAGGAGAGAAAGAGAAACGAAATAAATATTTAAAAAAAATTTGATACTTATTTATTTGTAATATTATATCAACCTACCTTTGTACCATTAAACAATAAAACGCATTAAAAAAATTCTTAAAAAATTGAAAATAACTTTGTTTAATCCACTAATTAGTGGATAAAACAAAGTTATTTTCAATTTCTTAAGTATATTACTATAGAATTCTACATTATATTGAATGCCTTAGCGTTCAATATTATTTATATTTCTAAATTAACGTCACTCATTTGTTGAACTCACATTTACTATCAATAAGTATTGTAGAATTTTGTACATAAAATCAATTAACTTAGTTGTAATTTTGTAACAATTTTATATGCAAAGCATAACTGATTTTATTTATAAATATTTTTTATAATAAAGACATCATTGAGAGTTGTTTAATAAATTGTTATAAAATATTCATAGAATTTGATTGAACCGATACTGCATAATAACATTAACAAATGTGTGGTATACGTATTTTTATTATATAAAAGCTGAATTGACGTAATTTAAAGTTTATCAAAATGTTTATGAAATAATAAATGATATTCAAATATAGCGTCTACTTTTCATATAAGAGTAAATCACACACAACACATCTCTGGCTGAGAATTGTTGTGAAAATTTTAACCACTTGAATACTATGACACGATAAAGCTTTTAGCGCCGAGCTACCGTTCGAGTATGCAGATTAATAAAAAAATGTCATACCTTGATACATGGATTTTAGGCACCAGTTACCAGACATTAGACACCTTCAAGCTTACGAAAGATTTCACTTACGAATGTAGAAAATAACTGAAGTTTGAATAGTTCATCTTAATTAGAATATTATAAAAATGGAAGCGAAGCATGGATCTGGCAAATAAAGGATAAAAGTAAAATAAATGCAGTAGAAATGAGACTCTTAGACGAATGTCTGATAAATCTGTATATGATAGAGTGCTAAATCTGTACCTATATGATATTTTATCCATCTATCATCGAAGTAGCGAGCAACACAGCCTGCCCAGCGCCATTTTAGCGCTGACAATCTTCCGATGATATTGAGCACTCCTGTTCTGGCTCAATTTTAACCACTTGAATAATAGTGGTATTTCTTACGTGTCCACTATAAAAATGTATATTTCTGATTGAAAGCAGTATTTGTACACTATATTAGACAACTGTTCTTGTACCGAACCTTATGTACAGAAGCAAACCATGGAACTGGCAAAATAAGGATGAAAGTAGTTAAAATGCAGTAGAAATGGGATCACTTAGACGAATGTGTGGAAATCTGTGTATGATATAGTGTCAAATGAAAATTTAAGAAGTGAATACGGTGCGACTGATGGTGCTATGAACAAAATAATGAAGGGATTATTAAGATGTTTTGGGCACATGGAAAGAATGAATGAAGAACAAATGGTAAAAAAAGTATATGTTGATGATGTAAATGGAACTAGAAATATAAGAAGACCGAGGAAAACGTGGCAAAATCAAATATTGAATGTCCGCCAAGCGAGGAGTTAGAGAGGTCGACGCGCGTGCACGTGCGATGTATGAATGTTGAAGAAGCGAGAGAAATATGTCAGGAAAGAAAAGTATGCCAGTAGTCCATTCTTTCTGCCTACCCGTTCGGGGAAACGGCGTGATGGTCAATTAATTCGTTTTTAAAATAATTAAAAACATATTGATATTTTTTTACACAAATTTATTTTGTTTAATCGAACCAATTGGTTTCGCTCCCGTCGGAGCATCATCAGGGTTACAAAAATAAAATCTTTGTTTTTGTAACTATGACGAAGCTCCGGCGGGAGCGATTCCGGTTGGATCGATAAAAACAAATTCAATTGGTATAAAAACAAAATATTAAAGTGTAAAAAAAAGAATTACTAATGCCACAAATGTGCTTCATACTAAAGCAAAGAATATTATAATATAAATCATTTAATTTAGCTAATAGGTTATGTTATGTGTATACCTACATATTCGTGTGAGAGAATTATTTATTATTGTGTAAATCACATGACTGGTTGCATTATTTTGCAGGAAACCAGAAAATAATGTTAGAATAAAATAGCTTTACACTTCATTCTCTTGAAATACCTCTGAGAAGAAACTCAATTTATATATAAAATAAAAAAAAAACATTTGTATTCGAATAGATTATTTTCAAAATAAGTTTTAAAAGACAGAACTTGAATGACCATCGCCTTGACACGTTACCATGACAACGCGGCTTAAATCCAACATGGCCGGCAGCCGTGGGCGGAGCTTCACAGTCAGCCACTGGCAGCGCGGGGAGGGAAAGAATTTACAAATGGCCGCCAGACAAAGCACAGACAGCCAATTGGAATACAAATTTGTATGATAATTAGATTCTTATAATCGTAGTTATTCCAATTGGTGAATGTTATATAGGAATCCATATTGCAATTATGTACAAATGTCAACATTTTCTAATACAGAGTGGTTCAGGTGAATTGTATTCGATTCGGTTTGAATATTATTATGATGAATTTTGTTGAACTGGGTGTTTCTGAAAACTGTTCGTGTTAAATTTCTGTTGAAATAAATTTTGTTGAAATAATATTAATTTTGAGTATAGTTTTTTTTATAAATCTTATGGAATCCAGCGTACGAGTAATTACAAGGGATTTTCTGGTTTATTAATGCTTTTTTTTAGTCAAAATGACGGTTAAAAAAACTTCTTTTCACATGTTAATTTTTTTTGTTAATAAGAAAAGAAATTTTATTTAATATTTTCATTTGTTCCAATGACAATTTGAATAATTTGAATAATTTATATAATATATTTTTCTATTATTATATATAATTTCTTAAATTTTTATTTATTTATAATATAATTTCTATTAATATTATTTTAAAGTTCTTGCTGGTTAAGTGCCTAACTACAGATAATTTAAAAAACGGTGGATACGTGTAACTAAATTAAATAAACACAAAAGTCCGGATCGTCCATGTCAAAATGTGCAACATCGAAAAAAACATTATGTGTTATTACATTATGTGCTAAATTAAAAAAACGGTGGATTCGTGGAACATAAATTAAATTGCCAATATGTGCACCATCTAAAAAGAACATTTTGTGTTAAATTATTTTTATTTTGTTATTTTATTTTATATCATTGTATTTTATATTATTTGTTTTAGATTTATTTTGTGGGTGTTGGACGATCGAAGTGTGCGCGGGAGATGCCTATTGGTGACGATGAGGTTCGCAACCCATCACACCGCGTCTCCCGCGGAGCGAAAAGAGAAGGATGGAGTGCCGTACCAGTAAAAGTGTGACAGTCCATTCTTTCTGCCTACCCTTTCGGGGAGACGGCGTGATGGTTAGTTAGTAATAATATTTCAGTATCAAATACAAAATCTACTGAAAATGTAGATAACGATGATGAAGGAAGTATGAAGTTTAATTAATCTGATAGTTCACATAATGATTTTAAAATATGCAATCAAGTAATTTTTAATAAAAAAATCGGAAAACTAAGTTTTGATATTTTTACCAAATAGTTAAAAAAATTAACTAATAAAAACAAAAAAATATACACAAAATTTCTTTTCACCAAAAGATGTCAGCAAGTTGCAGAAACCGGTCGGCGATAAACACGAGTGGAAGCACACCAAAAATATAATAATAAAGAAATTTTCGTTAGTTTTTTGTTTTCATTATTTCAAATGAACTTCTACTCAGAAATTTCAATTAAAAATATTAATTACTAAACTTTCCTTTATTTTTATTTATTGAACATTAATCTAAGACTCCATAAATAAAAATGAATACGAATGAAAAAGTCTATTTTCTTGAACTGTTATTCGTTTATTAGAATTACATATTTTGCCTTTATAAGGCATTATCAAATGTCATATCATCACATTTGATAATGCTTTAGAAAGACAAAAAATGTCAATCCCTAAACTACATTTAATTTTCTACAAAACATATGTTGTTATTCGAGTTAAATAACCAACCATTACACCGTCTCACAGAAGCGGTAGGCGGAAAGAATTGACCATCGTTCTGTTATATCCGTACCTACTCTTCTTGATTCCTGAATATTCACACGTGCATCTCCGACATCTCACGTGCCGATATTTAATATTTGATTGTTTGAAAATATCACAAGGTACTTTACGTTTAAAATTAATTTCGAATCATTATGTAATAACTAAATATAATTTTAATTTAAATGTTACAGCCAGTTATGTATAAAGAATAGGTACTGTAAATTAATAAATAATATTATTACTTATTTATACTAAGTTACTTAATTGAAAACCACCCGGTGAACGCTGTGTATAGGCGGTTCTCGCCATATATACACGGTGTGTGGTTGTATACTGTATATATTTACAACGGTATTTCGGTATATGAATAAGATATTACCTTTTTTTGGTATCAGTCAACCCCTCGAGCGTTAGAAAGGCTTTTAACATTAACCCCAAATAGTTTGGATGTTTGGCAACAGATGTCACCACGAATTCTTGTTAGCAAAGTCCATATAAGCATTCTTGGAAATTTCAAAGATGTCTCGCAATATTTATAAAAGTAAATACAATATTACAATAATTGAACGGATTTTTCGACAATTTTTAGTACTTCTTTTAATTTAGCAATTGAAGGTATCATACGATAACTTAAATTTTTTATTTAAAAAATGCCCGTCGGTTATATAAAACGTAGAATAATAATAAATAAAACAATAGTCGGTTTATTTTTTAATATGAATATGTGTGTTAATTTTAAGAAAACTGATCAGCTAACTAACAGTTAAATTAATAATAAAATTTTAAAAATGTCCTTATTAGGCACCAATAATGCCGTGTGTTTTAAAATATTTTTATATGAAATATTTTTTTATGTCATATTTGATTAATGTCAGTTTACAATTGCTTGAAAAAACACTTCGTTTTCTCTTTATTAAAATGGTTTAAACTGATAATACACATTCGGTAATTAAATTTATATTTTATTGCTAGTAATAATTACGGTATTACATTATTGTTATTATTATTATTTTGCTAAAAGACGTACCATTCGATTTACAAAATTGAGCGTATGTACAATTCAGCGTATCAAATTTAGTCAAAGACTGAATTGAAGAAAACGTCTAATAAGTCTGTATAATTTATTTGGAATGTTTGTATTCTTTGTATTGAATCAGATTTAAAAACCACATAAAAGTAACATGAATAATTCATAGATGTCACTCATTTTAATTCGGTACTTGGTCGTGGTTGATATTATATATATTTAATGTTAATAATATTGTTATAATTTTTAAATTTGCTTTTAATTAAAATATTAAATAACTATTTATGTAGAACGATTTATTTTAAATATCAGTTATGTCATTATTACTATTGTTATAGGTAACATGTTTCGTAGATTCGATTTCGTAACTAATTAATAGAAAAAAAAATCGTGTTCAAAGATTTTAAACATTTAATATTTTATTGTCTGATATTAGTAGATAAGTAGACAAATTAATTGAAAGAATTAAATAATACTTATATGTGGTAAGAGTCAGCTTATTTATTTATTTGCCAGTTTATTAAATTGACATATATAATATAATAAACCTTGATTTGTGTATACAAAATAATTCCCTGAATATTAACTTGTTATTATGTAAGAATAAAAAAAAAATTAAAAAAAAAATTGTCTCACATTGTGCCTTTATAATATTATAAATCACAAATAAACTAAATTGTAAAAACAAAATATAAGTTTTCCATATAGATTACATTCCATAATGCTGGATATTCAAGAATTTAATCTCCGCATTTTCACAAAGTCTTGAGAGGTTCGTTAAAAATTTACCCCCCCCCCTCTCCCCTCGTGCGTGGCTCTGTAATGTAAATCCCCTGTTTTTATGTGTAGTGTTATTTTACCCAAATAGCCCCCCCACCGCCCCTACCCCTGGCGAATATCTGAACCACACTTCCTCTGCCGGGAACAACCTTTTGAATAGGGGTACCAGCTCTGTTCAAACTGTGTAACCAGAATTGCTAAGTAATTAATACGAATGAAAAAATATATTTTCTAGATGTTCTAGTATATTTCTTCTATATTCGCCATACTTTGTGTTGTAGATGCTTTATTTCTCTTTTTTATGTAGGTACTTTGTACCTATATACAACACTTACATTAAAAAAATTAAAATTACATAGACATGTTTCGGACAACCAGTCTTCTTCAGTGATACATATAATAAAGATACATATTTAAAATATTACGAAATTATTTCTCTTTTTCATTTTTATATGCTTTGTATATACAACATTATAAAATTGTTTACATGATCTGACAGATGTCAACATGTATCTTTATAATATGTATCACTGAAGAAGGACTGGTTGTCAGAAACATGTATATATATTATTATATTTTAAATATATTTTTAATTATTTATATATTTTTTATTAACATATTTTTTTTATTTAATTAATATATTTTTTTAATGTAAGTGTTGTATATCTAAAGTATATAAAAAGAAAAAGAAAAGTTTTAGTATAGCATAGGCATGTAAATGACATGTTTCGCCTGTCTAAGGTAATATCAAATGCCTTAGACAGGCGAAACATGTCATTCACACAAATAATAATAACATTTCTAGAGAATAGACGTTTTCATTCGTATTAATTATTTGAAATGGAGCTTTACATTATTGTTCAAGATTCAACAAATTTTATTGGGTACTAAGTTTGAAACATTGCATATTATTTTTCTGGCTAACCCGTATTTATTGTAAATTATGTTATATCATACATATTACTTTATTTTATACAGTTATATGAAGCATACAATTTCCTTTAACATTCCATTTTTACTTACACACAAAAAATTATCAATTTGTATTAATGGTTTGTTTGGACAGATGGAGAAAGAATGGTTAAAAAAGTATACGTTAATGATGTAAATGGAGTACGGAGTCGAGGCAGACCGAGGAAAACATCGCATGACCAAATTAACCAAATTCTATGGGTTAGTCATGCTAGAAGTCGCAAGAATCAACGTGTGAGCATGACTCACTGTATGAATGTGGAGGAATCTAGAGAGGTGTGCTAGGATAGAGTAATAAGCATAAAAAATGATGTGGTTTTCATTCGAATTTAGAATACAAATAAATGCATGCTTTTTGAGAAAAATTTAAATCAAAATTTTTTTCAAAGCAAAGCATTGTTATTGGCGTTTATTTTATTTCAGTTATATGACACATTACATGCATATTTCTGTTCAAACAAATGTTATAGTATAAAAAGGGATTGTTTAATAATACAACGTTTCGGAAAAAAATAAACGCCAATTATTTTCATTTCAGTTGTTAGGTGTTTTTTTTTCATTTATACATTCACAATTAATACCAAAACTAAAAAATAGTTTATTAAAATTCATTTAATAAATTAACTTTTTAAATATAAAACATAAAGACAGTTTGAGAAACCTTGAAATTCCTTCTCCTCCCCCTCTCCGGAACAACTTCAGCGTCAGGGATTACTCCCTCCCCCCGCCGGGTTCCTGCGCCGCCATAGGTCCCGCGCTAGTTTGGGTGTGTGCCGCCAGGGTATTGATCGGTCGGCCATTGCGAAATGGGCGGGGGTTGCGCGAGGACGCTGCGCACACCCTAATGGAGGTTATCAGGACAATTTTAGGGCTTGTAATAATTAAATAAGCCTTTGTTAGCTATAGCTTGGAAAATAAGTAAGGAATCTGTTTTATAGATTATTCTTGATGCGAACGATGCATAAAAATTTTCTACGAAATATGATTTTTACATAAAGAAGAAATATAATATTATTGAAAATTTGATTTTATTTTAAACATAATTGTGTGTTTATTCGTATGTCGGTACCACTTTTTCATACATATTTTTTTGTATTCAAGAACAACATTTTTGGTGAAAATATAAGAAGTGAATGCGGTGCGAATGATGGTGTTATGAACAAAATAATGAAAGGATCATTAAGATGGTTTGGACAAATGGAAAGAATGAATGGTAAAAAAATTATATGTTAACGATGTAAATGGAATCAGAAATAGAGGAAGACCGAGGAAAACGTGGCACGATCAAATAAATCAAATATTGAATGTCGGCCATGGGAGGCGTCAGAGAAATGACACGATGTATGAATGTTGAGGAAGCGAGAGAAATACGTCAGGAAAGAAAAGTGTGGCAGTTCATCCTTTCTGCCTACCCCTTCGGGGAGACGGCGTGATGGTTAGTTGGTTTTTTGTTAGATGTTTAGAGAGTTTCGAAATATATCTATTTTTAAATGAAATTAATTACTCTGTCCACGGAAAATATTTTGTCAAAACGATTTGGTCTATAAGACAATTTCGCTTATTAAGGGAACTCTTACATGTATTTATTTTTAAAAATAAACTGATATATAAGACATGTATATTTGTATAGATACCATTCACTAAATATCATCTTCGATTAATGCTTAAAATAACTGTTAATGGCATCAATAGCTCCATTAAATATTAAAAAGTTTTTTCATTATGCATAAAGTATTTTTTCAGGTAAAACTAAACAACATGTATGAGGTTAATTTAATCATCAATGAAAAAAATAACCCTAAAGCTTTTAAACAATTGAATTTACTTCAAATTCATCTTCGAATTGGAATAAAATAATATGCACAAAGTTAAATTTCAGGATACTATGAAATAAATGTAACAAACTCGTAAAAATTTAATATGCTAGTAGAAAAGATAAGCTTTTTTATTCTATAAATAGAAAATCGATGTAATAATTGTGATGATTTTGTGGATTTATTAATTATTTAATTTGGAATTTTACATCAAACTACAAGAAACAAATTTCTCAAATCTTTTTCATTGTCTCGACATCGGATGTCATGAGACGAACTGATCCACACTATTTGCAAAATTTGTAATATTTTTAATTTCTGAGTACCGCGGAATAATGAGGTTTTTAATTAATACGAATGAAAACGTCTGTTTTCTAGAAAATTTATTATAATATATTTTATGGAAATGACATGATTTGCCAAATTTTAAACATTTTCATGTCACATTTGATTTTGCCTTAGCAAGGCGTATAAGGCGTTTAGGCGTAAAATGTATATCATTTTCATAAAATGTCATAACATTTCTAGAAAACAGACGCTTTAATTCATATTAATTATTTTATATGGAGTCTTACACAGTTGTTGAAGAAACAATAAACAAGTTTTATTTTATTTATTATAATATTTCTTCAACAATGATGTAAAACTCCAAATTAAATATATAATACAAATAAAAACGTATGTTTTCTGCAAGTTTTATTATAATTTATGGGAATTACGTGTTTAGCTTGTTCTAAGGCTTTATCAAATATTACCTGATATTCTTTAAAAAAAATGTGGTTTTTCATTTCATCTCTTGTAAGTTTTATATTTAAAATTAAGTTTAATATTTCATATTATTCTTACGCGGTAGTTAAGTTAATTTTTTTTTATTAAATTACAAAAAAACATAGCTTACTTTGTCAAGAGCAAACTCCAGTTTAACTAGGTTTAAACTTTAAACTCCTTGGCACGCGGCGTTTAGTAAGACCACACAAGTCAAGGCGTAAAACAGAATACGGGTGTAGGTTAAACGAACAGGTAGATGGCTAGTTACACGGTTAACCCACCATCTTGCATACGTTAATATTCTAACGGAAAACATCTTTGAAATAGTTTCCACGGGACCACCTATCTCGCCGGCGATAACAGAAATATAATAATTGATTAGGCAGTTAAATTCTTTGTTTTAGAGGCGCATCGGTTTAAATATTCATAAATATTTTTAAGTGTCTTCATGTGAATTATTTTTATAATGAAATGCTATTTTGATGAGCCTTTATAACAAAGTAACAAGGTCACAAAAATAGTTTTATTTTAATTTTTAGAGAATTGCTTGTGAATTAGGCTGTGAAATTAAAACATTGTCTATCATTGAATATGCTTAGATAGTAAGATGATCTCTTGAAGTATTGTAGACAAAATTTTGCTTATTGTGAAAAAGTCAAACTTCCTGAAATGTATTTGCGTAGATTTTCACGATTGGCAGCAATATGTTTTGTGTGATTTTGGGTAACAACGTGTGATTTCTCCTTCTCGACCGATGTTTTGGAGATAATTACAGTCTCCATTTTCAGGGTAATGTGGTGATGGTAATGAGTGTGATGTGAGTTGTGTCTGCAAAGGTACTTCACTGTTGTACCATGTCGCCGGCAGTGTATACGTTGGAAGACGTGAGTGAGACACACTGCCGGGGACATGGTACAACGGTGAAGTACCTTAGCAGACACAACTCATATCACACTCATTACCACCACCACATTACCCTGAAGATGGAGAATGCAACGATCTCCAAAACGTCGGTCGAGAAGGAGAAATCACACGTTGTTACCCAAAATCACACAAAACATATTCCTGAAATGTTTCATAACAATATAGCGTATTAAAAAGATTTTTTTCGATTAAAGAAAAATGTAATTTTATCATCATCATCACCATCAGCATGTATCCGTCCTCTTCTGGACGAAGGCTTCCTCCATCTATTTTCATCTCTGTTGATCTTGTGCAAAATTCATCCATGCCGTACGTACCGGTGGCCTCATTGTCGTCTCTCCGTCGAAGTTGAGGACTTCCTGGGTTTCGGGATAAAATCCTAGAACGTCAGAAAATAAGGCGTTCTAATTATGGTGTTTCTCACCCTGTCCGGTATACTGATTATAAATATTTTTCTTTCGGTGCCGCGTCAGGTCCCCCCAACGTTAGCGATCACTGCAGCAAAGGCATCTTTGTCCTGCGCCACTTGTAACAGGTTCTGTATTCTTGTCATTCCTGTCCATTCTTTTGAGTTCCGCAGCCAGGACAACTGCCTTCTACCAACTCCCCGCCACATTACCCATTAATAACAGTCGAAGGAGGTGGTCTTCCCTTAGCACATGACCCAAATATGAGAGATTTCTAACTTTCACACTCGACAAAAGCTCTCTATTGGCTCTGGCTCTCTGTAGTGAGTCTGCATTTCTGACCTTATCGGTCCACGGTATACGGTGCATTCTGCGGTATATCCACTTCTCAAACGCCTCCAATCGGTTCATTACCTTCACTTTGAGAGTCCAGGTTTCGCAACCATATAGTAGAACAGACCATACTCGTATATATAACATTTAATCACTCTTTCTAGGATGATGTTACTTTCCTCAATACATATGTTTATTCTAATATTTTCCTTTTATATAAATATTTGATAATGTTACACATATTACATACGAAGGTCCACGAATATTGTAAACATAAAAGATTTTGTGTAACAATGTAAATTATTTCACGAGTCCCGTAAAGATTAAAAGTTATTCACTTGAATATATACTATTTTAAATATTGTTATACTAACGTTTGTGAATACAGAAACAAAAATTACTTTATAAAATATATGTAGCTTCTATATTACGAGCTTTATTTGCCGACGGCAGCATAGTTTCGGTGGCAGTAGGTATGAAATGGGTTTGTTTCTTTAGCAGATATGTGACAAGAATTACGATGTTTTTAAATTGTTTTTTCAATGCCTGTTATCAAAAATGTTCTAAAAAATTATTTATATTAAATATTTTACACGTTTTAAATTAGGACGATATTATGATGATTGATAAAAAATGTTAGTATGATATTATAGAAATAAAACGACTGCTTAGTAGAAGTTTTATTTAAAAAAATGGGAATGAATGTTTCATCTTGCTAAGATTACCAAATGCTGATAATGCTTTTCCATAATATAATAACGACAACAAGAAACAAGCCATTCCCATAAATTAAAATTTAACTTTCAAGAAAACTTTTATTTTCATTAGTACCTAATATTTTTAATGGAGTTTTACATTATTGTTTAAAATGTAAAACTCCATTAAAATTTTTCAATAACTATCATATAATAGTACAATTTTTCAAAAATGGTAGGAAGAGAGATAGACCATAACACTATTATATCCTAACATATTACTCTAGATTCCTTTACAAATATACATTTCTTATCTTCTTCTTCGTGCATTTCTTATCTTCTTCTTCGTGCAATGGCACGCTTATTTTGTAGAGAAGGCCATAAAAATGGCCTCATCTTTCCTATTTTCTTGCCACTGTGGTGGTTGGTTTATCCTAATTAGTAATTAGTTTACAGGGGTGCCGGGTGTAATATTTGGGTAAACATGACATACGGAGACGTTTTTTTGGCCTCCGAGCTAAATTGATGATTTTTTAAGTTTTTTATGATTTAATTGATTTTGTCATGCTGTGTTTTTTGATGAACCAATTTTATTAAATGCTCCATTCACATCAGAAGACGCCATGAGAAAATACGTCCTATCAAATTGAAATAACACTAAGAAAACAAAAATTAGGGTAAATATTTGGTTTTTATTTTATTTTAAATGTTTCACTTTAAAAAATCTGATTAAAATAAGTCTTAGATCGCCCACTTACTCAAACGCATTTTATTGTGTTGTAAAATATACAAACTTTTCCTTATAAACTTTAGTAAGTAATATTTACAGACCTTCTTAATCCACCCGACATCAAATATTTTACGATAATATCGGCAGTAAAAATAAACTATCCAAGAGAACTGTACAAACTACTTGTTTTTGCTCCAAGCAGTTCGAGAATTGGGTAGAAAGTTATCTCATAAATAGGATCCCCTAAAAAATTAAATGCTTGTTCCATGTCATAACACGACAATAAAAATACGTTAGAGAAATTTGTTTCTTTTAAGGTTGACAAGTCATTTTATACGTGAAATAAAATACTCGAACTTTAAATCGAATCAGGTTAGAGAGACGATGCAAAATTAATTTTGCGCGTATTTTTAAACTTAAATATTTATTTGAAATCTTTAAAACGTACAAAAAATATTTTAACTCCAGACTGTGAAATTGTGTAATTCTATATCAACACTTATCAAATCAAATCAGTTTATAAACTCAAAAGACATTACAAACAGGAAAATGTTTAAGGCATCTATTGAGTACAAGTAAAATATTATAAAAATACAACATAGTACCAGGAACGCATTAGAGATGGTTTGATATTAGGAAGACAAGATACTTTCTAAAGTCAAGAGTATTTGTCTCCTGAACGTACCTTCACTAATATGAAATACGTCGATCTCCGAGGAGAGCACGTTCAGCAGACTTATTGCTCTTCCCACCGGTGTCACCAGAGGCATATTGGTTCTGGTGGCCGGTAGGTAAAATAATCTGTGCTTCGCTGTCGGAGAAATCTATCATGTTTAATTAACAGTGAAAAACAGAACAAAACGTGACACAATCAAATATCTATTGTTGGCCTCGTGTGGAGTCAGTGAAATCGAGGTGCGTGCATGCCACGATGTATACATGTGGAGGAATCAAGATAAGTATAAGGAACTATTTTGTGAGAAATTATTTCTGCGTACGATCTGAGACGGCGTGATGGTTAGTTAGTTAATTAGTATAATAGTAAGGTTTAAGCGTTAACACTTTGTCAGTCCAAAAAGAGGAGTTACATGGATTTCCCCAAGATCCCAAAAAACAAAAGCTCACATGTTTAATTTTTTTCTATATAAATATTTACGCATTTGTACAAAATTAAAAACTAAGCAAAACTTATTTTTTAATACGAGAATCCTTACAGTACAGAATTTCTTACAGCATCTTGATACTTATTACATCTGGCGTTTTATCTTCATAGAAAAATAATCCAAGAAAATTGTATTTTCTCTTCCAATAAAAAACTTTCGCAAGTAATATGAGTTGACGTTGAATATACCCAAAGGAGAGGAACCATAAAAAGGCGTTAGTCCCTTTTCTTTTTAGCTCCTTCTTTAGTGTTTATTTATTCCAGAGGTTCTTAAACTGTTCAGTGTGGGAATGTTTTAAAACAACCATTTCTAAATAGACAATACAATGACCTCAATTTAAATATATATATTTCTAATCGTTAAAAAAAATACATTTGTTATAACAAAACCGTCTATGCAAACATCTAAAACGTTGTTGCATTTTCAAAAACATCAGCTTGTATTGTTTTCAATTGTATATGAATTAAATAAATTAATGAATAGTAAGTTATATTGTAAAATAAATATGTGCCTACATATATTTTTATTTATTTTAAAAGTAATATATTGAATAGGTACGTAATTTTTTCTAAACATAATTTTCCGAAAAAATCTATTGAAACAGTTCTTATTGTACATAGATTTACAAAAATAAAGTATTTGAAAAAAATGACATGTAGAAATTTTACCAATAAATCAAATACACAATTCTTCTCAAATGGTGTATAGAAGAGGAAGAAAATCATTGTTTAATAAAATTCTCGGGCTTCCTCTACATTCATACATCGTACCATGCACGCACGTCGATTATTCCGACTTCGAATGTGACCGCCTTTTAAGTAATTGATTAATTTGGTCATGCCATGTTTTCCTCGGTCGTCCTCGGCTTCTTTTTCCACTCACGCTGCTTGTGTACAACTTTTTAACCATTCCACTCTCATCCATACGTTCCATATGTCCAAACCATCTTAGGGATCCTTTTTTAATTTTATCCATGATGCAGTCATCTGCCTTTCTTTCTTATTTCATCGTTCGGTATTCTGTCATAAAACGTTTTCCCGCACATTCTTCTTAGTGATCTCATTTCTACGGCGTTTATACTGCTTTCATCCTTCTTTTGCCAGCTCCAAGCCTTATATAATAATACAATATAAATATAAGCACGCACTAGTGAGGAAAATAATGATTAAAATAAAAAGGTTTCACAATAATAGAGAGATTTATAATACAAAATATTACTTACAACAGTTACAATAATTCGTTTCCTAAAAGTTTTGAATATACTTCCACTTTTATCATTGTTTTACGAGGGCCGGCTAGGGAAAAAGTTGAATCCTCCAGGGCCGCCTAATGGGAAAGTCGGGTAGTGCCTTTCAGGAGTAATAACGAAACGGGGCAGGGCCGGCTTAGAGTTATGGGCCCGCCCTGAGCCGCGTCCTCCGCCACTCGGCGTTCTCCGCCAGTTTTACGACAGAGCGGCTGAAAAAATACACTCTGGAGATAGGAAATCTTTCAATCTAAATAAGCAGTGACTGACGTGTATTATATCAACGGCTAAGTGGGTTAAATGGTGGCTTGGCTGCCGAGAGAAAGCTCAAATATAATTAAAATAAAAAAGTTATAATTGAAACAAATACAACATGATTTTAAATTAAAAAAAAAACACAAAAGCTCACTCAACATATGCAATATTTCTTCTATATACATTTTAATTGAAATTATTATTAAATTTTTTAAATTGAATCATAATATTTATTTAAACAAAAGCATAAACGTTCCAAAAAAAATCTTTACAACATCTGTCAGATCATGTAAATAACAACAATTTTATAATATTTTTATAAATATGCATTTTTACTGAAGAAGGACTGTTTATCCAAAACATGTCTTTATAATTTTATTTGTAATAAAAGTGTTGTAAATACAAAGTGTATAAAAAAAAAATAGAAATATGCAATATTTGTTTATGTTATAAAACACAATGTAACATTATCATTAATCAGATCCATCTTAAATTAAATGTTGATTGACAGCATCAGATGCAGTCTTTATATTAAATACTGTACGATATTTTTTATGAAATAAATAATCAGTTTTTTTCTTTTTAAGACTACTTTCTATACTTTTATTTTCAGGGGAATGTCCTAAAATAACCATAATTCAGTAATTCACTCAACACCCCACCGTTTATCCGGAGGGGTAGGCAGAGAGGATGGACCTCCATATTGCTCTGTTCTGACACACCTTTATAGATTTCTCTACATTCATACATCGTAACATGCACGCTCCATATTTTTCCTACTTCAAATGTGGCCGCCTTTCAGTATTTGATTAATTTGGTCATCCCATGCTTTCCTAGGTCTTTCGTGGCTTCTCTTTCCACTCACACTGCTTGTCTACAACATTTAAGTCATTAATCTAAGGCATTATCAAATGTCCAAAACTTTTGATAATGCCTTAAAAAGGAGAAACAAGTCATTCCGATATAAAATATAATAACACTCCTAGAAGACATTCATATTTAAAACAAAATTAATTAGAAACACCTTTAAAAAATCACGATTTGTTTATTTAATTTAAACCTAATTGTGATGGCTTTTTCGCCAATCGATGTTGGCATCATCAGGTTTAACAACCATTTGGCAACATAGATTGATTGTTACACGTGATAATGTCAATATTGGTTGACGAATTTTATAAACATTTAATAACTTAAAAAAAGTGATTATCTACCAGCTGCATGGACGATATTGCTACCATTGGCAACCTATAGTCCAAGTTTCAAAATTAATATAAGCCTTCTGCCATCCCGTAGTGAGTATAAAAATAGTGGAATGTTTAATGGGATCAAGAAGCATATAAAAACTAGGACGTTATGATTACATATTTATTAAAATCTTCATAAGCCTCATTCGCTTTACTGCCGAACATGGTAATGTAATATTTTCATTAGGCAACATAAATAAAAACCCGGAGGCGTACAACGTACCCCCGATCCCCCGCCGAGCGAAATATTACCTTGTCTTCTAAATGCTTGTATTATGTGTCTACAGGAAAATTCATACATCCGCGATCAGAAGGCAAACTGCGGTAGGTCAATTAATGTAAATTTTGTGTAAACCGCTTTTGTTTCAAAAATATTTATGAAATTCTAATTAAATTGTTGGAAATGAGATTTCATAGACAATGCTGTGAACACACGATAGATTACCGAGTGAGATTATAATAAGTGTATGAAAATTAGTTAGCTTTAGTTTAAATATATGGAGGTAATTGATGAATTAAGAAATAGTGTCGAAGACATTTTATGTAAATGATGTAAATAAAGTATTAAATAAAGGAAGAAAAAAAAACGTGTCAAAACGGATTAGTAAAATTTTGAATGTCGGTCATGTGAGGAATCGGAGAAATCCATGATGAATGTTGAGAAGGCGCGACGAGCACCTATATCAGGAAACAACAGTGTCTCTATCCCTTCGATATTCTTTTTCTTCCTTGTTGTAGACCTATGTGGTCTGTTCCCCAGAGTGTTGCTCCTCCTGTGAGATAGATTCCCAGCTGTCTTTCCATCTTTGAGGAGGTCTTCCACGAGGCGAGTCCCATGAGGCTGATTATGCAACGCAATATAAAGGAGTTTGGTGGTGTCCATTCTTTGAACATGCCCATACCAGTCCCTTTTTCGCTGTCTGCTCCATCTTATAATATCCTCAACCTCATATATCTCTCTTATTCTGATGTTCCTCACGCGATCTCTCAGCGTCTTGCCTGCTGTTGTCCTCAGTGTCTTAATCTCGGAAGTCTTTAAAACTTGTTTGGTCGGTTCTTACTGTGTCTGCCCTTGCTTCGACGCCATATGTTATTATTGGTCTTACGCATACTTTATAGATTCTCATCTTACTCTTAATGGCCATGTCTTTGTTTCTCCATATTATGGATTTTAGAGCGCCAGAGATTGCAGCTGCCTTGTTTACTTGGGCTTGTATTTCTTCGCGCAGATCAGCTCCTCCCACCAATAACATCTATGCCTAGATACTTGAAGGTCCTGACCTATTAAATGTACAATAAGATTAATTCGATCGTGTCACATTTTCCTCAGCCTGCTACTAGTTCATGCTCCATTTACCATACATCGTTAACCTATATTTTCTTCACCAAACTTTTTTACTCAATAGTTTTGGTCCAAACTACTTAACTGAAACTCCAATTCTCTTCTTCAGCGTTTTTCCCTACACTGCTGTATATATAGGCCACTTCCATTTTTCTCCACTCGTCCCTTTCTTGTCCCTTCCAAATAAATTTTAAACATGCGAAACTTTTCTTAAAATTATAAAATAGAATGTATCAGAAATGAGGGTTATCACATTTGGTTCGGTGATTTGAAGGTACTTGTTGTAAAGTTTTCTTTGTATACCTGGGGAATAAATTAACATTAACTTGGGTAGGTGGATAATAATAACAACAATTTATGTGTGTTTATGACAACACAAAGATCTGAATAAAAACATGAGCAATTACTTACCATCAAAACAGTACTTCTACGTACTTAATCGTAAATAAAATGGGTATTATAGATACATAGTAGCTAAACAGTTCCTCTAATTATGGTCATGTTAACGATCTGCTCATAATTTAATAGTTAGGCAAGTTGTGCACAAATTTTATATAAAATATTAATAATATTGTACAGGGATATTGCAAATGGGACATGAAATTCGTATAATTCAAAATAACACCATTTTTATTTTAAAATGTGGTCATCCTATTTAAAATCAACAGAAGCTTGCTTATGGTAAATTATTAATTAATATTGCGTTCATTATGACAAAATGCTTATATTTTCTTCTTCTATTACTGCATATGTATTTCCGGATGTTTGCGATAACTTGCTCCTTTCTATTCTGAGGTATGTATGAGGCTACTCACACCAGCAATCAACTGATTATCTGATGTTTCTCAGTCATGATTTTCTTCAGCGTCCCACACCTCTTCTTTCCTTGATCTTTCCCTCAATTATCAGTTGAAGTAAGAGATATTTCGGGTTGATAATGATTTGTCATAGGTATGCGTATACTTTATATTTTAATGTCAATTAGGTTGAACATATGTAAAAAAGGTTATTAATTTTGTTTAAATTTTATTGTAACCTATTTCGTATTAAAAGAACAGTATCATAACATGGTATAATTATAAAATATAATCAAACTTCTAGGAAACACTTACTAATGCATATTATAATGTCCTTACAAGGTGATACAAGTCACTCGCATAAAATATAATACAATTTCGAGGAAACAGACATTTTCAACAATATTCAATACGTTTTTTAGAAATAAATGCAAATCTTACTGTTATAAATAATAATAAAACTTCAAAATAATATTTTAAATTAGTTTTATATTTTTATCTCGTTTATATGCATTATTCGGAACAACCCTGTATTAGGTTGACTAGAATATTCTAGTAATTTCACTACTTGAAGACTTAACATTTCGCCATGTAAATAATTATCTCTGGCATTAATGTTTCATTTTATTATCTAAATACTTAAACATTATTAATATTGATTTGTCACTACTTACAAAGTTGTTTCGAACATTGTTCGTGTGCTTATTGTTTTAACGGTAAAGAATTCTTATCTTGGATATCTTTTTTAATTAAAAAAAAAATATGTATGAATCTACTAGAACAACTGTGGATGTTTTATATGCATTATTCTTTTGAGATAAATTATTTAGTAAAAACGTTGTTATAATTTACATCAAATAAATTTTATTTATTGTTTCTTGAACAATGATGTAAAATTCCATAGTAAATAATTAATACTAATAATATATTTTTTTTAAAATAATTAATAATAATAATTTTACGGGAATGACATGTTTTGCCCTTCTAAGGCATTATCAAATTTAAAATTTGATAATGGCATTGGCAACATTTGATAATGCCTTAGAAGGACGAAACATGACATTCCCATAAAACATAATAATACTTCTAGAAATATTTATTACCAAATTAAATGCTTAAAACACTTAGTTATTTTACGAAAAGCTTATATAAACTTTATTATTTTGTAAAGAAATGATACGTTTCGACTTGCTGAGTTTGATAATACTTTAGCAAGGCAAAACATGTCATTCCCATAAAGGTATTAAAACTTTTAGAATAGGTACAGCGGTTTTCATTCGTATCAATTATTTAATATTGAGTTTTACATTATTATATTATATTGTCACGTTATATTTGGTTGTATTTTCATTTATTGATTTTTTTTATGAATTAAAACAGTGTTTTTTCAACTTTCGAGATTATTTTTCTCGACATGTTTCGAAGGTTTACACCTTCATCATCGGGAGAGCGATATAAACAGTTTATACATTGTTAATGCCTTAAGTTTAATATCCCAAAATTTTTACTATGAAAATTTCTGCGACAGCTGTTTCGCTAACCAATGTAAGCATCATCAGGTGTTAAAATCAAGTATTGATTACAATCAACAGCTGATTGTAACACCTGATGATGCCAACATTGTTTAACGAAGCAGCTGTCACGACAATTTCATAGAAATTAAATAAATTGTGATATTATAACAGTGCTTCAATTAAACAAAGATTTTCCGTGAAAAAAATGGATGATATAATTTCATTTATTTAAAATGTCACGCAAAAAAAATTTTTCATACGAAAGCAAAATTAAGCTTAATGTAATAGCTTTCTCAAGGTTCCGTTAAACATATTTTTCATTCCGGAAATGGCGTGATAGTGTGTCAGTTAGTTGGTACGGTTGGGTGGGTACTTATCTACAACAGAAAGCCGCTCGTCTCGCGTCTAAAGGCTTACAAAATATTCCGTTTGATAGGTACCTATATCAGTAATTTATGAGCATCGATATAAGGGTTATGCTGCGAGAGCGGGTGAGCTTATTACATGCTGTGCTTTTTTCATTTTGAATACCAACTCGGCCGGGTAATGGTTACTCAGCATGACTGTAATATCAAAGCGGGGTAATGGTTACTCAGCATGCCTGGAAGGCCAACCTTAGAATTCGGAAGGTTGGGATCATAAAAATAACGTAGATACGTGGGTAGGTTTATTCACTATGTGCTCGTGTACATAATATACAAACATATTAATACTGTTTTCAGGGCCTTCTCTTTGTTATTATTACGTATTTCATGACATGTACCGAATGGAAAAATTAATTTTATTCAGTAATGTGCGTATAAAATATGAAAGAATGTGATTTAAAAAGAAATGGTTAGAGCAACCTTTCGGCGTAAATGAAATTATAATATTAAATTACATTTATATTTATTTTGGAAAGAGAATATTAAATACTGTGTAATCCACATAATTCATTAAATATTTTGTGAAAATAATAAATAAATAAAGTAGATTGTACAGTATTTAATATTCTCCTTTCAAATTAACAATGAAATTTCACAGTGTTAACGTCCCAAACAATTTATTATTATTAATTATTATTATTATTATTTTGTTGAATCGCTCTTTGCATCATGACAGCAAAAGCCAAATCGATGTAGATGGTATTATAGCTATCATAGTGATTCTCGTGACACGTGATATGTAGCTAATCTATCGTCATTTTATTGTCACGTGAAATCTACACTAGACCCAAGATAGTGTGATAATCACACTGCCCTTTTTTTGAACCCGGAACTCTCGTGGTGGCAGTCAATGCACTTACCACTCGGCCACGAAGATCGTCGTTTATTTATCTCTTTAAAATATTTATTTTAAGTAATTGGCCCTATTTCATTGTTTCTGTGTGTTTTCATATATGTATTACAATCGCTATTTGTTACCCAAAATAAATTAAAATATGCTTAATTCCAAACGGTAAGACAAAGCGAATGTGATGTAATTCTAAATCTTAACCCGATTATTAAAATTTCATTTAAGATACGATGAATGGATAAAACTTATGTTAATTTACTAAAAAAAATCACAACACTTTATTACATTACTCCCCTTGCTGTTGCCGTCTTTATATATAATAACATAAGTCCCGGATGGACCGCGGACAGGCTCAGGGAATGTACGAGCGAGGCTGACGAAAGGGCGCCGCTACGCCCTATAACAGCCTCGGGTATGTGGCGGGAACTTCAATGTTCTTTAAAAAAAAACACTTTATTAAACTCTTTATCACCATATTTTGGATGGAATTAATATTTTTCAGCAAACATTTTTTAACAAAAAAATTTACAAAATCGTAGCTCATTTAAATACTAAATAAAATATGTTAAGGAATATATGTAAAATAAACCTTTATTAATTGTTCGTTCAAGGGAAGATCATTATAATTAAACAGGAAACAACAATTTTTTTTTATTCTTGGCGCTACACCGCAGTGTGGGATATGACCTCTTTTACAGTCTTCCACTGGCTCCTGTCCCTGGTCATCCCTCTCCATTCTTCAGGTCTTTCCAGATTCCTTCAGTCCTGAAAACAACATTAATATTATTATTTAAAAATATATGGCTTATTATGTATGGAGTTTATTGCTTATTTATTGAATAAATATGTTCATATTCAATATCAATATTTTATTATATCTTATGGTATAAAATAAATAGTTCTATTATATGATACTTTCTTTCGCACTGAATTCTCTACACATAACGATATTTTGATTTTAACTACAATATTATAATAATTTACCCAATCATATGTAAGATCCGATCACTTTCGCATTCATTCTATATCCAATATGTTTTTTAATATCTTCATTATCTCAAGAAAAAATATATAATATGAAGATATGTAAGTTTATAAATGATTTAAAAAATTAAATAAACCATTATATCAGATACTAAACACAAGGCTGATGGAATATCGATTGTATTTTAAAAGGTATATGTAGATAAAGCTACTTTTATGCGTGATGTAAGATAATTGAAATTTGTGTATGAAGTATTTTTTTAACATTTCTGACATATTTTATTTAAACACGGGTAGGTAACTATATAACCTATATGATATAAGTTATGTTCGTTAATCACGAGACGTGTTATTTTAGGAATCTGACCTCATTATCAATGATATACGCATTTTCGTGCTCCAGCGATATTAAGAGATGCCCTTTTACCGAGCTCATTATGCGTCCCACTAAAACGCCTGGAATTTCATTGTTTTCCTGGCGTTTAGATAGAAATCACACTCTCGCCGGGCTGCCAACATGACATAAAACAAAGACATTTGATTAAGTTCGCTTATAAAGCGCACCGAGCGCTTTTGTGTGCAGTCTGCTGGATGTTTCGGTTAAAATGAAATACGTGCCTTAGTCGCCATCAAACCTTACAGCCACTTTCAGTTTGCTTTATTTTAATTCGCGCAGCTCGATATGAATATTAAAACGCTTTATTTACATGAATTTTACTCGGAATTTCATAGCGAATTATATTTATGTTGCTTTAAAGTGAATTTTTTTAGGCCTGCTATTATTATGACGATGATGATGATGATGATTATTATTATTATTATTATTGTAATAAAAATAAGAAAACAAAATTTATTAATGAAGAAAGAATTGTAAAGAAAGTACATAGAAGGTTACCCGCCGCTTACCCGAAACTGTTACAGGACGCAGCGGCGCCCCTTCGTCAGTTTCGCTCAAACAATCCTTAGGCCCACTCCCCCATCCACGCAGGACTTAAATTAGCTGGAGAATGCAAAAATATCCAGGCCACATTTAATCCTGTTTAATTTCAATCCACTTGTATGTCCCAATCTCACAAAACAGAGCAAAGCACGGCACATGATTCTATGGCCCATCACAAAATCACTTCAGACAGACATCGGTGAGGGTGGGACAGAGTAAATATTGTACATGTTAAATGATGTAAGCAGAACTAGAAATAGAGGAAGATCGAAGTAAACGCGGCACGATCAAATAAATCAAATATTGAATTTCAGCCACGTAGAGAGTCGGAGAAATCGACGTGCGTGGATGACGCGATGTATGAATGTTGAGGAAGCGAGAGAAGTATGTCAGGAAAAATGGCGGTCTATTCCTTCTGCCTACACCTTCGGTGAGACGTGATGGTTAGTTAATTATAAATTGATTAATTTTAAATATTTAGTATTGTGTGTATATGTATAGTACCTATATGTTTTAGATTCATTTCCCACACATTATTTTTATAAAAAAGTTCTCTTCATTATGTTTGAATTAAACCATCGGAAGTGCATGCATTTTAATACGGGGAATAATATCTATTGTATAGCGTACCAGCATTCGTTAGAAGGGTTGATGGTTCCATAGTGATGGGTAGATTCATCCTTTGAGCGTCAATTTATCCCACCCGTTGACTGCGATTACATTTTCAATTAAAGCGAGGCGGCCATTTTGAAATGGGCTATCCCGTGTGAGAAGCGTATCGAATGGGCTACGGGTAATTTGAATGAAATGTCGGAAAATGTTTTACACTCGGGTGAATATGAAAGGGTTGGTTGGGACGCTGCCCTACGATTGAATCGGTACACTTATTCGTTTGTAATCTCCCTTTCTGAATAATGGCCGCTGCGTAATACAATAGGAAGCGTCAAATTTTCATTATATAGGCCTAATGAATATTTTATATTCTTAATAGATATAGACTTTATTTTCAAAATACATTTTTAAAAATGAAAATGCAATTATAAAGTGTTTATAAGCTTTCTTTTTCTTTGATTAGATCGGGTGATCTGTTGCCTAGGAATCTTATTAATGATTTAATATGAATTTTAAACATGATGAATAAACAACAGAAATTTTATTTTTATTTTTTACTTTTTTATTATTGAGGGTAACAAACAGCTAATACAGTATATAAATATAAACATCAGACAACAAAACAAGGCCTATTACATGCTACCACAAATATTATAAAACAACTGACATAAGGTTAAATATATAAGAAGAATAAAGTTACAATTTGACAAGTTAAAGAAAAAACTAGTAGTACTAGTAATAATGAATAATTAAAGATGATATATAATTTAAAAATGTAAAAAAAAAGTAAAATACAAGAAAAGAAAAAATAGAGTAACTAGTTTCATTAGCCCCGAAGGGTTGCTCCAACCATTTTTTAAAAATCACTTTCATTAAGATGGAAAACTTCGATGTTATTAAAGCACTTATTATACCTATATGTCGCATGTCCAGTACAGCACCGCACTCTGAGCGTAGTTAGTCTGATAAGCAGGAAGGTGGAATATTTGGTTCGCAGTGTGTCTTGTGCGAAGCATAGGGGTATTCAGTAATAATTTAATAAGAAGTTCGGAGTTGTCTATTTTGAAGTGAATGATGTTGTGAAGCAACATCATATCGTTAATTGTTCGCCTATTTTCGAGAGAGTCCAAGGAATAAAAATTATTGCACAGTTAAATAAGAAATGAATAGATATATAGTAAAAAACAATTGAATATTGAGTTAACACTTGAAATTATTGATCTAAAATCAAATGAATCTTATAATAATAACATTGAAAATGTCAGAATTATGCTATCAACTACATATATGTATTTACATATAACTTCTACGTTTTTAAATCTATTTAGATGTAACACCAACACCAGATTTAGGCTATTAGGTACATCTCTTATACGTACCTAATATTAATGTCAGAAAAAATATACATATTTTAGGCTGTAATTTATAAAAGATCATTCCTTTTTTTTAAGCATGTTTTGTTTTTTCCTTTGAGGTTCATTGTTTTGTTGTATCAAGTTGGTTCACAAATATCTACATGAATAATGTATGTTTCAATAAAATATTAAAGTTGATAGAAGTGAAATACTCCTTTCCTTCCATTATGTAAGCGTCTATATAAATTGTGAATTCGCCCGCATTTGAATAGGGGTGTGTTTTGAATAATAAAGGGTAGAATGAACCCCCAGTGTATCTTAATCGGAACCTCATCCCTTTTGGCAGCTAAACAGGGGTGAGGGCGGGAAATTTATTTTATCAGTAAATCATACCTACCCGCGAGATGTAATCATAAAATAGTGTAGTTAGATACGTACGTACTTATATAAATTGTTTTTACAAACCACTGTCATAAATATTATATTATAATGCCTTGAATGATTTTATTTATATCGGTTGTTCCGGGTGGAGGACTTAGTGGACTAAACCAAATATACTAGTATTTGTGTATATTTAATAGTATGTGTGTTTGATTGTATTGTAGATACGTTTTGAGCCATTTTCCATTGAATTAGATTAGTTAATATTATTGCAAAAATATTATATATTATTAACAGTTTAAATAAATAGCCATTATGCCCGTATCCTAGAAGTTAAAACTAACTTACTAACTAACCATCACGCCATCTCCCCGAAAGGGTAGGCAGAAAGAATGGACTGTCACACTTTAACCGATGCGGCACTTCATCCTTCTCCTAGAAGTTATAGGCAGAAAAATGTATTTCTTCTATATTCGCCTTCATTTTGTATTGTGAATTTTCATTTTAATAATTATAACCATTTTTACGATACATTATAACACTTTTCACAGACATGTTTCGGTTGTGTCATAACCGAAGTGCAGTAATATTTTTTTCTATGTTCGCCATACTTTGTGTTGTAGATGTTTTATTTTTAATTAAAAAAAAAATAATATCAGACATGTTTCGGACAATTGGTCCTTCCTCAGTGATATTATAAAGGTACATATTTAAAATATTATAAAATTGTTTACAAATATAATATCAGTTTTGACATATGATATAAGGATGTATTTTTTTAAAATATTTATTCAAAAAATAAAAATGGATTCAAAACATTGAAAAAGGCTGAATCATAACCTAAACATGTATGTGAACAGTGTAATAAAGTGTTGTAAAAATATTGAGTACAGTTATATTAATTCAAAACAGAAAAATGGATTCCATATAATTTTTAATTTGGTTCTTTTTTGACATTCCGTATCCATATATCTTGTTACACACAAAATAGAAAAATTAGGATTAATATCCAGACAGTGGACACGTAAAAATAATGCTAAATGGGTCAGTACTTAAGATAAAAATGACTAGATATCCCTGGGGTAGAAGAACATTTGTATAAGAGATCTAATATCTACTGCATTTATTCTACTTTCATCCATCCTTTTTTATTTCTATGCTTTACTTCCACAAATAAAGGGCTTTGAAAGGCTAAATTACGTAGAACGATCAAATCTTTCAAATATTAATCACAAAGTTTTTATGAATTAAAACACAGTTTTTTTTTATCATTTTTGAAAGCTTTACATCTTCATCATCGGGAGAAGTATATAAACTAACCTTATATAGTTCCGATGATGAAGGTGTGTTTAAGTCGTCGAAACATGTCAAGAAATATAAACAAAAAAATGGAAAAAATGTGTTTTAAATCATTAAAAAATCGATGGAATTCCACAGTGTGAACGTTTTAAGTTTATCTAAAATCAAATATTAATTGCCAGCCTCATGGGGAGTCAGTGAAATCGAAGTTCGTGCATGTCACGATATATGAATGTTTAGGAACGAGTTAGGTAGTTAGTTATTACGTATTACAATAATTTACCTACATGAATGATCGGTTATTTAAGTACCTAGTGGAAATAGTACTTTTATTTGTTAAGAACAAATGGTTTTAGAGATTTACAAAAATGAACTTTGGTTATTTCTAAACGACTGCAAATTGCTTACCTTTTGCTCGTTACACTATTAACTACGTCTTCAAAGATTGAATTTGTTAGCAGACTCCGCAACCATTCCGAATAGCAGACATTTGAGACAGTGCAGGCGCAAGAGATGTAATTTGGAATCTTCGTATCCCGTTTCTGCAGTGCGACTGGTCCAGGGCCGGATGGGTTTACGGCATCTGCGAATAAGAAATTGAATAAGCCGCGGAGACTGTTGTGATGGACGGCGGAACAAAAACGATCGTAAAAGGCAACGGTACACAGAGAGCTTTGCTGGCAGAACGCTGGCCAATCGTCCGTTCTCAGATGTGCATAAACAAATACAGAGGACTTGCTGCTTACAACTTTATTTTATTTTATTAATTTTTATTTATTCTTCTTCTTCTTCTTTAATTTAAAAACGTGATATCATGTTTCATTCTTTATAACAGTTCTATCGTTTATTTACAAATTTCTTCTTCTCTTAATAGATCTGACGATCTGTGACATAGAAATCATGTTTCATTGGATGATGAGGTCCAGCTGTCCTTCCATATCTTTTACGCCAGGGATGACGAACGTTTTTGAGCCTGAGTGCCAACTTTAATTTTTTTCAATGTAATAATTTATCGCGTGCCACATGCCATGGAAATAAAAATAGCATCAAATCTTTGTGTAACTTCAATTTTTTTCATATAAAAAAAAACATTAATACATCGAAAAAATTAATTAAGTACTTATTAATGGCAAAATAAAAGACATAAATACAAAAAATGTAAAACCCCCAAAACTTCATAATTAGTGAGATTTTTGTTGTTGGATGCTAGACGCCAAATTTTTTATATCAACTTAGGCGGTCTTCTAAGTCGGCGGTGTTCGGAGGGGATTTCATAATTTAGCAATTTCAAAAACATAGAAAAGTGTTATTGATGGTTGAGGTAAATTTTGTAAAACTCCATTATTAATTTATAATAGTACCTAAGCACGATTGTTTAGTGATTTTACTTGGATTTCATTTATATAAATTATATAAATTGTGCCAAATTTGTTTCGCCATAAAACTGCCCTAGCCTGAGAATTAGTGGTTATACATGGATTTAATTTATATAAAATAAATCCAAGTTAAACCACTAAACAATCGTGTTTACTATTATAAATTAAATAGAAAAGCGTTATTGTATTTTAAATTCACCATAAAAAGGTTACGTAATAAAAAATAAAACGGATTTTTATCATCTATAATAATTAAAGTTACCTAGTTTTAAGTATACTTTTATTAATTTATATTAACACCACTTTATTTGGTAACACCTGTGTAATTTTACGAGGGTGTTACCAAATAAATCGGTGTTAATACAAATTACTAAAAGTGTATTATTATTTTATTTAATAATGTCACAACACAAATTAAGCGCTTCATACGAAAGTTTATAAAAGTTTTAGTCGTGTAGGTGAAAGCATCTTCCCCTACATTATTTATTCATTAGTTCCCACATACAAACATTCCAAATTACAGGGTAGTCGTACTATTCCCCGGCTTAATGACACGTACAGACCCAGGCTTAATTGGGGCTCAAAGCAATTTATTTCTTATAATCCACAAGACGCAAGCCTGCCATTATTAATTGGTAATTTAAAGCTATTTAAAATCCTATAAATAATCAATCAATTTGAGTCATCAACGCTTCAACAATACATAAAAAAAAATATTTAGGTAATCTACAAACAAATCATCACGTTATTTCCCTGGAGAGGTAGGCAGAGAAAATGGACCGCCACACTACTCTATTCTGGCACACCTCTCTAGTTCCTCCACATTCATACAGCGAGTCATACACGCACGTCGATTCTTTCGACTTCTAACATGACCAACCTTTAAAATTTGATTAATTTGGTCATGCCATATTTTACTTGGTCTGCCTCGACTCCGTACTCCATTTACATCATTAACGTATACTTTCTTAACCATTCTTTCTCCATCCATGCGCTCCATATGTCCGAACCAACGCAGCGATCCTTTCATAATTTTGTTTATAATACCTTCTTCCGCTCTACATTCTAATGAAAGCGAAAACGACCGTTCACAATGGAGTTCTGGTTCCAACCGTAATGTATGGAAGCGAAGCATGTAACTGGCAGAAGAAGGATGAGAGCAGAATAAATGCAGTAGAGATGAGGTCCCTAAGACGTATGTGCGGTAGAATGATATATGACAGAATCTCAAATACTGATATACTCGTTAAGAAAGGAATTAAGGTAATCTCAATTTCCAATATAGTAGGTACATGTGCTATATTTATATGTGCTATATTTGGTACATATTATTTTACGGAGTGGAGAACTGCTCTCTCGAAGTGAACACAATGAACCGTATAAAAGAATTTGAAATGTGGCTTCATCGCAGAATGTTGCGGACATAATCACCAACAATTACATTGAGCTAGAGTTGAAAAGAGATTTGTTGTCTAATATATAATAAAGATTCTAAATATAGCATATTTGGGACACATTCTCTGCAATGATAAATACAGTCTGCTGAACCTCATAATGAAAGGGAAGATTGAGGGAAGGCGCGGTGTGGGAAAACCCCATATGCTCTGGATGAAAAACATTAAGAAACAATAAAATATACATATTTTAAAAAACTTTTTTATTTTCATTATTTAAATGTAAGAAATGATTGACTTGCATTAAATATGATAAGAAATAAATTCAATGTATAAATATAGAATAGATTCATTATCAATAATAAAATTAATAAATTTTTAATTTTCAAAAAAACTGATTATTAAGGAGGTGTTTACATTTCATAAACACCGTGTGAAAATATATTGGACAGATGATTATAGATATGTTGAATTTATACCTAACTATACATAATGAAATATGTATCTAGGTACCTATATGGTCTCTACCTAGTCCGTTCTAAGTATTGGGCATTGGCGCCTAGACGCCGACCGCTGGCGTCTGCTCGAACCAATCGAACATCTATATTTAGGTAGGTACCTACGTACCCACAAACAACGTAGATATATAGACATCATCCTGGTCTTTCAACCAGAGAGAGAGAGAGAAAGATGAAGTATCACTGATTACGTCCATCAGAACTTTTTTCGTCACGGCGAGTAAAACCCGACCGATAAGCATGATTTGACTCATTTTGAAAGCATTATTCACAATAGAAGAGTTATAATATCTCAATTTTTCAGTCTTTAAATTAAGAAAACAAGAAATCGTTAAAAAAAACAATAATAATGTGATATTTAAATCAGAGTCATTTGTTTATATTTTATATTTCTGTGTCAACACCCGTAAACGTTGTGGTCCCATTATATCATAAGTACCTATATTGTGTATAGCCCCGAGGAAACTCGCTACAGAGTGGAACCGGTTGGCGTTCCTTATAATATATTGGTTTTTATAAAAAAAAACAAAGTGTTCAATTAAATTTTTTAAATCTGTCAAACCACCAAGTGGCTTCTTACCAAAATTATAAATATAATTCGATTTACTAGTAACTTTATTTCAACGACGATTTCAATATCTTCATTAAGGTGATCGCTGAAGTTTTGGCTTCTTTGTAAAATTCTTGAATTTTATTTAAGTATTGCAAGTGGGGAGTAATATTAATTTTGTCGGCTTCGTTAGGGTGAGAATCTATTATGTCAGGTGTTTTGATTGTCCATGCAATGTATTTCGCCATTGCAATATGCTGGTACAGCAGTCTGAGTCCATTGCCTCTACTCGTGTGGTCTCAAAGTCCTGCATGGTTTGTTAACCCCACAGTTATATATATCTTGATTTATCTAGTCAATATGTTTCGCATCATCTTCTTCTTTCTGTGCCGCATCAGGTCTCCCCAACGTTGGCGATCCTGTCCTGCGCCACTTTAAACAGGTTATGAAGTTTGGCCATTCCAGTCCGTTCTCTTATATTTCGCAGCCAGGACAACTGCCTTCTACCAACTTCCCGACGTCTCTCTATTTCTCTCATTATGTTTTTCATACATCATTGTATCTTAGCTCTATAATTTATAGTTCGGAACACAAGGCATGCGCTGCCTTCAACAACAACAGTGAACAACAAATAAGATAGTGAATTATCGCGTAATGTGCAATTTCCTACACATACAAAAGATAGAGGTCGTCTTGAACAGTAAATCAGAGAACCTATTCATCGGATACAATAGCGCACAATACGGACTACGGACTTTGTCATCTATAATAATATTAATGGAAAAGCTCCGTTCCATTGTAATCCTATACGGGATTAGCTAAGTACATGAGATAATGGCGGGCGAGTACCCTTTCTCATCGTAAAATCCAACTGGAGCTAAGCCCTAGCCAACGCGAGTGAATTTTCAAATGGAAAGCGCCCACAAAAATAGCACGGAATAAAAAATCCCAACCTTTCTCTACGTATGAATTTAAAATTCGAATCAATAAGTTCAATTATTGTTTCTTAAAAAATGATGTAAAACATATTAAATAATACAAATAAAAACGTAATTTTTCTAGAAATAATATTAGATTTTATTTTATATATGTATTTTATGGGAATGATATGTTTCATTTGATAATGCTTTTAAAAGGCAAAATATGTAATTAACATATTGCTTCTTGAACAATGATGTAAAACTTCATATTAAATAATTTATAAAAATGAAAACGTCGGTCTTCTAGGAGTTTTATTATATTTTATATGGAATAACATGTTTCGCCCTTCTATGGAATTATCAAATGTCAAATGCATTCGATAATGCCAGTAGGGCGAAACATGTCATTCCACATAAAACTTAAAAAACTGCAAGAAGACAGACGTTTTCATTTATATTAATTATATAAAAAAACTTATTGAAAACGGATGTTTTCATTCATAGGAATCAATAAGCTATTTGTTTCACATGTCCTACCCAATACTTTATTTTTCTATTAAATACATACTCGTACATAGTAAAAATGAAATTTTATTTTATTACATATTATATATTATTGTAGAAAAATTGATAGGCACATAGTTAAATACTCATACATATAACAGTAAAATACTTAATGTAATTTGATGTATCTGGAATAATGATAAAATTTCATATTAAATATTTTTATCGATGAAGAAGTACGTTTTCTGTAATAGAAATCTAATTATATTTTAAGGGGGTTACATGTTTTGCATTGATAGGGTATTATTAAATGTCACGACTGAAATTGATTTTTTGCGATTAAATCACTAGTATTTTGTATTTTTAAACATAATTTTAATAAATATTTTATTTTATTACCAATTACTGTCAATTCGGTTGAATTCGGTAATTATTTTTATCAGGGTGAACGCTGAACTGAAGAAGTATTTCAAGATGTAGGGAATTTTTTTTATTGTGTGATTTTCTATTTTGTGGGAGTGCATGTGTGGTCTTGTTAGGGTACAATTAAAAGTCGTTACTTGTGAAAATTAAATATATTATTATGTCGCTTACAATTAAAACATTATATTTGAACCGCCCTAGTCATGTATTAAACAAATAAATATCCGGTAGACTCATATAAAATTAATTGAATCGTGAGGCAGCCAATACTATGGCTGCATCAATGTCAAAGGGAGTTCAGAAAAATACTTTTTTCTTAAAAAAATGAAAGATTTATTTAATGGTATCAGAATTTATTATAATTTCTCTAATATGAGCAGAAACTAGCTCACTCTTATAAATAAGGAATCTGGTCGTGTCCAGGCTTGAGCCCATGTCCCCTGGAACAGGAGCCAAGCATTCTATCCCTTACACCACCACTTGGTTGAAGAATGAAAAAAATATAGGTATATAAATATTTTTCGTTACTTTTCGTGTTATGTAATTTAATGGCAATATGTCCAAGGCGTAATTTGAAATATTCGATGAAATATTTGATTAAGTAGATTGGTAAGAGCATTTTTAACGGCATCATAAAGTTGGCTGCTGGCGGGTTTTTTCGCATCCTACGGATCCTGAGGTTAGTTCCTGTAGTGAGAAGATTTACGCCGCTGGGGATCAGCTAAAGAAAGCTGAGCCGGCCTCCCGCATGGGGAGGTGTCTATAAAAGAGAATATAAATTAAGAACCTCGGATACCTAACGCAAAAACGTACTTCATTATTATGCGCAAACTTAACTGGCATTCATAGTTTTGAAAAACGCTAAAGATTTATGATACCTAAGCATCCTGTCATTCAATTAGTGGTTATGATACCCAAGCATCGTGGTATTCAATCAATGATTTTGATACCTAGGCATCGTGGTATTCAATTAATGATTATGGTTCCTAAGCATCGTGGTATTAAATTCACGATTATGATACCAGCATCGAGAAATTCAAATCACGATAATGATACCTAACCATCGTGGTATTTCATTAACGATTCTGATATCTAAGAATCGTGGTATTCAATTAATGATTTAGACACTTAACCATCTCAGTATTCAATTAATGATTCTGATATCTAAGCATCGTGGTACCCATTTAATGATTTTGATACCTAAGCATCCTGTTATTCAATTAGTGGTAATAATACCTAAGCATCGTGGTATTCAATGAATGATTATGATACCTAAACATCGTGGTATTAAATTCACGATTATGATACCAGCTTCAAGGAATTCAATTCACGATTATGATACCTAAACATCGTAATTAATGATTTAGATACTTAACCATCTTAGTATTCAATTAATGATTCTGATATCTTAGCATCGTGGTATTCATTTAATAATTATGATACCTAATAATCGTGGAATTTAATCAATAATTATGATGCCTAAGCATCGTAGTATTCAATTCATGATTATGATGTATAGCATCCTGGTATTCAATTGATGATATATTGTTGTAATTTTTTTATAAATGAATAAATGAATATATTTTATGAAGGTGTACAGCCTTCGAAACATGTCGAGAAAAAAAAAACGAAAAAAAACCAGTATTAATTCTTGAAAAAAAAAGTATTTTCAAAATTCGAATTAACAAAAGTCCGGATCGTCCAGCTGACACGCGTACCATCTAAAAAAATATTACGCGTTACACTATTTTTATTTTGTTATTTTGACGATCGAAGTGTGCGCGGGAGATGCCTATTGGTGGCGATGAGATTCGCCACCCATCACACCGCGTCTCACGCGGGGGCTAATATGGAAGGACGGAGTGCCGCATCGATTAAAGTATGGCAGTCCATTCTTTCTGCCTACCCCTTCGAGGAGACGGCGTGATGGTTAGTTAGTTAGTTAGTTAAATCTTTTAAATTAAATAAATGATCAGTTCATACATTTTGTCTAAGATGGAAAATGGGTGATTTTAAAATGGGGTTTAAAGCTGCTATTTATATCTAACTTGAGTCACGGAGTAAGTAGGTACTTATTCGTATCTGATCCTAAATTAAAATATCTTTGAGCCGAAAAGATTCCCATCTGGTAACCCCACCACCAAGTCCCGGTGTGTATCTATCTACCACATGCTAAGCGTATCTCCTTGCGTATCACATATATTTATGTATCCTATGCTTGCCTACGTCGCAGAAGCAAGCTACGTATATATAAGCATCTTTGATGTGTGTGGGTGCACCAATACCAACGCGCCTCCGTGGTGAGAATGTTCTCCATTTATTTTTAAAGTTCCACATGTGCTGAGTAGGTTGGTTGCGTACCTACCCATTATACTTACAGCTCTTGTGTGGTCAACTTGGAAGTTTATTTACCTATGGAACATAAATAAATTCCACTTGAAAAATAAATTGTTTCACTTCTTAAAATATACATGTAGATACATAAATATTACCAATTCGACATAAAAATGATTTTTATTAGTCTTAAAAAATAATTAAAAAGTAATTTCCGTTTAAAAGTAAAATTGGGAATATATAAAAAAAACTAATTAACTAACAATCACGCCATCTTCAAGAGGTAGGCAGTATGAATGCTATTGATCCCACACTGTACGTTCCTGACATACTACTCTCGCTTCCTCCACAATCATACATCGTGTCATGTACGCACGCCGATGTCTCCAACTTTTCACGTGGCCGACAATTAATATATGATTCATTTAATCTTCCTACATTATATTTGGTCTTTTTTTAGGATTTTTTTCGAATAATATGATATTACGAATTTTACAATCCCAAAATTTAGAATTTTATTAATTTTGAAAATATTGCTTTTTGGGTAAATGTGTATTTTTTATTCATAATATAACAAATGACGCCCACTTTTACTAGTAAAAATAATAAATAAACATTATTATTTTATTACTATTATAAATATATTTTTTTAAATCGCTCTTTACGTCATTTTAGCGCGAGCGAAATCGACGTAATGGGTAAAGCTATCATATTAATTCTCGTGACATGCGATAGGTAGCTAATCTATCTCTATTTTATTGTCACTTGAATTTCACACCAGACCAAAGACAGTGTGCGGGAACCTTCAGTGTGGCAGTCAAAGCTTTAACTACTCGGCCGCAGCACTATGGTTGTCAGTTAAACTGATTTGGTAAAATCTCATACTATATTTATTTTAAATAACGTATTTTTCTTCTTCGTCTATATTCTAAAACATCGATCTGCTCTTGAATAGGAGTCCAGATAGCTGGTGACACGCTTCTTAAGAGCTCAGTTAATTTAAAAAATAATATTAATGTATAATATCTATGCTCTTTTATTTGGTTTATACATAGCCAACTTCTTTTTCTTTCGGTGTCTCCGACGTCTATTATCACTTGAGAGAAGGCGTCTCTGTCTCTGGTGGCTCGAAACAGATCCTCATTGCTCAATTTTAAAAGTACTAAATAACTATGTACTATCAAAATGATTTTTTTTCACAATCACACGAAAGTCTAAGCCAACCGTGCTTTTATATCAAAATTATTATGCTTTCAGTATTTTATATAAAATATAAAATGACATTTTGTACCGGATATTAAAGCGGATGATGTTTAAAAAGAACTGGTGTTCTCCGGGCATTCGTGTCGTGAATACGCAGAGGTGAAAGATTTTATATCAGATGGAGCATAATGGCCAAGAACTTCTCTACTTTATATTAATTCGACTTGTTTTACAACTTGTGTAAGTCCTCGCATAAAAATAAACGAAGAAGATAATTAGAAAAGTTTCAACGTTGAAAGATTACGACTTCTGATATTAAGTTTGTCGAAGAAAACTGGTATAGCTACCTAGGGAGGAATATACGTACATAAATAAGCTACTCTCATGTAACGCCTACCCGTCGATCCTTATATAAAAGTTAAATTAGTATATTGTTATTTCTACACGTGTATATGTTTATATTTAATTTATGCGCATTTAAATATACAAATAAACATAAGTACAATAAATGCAGAAATTAATCTTAGAGGCGAATGTGTAATAATATTTTGATTGATATAATGTTAAACTCCAATATAAGATATGGATGCAGATTTACAGATTTAATTATTGTTATTACTGAATTATATAGCGCAATTCAAATATAAGTTTAATAAAATGAATGAAAATATGTCACCAGATTAGTATATAAGATTTTTATTTTAATGTTCTCATCTTTAGCTTTGTCTCAAGCAACTTTCAAGCCTACAAATCAATCAATTGATAAGTAGGCTCTAAAAGTTGGTTAATGTCAAAATTATGTTAAGTGTCAAAAATAAATTAAGTCAAGAATACGCAAGTATAAAACAATAAAATATGATCATGTTATAATATAATAATATTATAATGTAATAATATAATATTGTAATAATATATAATATAATAATATAATAATAAAATAATATAATAATTCAATAATCTAATAGCTTAAAAATGTTTTCAAGTGGAAATTGAGAGCGATTATTTAACCAATAAAATATAATACATAATGTTGAAAACATATAATACATCTATTAACATTCTAGCACCAAAAACATGTACTGAAGAAGTACATATAAATAAGCATGTTCTTTTAGGTGCGCCATAAGTTGAGTGGGAGAAGAGGGGGTGATACTATATATACAAAATACAGGTAGGACCGAAAGCTGCAGGCGGTGCAAACTTTTTCGTTTTCTCCTAAGTTTATATTCCCCTAGATTGGATTTCCGCAGGAGCTCACGAGACACTATAAAGGTTTTCTCATTTTCCTCCCCGCTGTGGGGGTTTACTCTATGCATTTCAAATAAGAAACACTTTGGGGTTGAAACGACTGTGGTGGTCGGAAATTGCCTTTTTTCTGCTTACGAAGTGGAGCTGAACAATATTCTTAACTTGCTAACCCACGACATTTACAAAGACTATGTAGAATCCCCACGTACTTTTTATATAAGTAAGTACCTACCTACATAATAGTATAGTGGAAATTAATAAATAGATAATCCATTGTATTGGCTGAAATACTCTGATACTTCAATATTATTAAATGTTTACATTTGAAACACTGTTATTTTCTTCTTCTTCTTATTCTTCTTCACTTTAGATAGACTCAGGAGTCTGTTATTTCAGGCGGGTCCTCTTGAGACGCTGAACTCCAGCTTTCTCTTCACTGTTTCGGGGGTCTTCCTGGTCGGCGTTGTCCGTTTGGCGTTCCATGGAGAGCTATGTATGGTATCCTATTTGAGCTCATTCTTTCTACATGTTGATGCCAGTATCGCCGTCTTTGACGTCCCCATCTGACCACATCTTCGACCTCGCAGATTTCTCGGATAATTTCAGATTTGTTATTTTACGTATCATAATTTATTTTTATGAGATTGTTATTTTTAAGAGCTGTTTCACCAATCTATGCTGGCATCATCAGGTGTTACAAACAACTTTGTTTGTTGTTTGTAATATCCGATGTTGCCAATATAGGAGGCAAAATAGCTGTCTCAATGATCTCATAAAAAAATTGTGATACGTATAATAAGAGCGTTTCAAATTTAAACATTTAATAAACAATATTAAATATTTTTGAAATGTTTGTGTACTTAAGCTACATGTTAAGATCGTAAAAACACTAAAAATATATATAATTCATCTTTCATAGATTAGTTGTGTGAAATTTAAAACTATGTTGAATTTAGAAGCTATTAGTACCACACGAATAAAAATATAATAACAAAGAAATATTTCAAGTACTCGTAAGTATCCAAAAAAGCTTTAATTGCAGTGCACAATGGGTTTCTTGTACCTTGTGTATGAAAGTGAAGCACGGAACTGGCAAAATAATGATGAAAGTTGTTTAAGTGCAGTAGAAATGATATGAGACCTTTAAGACGAATATGTGAAAAATTTGTGTATGAATGAAAATATAAGAAACGAATGCAGTGCTATGAAAGTTTTATGAAAGAAATAGTGAAAGGATCAATATTCTAGGATATACGGAAATAATGAATGAAGAAAGAATGGTGTAAAAGTATATGTTAACGATGTTAACGATATTAGAAATAGAGGATGACCAATCAAATATTGAATGTCGGCCACTTGAGTAGTCGGAGAAATCGACGTGCGTGCATGACACAATGTATAAATGTTGAGGAAGCGAGAGAAGTATGTCATAGAAAGAACAGTCTGGAGGTCCATTCTTTCTGCCTACCCCTTGCGTGATGGTTAGTTATATAGATTTTTTTCTTAGAAAGGAAGGCATCTGTTTCGTTGATCCCACATAAATAAGATGAGACAATATAGTCTAGATAAACAAGGGTGAATTTGATATCTTGTTAATATTATTTAACCACAGGGTGCCCATAAGGCGGTCATATGTATTCATCTCGGGACCCACCCCCGTTCAACCGTCTCCGATAACAGGACGCCACATAAAAAAAAACGTTTCAAAATAATCTTATTTCTAGATTGGTATTCCTGATGGAAGATCCTATCTCCCTCCTGGTTTGAAAATCTCAAACAATTCGGTGAAAAAATATCTTTATACGTTTAAAATAAATTGGAAAGTTTACGAGCTAAACGTTCAAGGTAATTCCAAGCTTGTGGCATGGAGTCGTATCGCCGTATGTATCAAGAATCGAGATGTTCCAATACTATCCTTCATGGATCCCTTGTTCTGTTGCACTTTTTATAATGTTCACAACTTCCCGCATGGACGGAGTAGATTTATTTTTGCAATAAAACATATGGCAGAAATGAAAATGTCATGTAAATCGTTTTGGAATTCACGTGAGCTTTAATTAATTAACGAACTGGTTTATCAATTGAAACAAAACATTGCTTTTTTAACGTACACAATAAATCTAATTTAATTTACGTAAATTCAGTTACATAAAAAATATTATTAATGAGAATAACAAAAAATACACTCTAAAATAAAATGTATTATAAAATATTTGTTTTTTCTTTAAACGGATTTTTAATATTCAATATTAATGAAAATGATCGTTTTGAAGAAGTATGATCATAATGTAGGAACGTAGAATATAACTACCATAAAATTGACAGTTCCATTATTATAAAATAAAATAGAATATTTAGTTTTTGATATGTTTGATTTTTAATGTAAATTAAAGCGATTTTTTATGTTCAATGTTAATGAAAATGATCGTTATGAAGAAGTATGATCATAATATAGTAGCGTAGAATATAATTGCCATAAAATTGTCAGTTTCATAATTATAAACAATATATAACAACTCTCCTCTGTGTATGATAGAGTGTCGAATGAAAACATAAGAAGTGAATGCGGTGCGCATGGTGGTGTTATAAACAAAATAATAAAAGGATAATTAAGATGGTTTTGACACATGGAAAGAATGAATGAAGAAATAACGGTAATTGTAATTTTATATGTTAACGATGTAAATGGAAATAGAAATAGAGGCAAACCGAGGAAAACGTGGCACAATTAAATAAATCGAATATTGAATGTCGGCCAGGTGAGGAGTCAGAGAAATCGACGCGCGTGCATGACACGATGAATGAATGTTGAGGAAGCGAAAGAAATATGTGAGGAAAGAAAAGTGTGTCAGTCCATTCCTTCTGTCTACCCCTTTGGGTAGACAGCGTGATGGTTAGTTAGTTAGTTAATTAGTTATGAGAAATTAGAATAATACGAAAATCAATCATAACGCATCGTGATATATGTGTTCGATATATTTTTACACACAAAAATAGTGTTTGGATAAATATAAAAGTACAGAAATAACAATAATTTAATTGATTCATTTTATAACTCAGAGTTCCTAAATATTTTTTTTGCCAATGCCTTGTAATCGATAGTTTTAAATTTTTTTTGGATCCTATCCCTAGTTTTAAGTCAGAAATTGATAGCGTCCTCTTAGGTGAAGTACTGGTATACTTATTTATTTTAAATAATAATCAAACTTTTTGGCACATCTTGCAAATATTGTCCAGCGGACAGCAGTTGCTCAAAGTCTCCTAAATAAGTCTTCTACGCCCATTGTTGGGCGGTACCGACCGCTATGGGAACCACTGCTTGAATTTATAATAATATTCGCAATGCTGAACTTTTTTTTACAAAAAACTACGCGCAGTTAAAATATTGTTGGTGAGCAGGGGTAGGGGTGGTCGGAATAAAATTGTAAGATCGTATCGGGCTATCTGCGCTCAAATCGAATCAAGGAGTTTTTACAACTTGACATTGTTTTTGAAGGAAAATCCAATTCTTATATTTGTAGCGGACTGGTGATGTTTCTAAAGTTTTTACGATCGTCAGCGATTTCCAGTCGTCGTCTCCAGTAATGCTTAGGAAGCACGCTAGAGTTAACATCCATTCCTCGTTCGTTTTATTTAAGTATCGAGCACTCGAAAGCTTTATGTATTCTTCCTTGCGTTTTATACGTTTGTTTGTATACTTACGCTTCGGCGAAAATTCAGCACATTAGTCCCCAAATTTCCCCATTGCGGAATTTGACTTAATGAATAATACTTTTACAAAAATTACAAATACTAATACTAATACTAATACTAATACTAATACTAATACTTATACTAATACTAATACTTATACTAATACTAATACTAATACTAATACTAATACTAATACTAATACTAATACTAATACTAATACTAATACTAATACTAATACTAATACTAATACTAATACTAATACTAATACTAATACTAATACTAATACTAATACTAATACTAATACTCATACTAATACTAATACTAATACTAATACTAATACTCATACAAATACTAATACAAAAATTACAAATGCTTTTACAAAAATTATGGTTTTAAGATTATCACTATCGAAATCGAAATCGAGAAATCGAAAAACGTGAGAAAAACTCAACGGACAAAGAATCACCGGCATCTGATTGAAATTGAAACAGATTAAAGTTGAAATTAATATAAAAAAATGAAAAAAAAAATGTATATCGAAAAATTTACGTAATTGAAAAAAAATATTAATTTCTGAAAAGAAGCCATTTTTGCCTGAAATGAAAAAAATATATATAAAATTGGTTAAAAAAACAATTGAATTTGGCACAAACACTCTCTCATGATTTTTGCGAAATATGGAATAAATTTAATTTTACGATATTAAAACTGGCCGTTTGATATTAAAACTGACCGTTTCTCACACACAGTCTGTTGATGCAAGCCGGCCTAGGAAAAACGAAAGTGGAAGTAATTAATAAAAAATATCGTTTTGTTTCAATTTTATTTAATGAAATCAAGAAAAACAGTGAAACATTAGATTATCTGTTGAAAAAATTAATTAAAAGAATTTTGCAATGTTTTCAGATACTTAATGCATATAAAACTGATGCTTAATTATTTATAACGAATTTATTTTATTTTTAGATTTTGTAAAATGTGTACTAATTTGTATTTTTTTGAATATCGTAAATTAGATTTTTCTCAAACAAATTTTACAATTGTTGTGTTTTTTTAATATATTTAATTATAATTTATAGTTTATATAACTTCTTGTTATATTTAATAGATATCACGTGTTTCATGAGATAATAATTTTTCACTTAATCAGCAAGTTAATTGCGTGAAATTACAGTTAACAACCAACTTTTAACATTGTTAGTACGTCTGCGTGTTTGCAGTTATAATTATATTTTTAATTCAATAAAGATTAAATCACTTCCATGGTAACGCTATAAAAAACAATGAAATATTTATCTATCTACCTACACAGAAACATAAAATTGTAGATAATTTTGCAGCTTCAAATAAAAAAAATACTATTCCTTATCTATACTAGTCTATATGTTAAAAATTAAATCCTATAAAACGAGAAAAATCTCATCGTTAAATTGTTCCCTTTGTCGGGATCACACCTAACGCGGAACGCTAATTTATTCGAACAAAAAACCTAAAAGCTTATCTACACAATGTTGCATTGAAACATCTAAATTAATCCGATTGACGACTTTGAGGGTAAAGGGTTATCCGTTGGCTGTTCAAATTTTAATAAATTTCAAGACGAAGGTCGAGACATCATTGTTCCAAATTCAATTCTCACTTGTCGAGTCTCTCGATAAGATTGGCGCGACGTAGAAAGACGATAGTATTCTTTATTTAAATAACATTTTGCAATCTGCAATTAACTAAGATTTTTGCTAGTGTAGGTACTTACCTACGCTTGTAATCGAATACTATATGAAAACCAAAATAAATGAAAAAGTTAAAACAAACGTATTTAATTACAGGCCGATTAATACAATTTTAAAGTGTATATGACAAGTTCCTGTTCCTGACAAGTTGGTTTCTTTTTGTGGGTATGTGTTTGTCTACAATTTAAAATATGAGATAATATATATATAAAGATACCATTTAGGAACTATTGGTGATGAAATGTATTTTAAAATTGAGAACATCGTTTTTTTTTTACAATTTTCTTCAATTTCCCAACGAATCTAGAAAGTTCCTTGATCGCCGGAGATGTTAATGGACTCTCGCCTCTCGGGTATTCTGACAGTTTTGAGGGCTTATAATGTTCAGTATTTTACGGCGACATTTCAGCTCGGGAAAATTCAACACGATGCTTTTATCACAAGCCATCACGTCTTGCGTCTGTAACAATATCTATATGTATGTACCATATACATTTACCTATATTTTGTACGTGAATTATGTACAAAAATATTATGAACACGTGTTTATCATCTGACATAAATATTAGATTTGTGTAAATCTTGTTACCTTGCCTATATCATATATGACTTGTACCTTTATTTTAAAACTAGTATATTAAATACAGTTATCTGCATAAAAAAACTTAATTAATTGTTTTTTTATATTACATTATTCATATTTATAGCTAAGTGGTTAGAAAACTGGTATATCCATATTTTATTTTAATAGAGTCAGTGTTCTTTTTGGTCTGGCTATTGTTTTAAATTCAAAAGCATCCTTTCTATGATAATCAAATGATTTTACTGAAATCTCTTGATGGAAGTTCATTTTAAATAATAATTAAATAAAACGATGTTTTTAAACTACTTCCACTTTTGTCTTTATTTAGACAGCGACCAGTCTGCCATCCTTTCTATATTTATAATAATATACTATATATTCAAAAACAATGATAGTTATTATTCTAGTTTCTGCCATGTTCTGGGAATATAGAATGTGTCCAGATATATTAAGGTCCTGAAGATGCCAAGCTACAGAAATCGGTCAAAACTAGAAAAATAAGTAAAATGACACTAAACATATATTATTAAGAATTTATTTTTATTATTTACAATGGATTTCTACCAAAAAGTTCCAATGAACGAACCAAATATTAAGGCTATAAAAATATATGACTGTTTTCAAGTAAACAAATCTTTCCAATATGAGTATAAAATTGATCAATACTCTATGTAATCAAAACTAAAGCCATGCCAAATATCAGATATTAATTTTATTACAAATTTTATAACATCAAATATTGCAAAAATTTCATCAATATTCCTTAAAGTAATTCTTATCGTTTCTGTCTTATTAAGAAAGGAAACGATATCTGGTTTTATGCGAGTGTCTTGAGATGGAAAGATTGCTTTTAATATTCAGGTTTCATTAAAAAAATACACTATTAAACGATTTGATTGAGACGGGAGATCAAATGTTTACATCATAATCATAACTTTTCTTTAAAATTATTATAGATTGTGATGTTGAGAAAAGGATGTAGAGAGAAGCTAATTAGACATAAACATTAGCTTATGTTGTGTAATACGAGTCTTAATTTAATTTGATGGTTTCTTGCGTTTAAATTAAATAAAAAAATAAAAAAATAAAATTGTAAAGAATACTTGTTTAATAAACCTTTTAAGAATTATATTACAATACAAGTAAATTATATGTTACTAGCTGCAATCCGTGAAATATTTGCAGAAGTAAAGATTTTCTACACTATAAAAACTTAGATCACTTGTTCAATCGTATTCAGTAATAACTTTAAATTTAATCTTTTTTCGCACACGTTAAAAATGACACGATTGCAAGAAAGTGTTGTGAAAATAAAACAACACCAATTTGTTCTCATTTGTTTTCTACACTACTGTCGTACAAAAATAATCAGAACCAAATCCAAAATAATCCAGAACCGTTCTAGCGCATTCGTGTGCATTTTGAATTACTTTCGAAGTATTCCTCTCTCGTTCTCTCGTATTCTAAATTTCATCGCACTCTTTCTTGATGACATCCGTTTTGCCTATTACATGATTATTTGTATTATATTATGATATGATTTAGTTACATTTGTTTCATAAGCTAACTTCGACGTATTAGGAGCCACCTTTTCGTTTGTTTTCATAAAACTGAAAATTATTTATTAAATATACAATGAATAATCTTTGTACGTACCTATTTATAATATATACAAATCTTCTTCGTTATCTTAAGTTGTGATAGCATATCTTAGGTTACTGATTTCATCACAAATACTTTCATGAAAGGACTACTTTTATTGTTGGGAAGAATTCCGTATTTAATGCATCAAAACGTTATTGAAAAATAACCTATTAAGTTATTTTCTAATTATAAAGTGTAGTTTTATTTTGCTTTGGCAATATGAACAGTAGGCTTTATACATTGTAAACAACATTATTTAATAATAATAAAAAAACATTGTTTGTTCACATTTATTAGAAGTGATGTTCATCGCTTTGTAAGTGCATTATCAAATGTATATTTAGATGTTTGTTAATAACCAAGCAAGGTAAAAAATATAATTCTCATACAACATCATTTACTTTCTAGAAAACGAACATTTTAACCGTATAACATTTGCAGTTCAAAAGAAATGTTCTTGAATGGTGGCTAGCTACATTTCCTGCTCGGAAAGATTGTTTTAGTTAATCATAATATTACATATAATTCAGTAATACGAACTATACTGAAAATGTTTATTAAATATATTAATATATTAGCTAAAAATGTAGTAAGCCCAAGTTTGAGACCAGTTTTTAGTCAGCCGCACATTGGGGTTAAATATAATAATTAATTAGTTTACTATTTTGAATAAGGTATTTTTTCTCCTTTAGATAATTTGCAAATCAAGGCAGAGTTATTCTCTTAACTACTGTTAGCACATATATTACATATTAGGTAAACGAATTTAAACGCATACATTATTGTTAATCGAAAATAATGCAAATTTGGAAGGCAGAAAAATTTACAATGCAATATTTTATAATTTTGACGGAAGCATATGTTTCACAAAAAAAAGTTTCTGTTCGCCACATGACACAAATAATTATTTTTCGTTCGTCTGATCTATTAGAGTATCGCTGTAACCTCCAAACCACAAGTTTTTCCTCGTAGGAAGACGCAGCTTACGAAATGAGATAGATATTTCGCGTTTTAAAACAAGCAACATATTATTCTTTTGAAATATGGCGGCGCACGGAGCGGGGCATTAATAACGTCTTTTGATACCCTCTGATGTTGTTTTTTTTTCCCGTTCCAAGATGGGGTCGGGTACAGTGGCGGCGCGGGAGGGGGCCATAAGAAGCGGGAGATACGACTCTCTGTGGCAGTTTGTTACGATGTTTATGGCCCTCTGTGTACGTGGCTCACTCCCTATAATGAAGAAAGAAAATTTAAGGAATAAATAAATTTCAAGATTGAACTATTATAAAATAAAATATATAAATTCATAATATTTTCTTCTTCTTCAAGTGCCTTGTCGGGTCCCCCCAACGTTGGCGATCACTTCGGCGAACCTTTCCCTGTCTTGCGCCGCTCGGAACAGCTCCTCCACACTTCGGATGCCGGTACACTACCTCACGTTTCGCAGCCAGGACATTTGTCTCCTTCCGGGCCCTCGGCGTCCCTCAATTTTCCCCTTCAATATCAGTTAGAGAAGGTGGTACTTTTCCCCACGCAGTATATAACCCAGATGTGAGATCTTTCGAACCTTGATAGTTGATAACAGTTCCCTGTCAACTCTAGCTCGCCTCAGGACTTCGGTATTGGTAACCATGTCAGCCAGGGAACTCTGAACATTCGGCGATGGAGCCACATTTCAAATGCTTCCACTCTGTTCATTGAGTTAACTTTCAAGGTCCACGTTTCATATCCGTACAATAAAACATAATTCACAAAAAATACCAATATAATACAAAATAATGAAATTTCTCAAAATCCCAAAATACATATTTCTAATGTAATTCCAACATAAACATCATAATCGATAAATACAAACGTAGCTAGGCGAAACCTGTTATTTTCATAAAATTTATTTAACTTCTAGAAAATAAACATTTTAATTTTAGAAAATTCATCTTGCCTTCGGAAAAAGGCGTGATGGTGAGTAACATAGTAAATGAATTTTTTCCATAGACATTAGAGTATTCTAAAATTTCGTGTCATTTCTTTCGTATTGTTTATTCACTGCCCCCCCTCTCTCTCTCGGTTCGTTCTTTTTTCAAAGTTCCCGCCGACCCCTCCCCCGGCCGAGCCGCCGGAATACAAAACAAGAACGATATCAGATTTGAAATTCGAGCGCCTCTCGGAATGATCTTTTGGAACGCGGCTTGAATGCCCGATGCTCCAATAGCCACGTTTTAATGTAAATTGGATTCATTGAAAATGTTTCTCTGGGAGTCGTTTGAATAAAATAACAAAAAGGAATAATACACATCCCATCGAATATTTATTTTCTATTCACATACAAGTTTCTTATACAGTGGCAGTCATAATTTTACTGATATTTTTTATATAATGTAAAAAAACTTAACACATACAAATAAGGTCCATCCACCACAATGATAATTGAATATGAGAGATAAGACCATCTTAGGGCCATCCATGCGAAAATATTTTGTCATGTCATATTATTATTATTATTATTATTTTTATACAAAAAAACTAAAATGGCAGTGCACAATGGTGTTCTTATACCACCCCTTATGCATGGAAACGAAGCATGAAACTGGCAAAAGAAGGATGGAAGTAGACCAAATGCAGTAGAAATGAGATCTCTTAGACGAATGTGTATTATAGAGTGTCGAATGGAAATATAAGAAGTGAATGCGGTGCGAATGATGTTGCTATGAACAACATAATGAAAGGATCATTAAAATGGTTTGGACACATAGAAAGAATGAATGAAGAAAGAATGGTAAAAAATTATATGTTAACGATGTAAATGGAACTAGAAATATAGGAAGACCAAGGAAAACGTGTGAGCCAAATCTATGTAAAAGGTATAGCTATGAAATTGATTTTCGTGACATGTGATAGGTAGCTAATCTATCGCCATTTTATTGTAACGGGAATGATACAACAGACCAAAGGTGGTGTGATAATCACACTACCATCGCCGTGAATCGAACCCGGGGCAATCGGTGTGGTAGTCTTACCACTCTGCCACGAAGGTCTTCGTATATAAATATGTGAAATATATGACGATAAATTAATTTTTGTAAAAATTTAAACAATGTTAAAAATATGAAATTCATGAAATAAACAAAAAGTCCAGATAAAAAGTAATTTATTTAGTATTTATTAAAATGACGGAAAATTGGTATAAAATGTGTCATGTTTTTCCTACGTATTATTCAATTCTGGGTTCCATTTCAGTGAATGACATATATACCTGCGTACTTTTTTTTCGCTAATCGTTCTATCAAAACAATAAAATTTAATTACAGTTTGTTTTACAATGATGTAAAACTCATTATTTGATATTTAATATGAATGAAAAGCTTTTATTATGTCTTATGGGAACAGGATGTTTGGTAAAGACATTATCAAATGCATCTTATGTTTATTAACACAGAATTAAGTTCTGGTTGGAAGTGTATATTAGAATTTAAATTGGATGTGTATTTAAATATTTTTTACTACTAGTATATTCGACATCACTTTGTGTTGTGGATTCACATTTGGATATATAATATATTTTTGAAAACGTTGTATTTTTACAACTCTTGCAAATTTCATAAACATATTTAGGGCCGTAGATATTCTTTTCGAAACATGTCAGCGAAAAGTTCAAAAATTCATATGTATTCGAAGACATTCCTCTCAAAGAAAAAATAAATTCGTAGTCATTATTTCGAAATATTTGAGTAGGCAGTTACTGACAAGACTTGGATATTTTATGTGAAATGATGAAACTATGTGAAAATATTTAAAGCTACTACCGCGTGTTCAATACGGATAATGCTCCGATAAAGACGACCGTAGGCGGGTCGATCATTCTTCGGAGAATCGTTCCTCTGCTTGGATAAGGATGTAACTTAAATTTCAATGTTTTCATAACATTATGAAAAATATTTTTATGTTTATTTTGTTGAACAGCTCTTTACATCATTACAGCGCGAGGCAAATCGATGTAAACTGTAAAGTATACGTATTATAATGTAAGGGCAATATTCCGAATTTACGAAATCTAACTATACACGTATATCTGTAATAATAATAAAATGCGAACTTTTAAAGCGCCGTATTTGTGATGTAATCACCTCAAGGGCGCATTAAGACGTGTTTTCAATCTAAATGTGAACGCTGCATCTGATTGATATTCGCGATCGATTAGAAAGTATAATAGAACAAAATATGCAAGTTTTAAATTGGGTATGAAATATGAAAAAGATGGGGTTTCAGCTTAGATCTGAAGTCCGTCGGATCATTTATGCATCTGAGGTGTGAAGGAAGATTGTTCCAAGCTGATGGATCCGCTAGCGCAAACGCTCTATCCCTGAAATTTGTACTAGGGCAACGCTTTGGCTCAACTAATCTTCCTATTGCCGAGGAGTTCGCTGAGCATAGTGTGGATTTCCTTGTATTTAGGCTGATATATAATTTGGAACCATTCCATGTAGCGCCTTGAAGACTGTCCAGCAGAGTTAATAATGGATTCTTTCTGGACTCTTAAGCCAGTGAAGTTCTTTGAGATGTTATGTTATATGAAACTATTTTAAAAATGCCTTTAATGTGTCTTGCTGCTTCATTGAACGCAGATTGAAGTTTAACTTGTTGTTTTGGAATGTTTGCGTAAATTCCATTACAATAGTCAAGTCGTAATCTATATTATATATCTCCGCAACGAGAAATACGGTCTGCTGCATCTCATCATGAAAGAGATGATTGATGGTAGGCGCGATGTGGGAAGGCCCCAGATGTCCTGAATGGAAAACATCAAAGAGTGACCGGACTTCGGAGGGTGAGGGAGTTGTTACAGCTGGCACAGGACCGAGAGGCCTACGTGATAGCCGACGTCGGGCGTACCTGACATGGCACGTTGAGAAGAAGAAGAATTATATATTGAAGACAATAATATGTATCCTATTCTAACACAAATAACTAACTAACTAAGTTTTTCCTCGGTCTTCCTCTGTTTCTGGTTCCATTTACATCGTTAACGTATACTTTTTTTACCATTCGTTCTTCATTCATTCTTATATTTTCATTCGACACTCTATCATACACAGAGTATCCACACATTCATCTAAGAGATCTCATTTCTACTGCATTTATTTTACTTTCATCCTTCTTTTGCCAGTTCCATGCTTCGCTTCCATACATAAGGGTCGGTAGAAGAACACCATTTTGCACTGCCATTCTAGCTTTTTTGGATATCTTTTTAACCATTGTTACCTCAAATATTCGTTACATGTGTTGTTCACCATCTTAGTGACCCTTTCTTAATTTTATTTATCACGCATTCATCCGCCTTACACAATTTCAAGTTTCTAACTTAGTGCTTTTAGTTAGAAACATAAATGAAATATTATTATTTGTCTTAATATTTCATTTATGTTTCTAACTAAAAGCACTTAGTTAGAAACTTGAAATTAAGTAAGGCGGATAAATGCGTGATAAATAAAATTAAGAAAGGGTCACTAAGAGGGTTTAAACATATGGAACGAATAGATAAGGGAATAATGGTTAAAAATATATATATTCAAGTAGTGTGAATGGGAAAAGAAGTCGAGGAAGGCCAAGAAAGACATGGCATGACCAAATGAATCAATTACTGGAAGGCGGCCATGTTCGAAGTAGGAACAATCGACGTGCGTGCATGTAACGATGTGTGAATTATGCCAGGATAGAACAATGTGGCGATCCATCATCTCTGCCTACCCCTCCGGGAAACGGCGTGATGGTTAGTTAGTAGTTAGTTGAAATTATGAAATTCCAAAATATTTTTCAAAAACTTGTAGTTCGAGGAGCGTATTTATTAAAAAGCGCTCTGTATATGTAACCTCTGTTAAAAATGTTGCTTTTTTCCACTTTCCAGTTTATAATTCTAGAGATGTTTCAATAATTTTACACCTTTATCATCGGGAGAACGCTATAAAGGGTTGAGTTGTCGCTGTAAAATTTCACAACCCATTGTTTTGGCCGAAACACTATGATACTTCAACATTATTATTGTTGTAATTTAAAACACTGTTATAATATCACAATTTCTTTTAATTCACCGAGAGTGTCGCGACAGCTGTTTCGCCAACCGATGTTGGCATCATCAGGTGTTACAATAAACGGTTGGCGACACTTTCAGTGAATTAAAAGAAATTGTGACATTATAACAGTGTTTTAAATTTTAACAGTAAATTTTACAGTCTAAACGCGTAGATAATAATTAAATAAAACGATGTTTTTTATAACTACTTCCACATTTGTCTTTACTTCGACAGCGACCGGTTTCGCCAGGCTCGCTGGCATCGACAGAATGGCCCAGTCTGCCGAAACATAATCGGTTATAAAAAACATATTTTTATTGAATTATTATTTAAAATGAACTTCCATTAACCCTTAACGTACCGTGTTCAAAACAAAATGTGGTAAATTCAGTTTACCGCTAACTTTATCTAAATATCAAGCATATGACTCAATGAATCAAAATTTAATTTATGTCATCTTGTAGGGAATTTCATTAGGAATAGATCGATATCTATAACATACATGGATTATTTGAAAAACATATCATTATTAATTTTTTTCTGGAACCATGCGATTTCTGATATAATGCGTCACAGCATACGAGCAACTGGACACCAAGTATAAACTTGTCTCCGCGTCGCGGCCGGCGGGGCGAGACTTTACGAGATTTTACGTATGATAAAGGCACCTAGGCAAAATGTATAGTACGTTCAAGACAACGAGTACGTATTAATATTTGTCCCTTTTGGTAAAGTGTTAATATTTTCACAGTTCTGATATTATTAAGTTGCGTGCTGCGTTTCCATCCACAGTCGGTATTATTACGTACCTATTGAAAAGGCCAAAGATATAATTTATAATACGTTCAAAACAGCGAGTAAGTATTTGTCACTTTTGATAAAGTTGTAAATATTAGCAAAACAAATTCTACCTTAACACGAATGAAGGTGAGGGCAGTCTTAGAAAATATTTTTTTTGGGATGAAGGAAGTAATTTTTTGCTTTTTTTTTATTACGAAATATTGAGAACACTTCAATGGAGGATTACAATTTTTTTTATAATATTAGGGTCCATAGGTTTTAAGAAAATCAACTTTAAATTGGCAGTGGAAACTCAATTGACCACATGGCAACGCGACGGTTAAAGATATTTCAGTTATATCACTTGATTATCTTAACGCATAGAGTTTATCAAAAAATTGTGTTATACCTTATTGCAGTGCGTCAGCGATATGATTTTCATTGAATCTGCTTAAAGGTATTTTTAAATTATACATAATATTATATTACGTTTCGACTGTGATTGGTGACCACATGGGATTATGTAGATAATACGGGGATCATGAATACATAAGCGATACGAACCTACCGATGTATATTGACGCTATTTCCGCTGATTTATCACCCTTGTATGTATATTATTTCCATTAGTTTGATGTTTTATTGGCTGATTTCACCTATGCAATGGGATATTATCCGAAGAATGTTGTCTCTGGTTTTCATACGCAGTTGTGCGGGCACGCTCCGTGACCAGCAACAATATCATTAACGAATCAATAAATATTTCTTCTGTCGAAATACTTGTCAACTGAATCGGCGTATTGTGTTCCCAGCCATTTGGTCGTGAGTTTATCGATTCGGGTAGGTGGGTACCTAGGCCATTTTATCTTCAGTTAATAGTCAATACCAAGCCTACGTGCGCACTTCTTACGCTAAAGTCGTTTGGTTATGTACCTCATTAACTGTCAATATAAAAAAAACTACGCTCTGCGAAAACTTACGTAATTTAAAAAAAACATGACTACTCACGTAGCCGATATCGAATATTTGATTTATTTTATCGTGCCACATTTTCCTCGGTCTTCCTCTACTTCTAGTTCCATTTACATCGTTATCGTATACTTTTTTTTACTATTCTTTCTCCATGAATACTTTCCATGTGTCCAAACAATTTTAATGATCTTTCATTATTTTGTTCATTATACTAACATTTGCACCGCATTTTCATTCGACACTATACAGGTATATCATATACAGATTTCCACACATTCGTCTAAGTGATCTAATTTCAACTGCATTTACGTACATATCACTGTCGATTTAAGAAAGAAACTTTTCCTATTATTATATTATTATAGTAAGAGTAAAACTAAACATATTTCCATAACGGTCGTGGTTAATTTATAAGGTACCTATATAAAAACAGAATCCTTCGTTTTTTCTGACAATTTGTAATTACAAAGTTCAATTAATCGTGTAATTTGGTCAGATTCATAAAGTTGTTTACAATGCATACTAAAATGTTATTCCGCATTATTTTTATCGTAATTACAATCTACGAATAAGAAAGCATTTCACTTGGATATGAAATAGACTACATTGTAGCCATGGCGCGACCCGCAAACTTTATTTTCATAAATGTCAAATTTATAGCCGTCGTGAATAAAATGCAGCCATGCGTCTGTCGCCAAGATCCCCGATTTAAATTTCAATTATAATATTCTCCACGGAGTCTTGCGATGCTGTAGTCAGATAGGCGGGGAGGTGGGCACCAGGACAGGAGACGGGCACCACCTGCAAGGGATTATGCAGCCATATTGCGAGATCATTTTATTCACGAGTTTTTTTTGATAGCCGATGTTTGCATATGTAAATATTAATGATTTAGGAAATTTATATGTCGTTTGTTGAACGTAACGTATAAGTAATATTCCTTTATATTTTATTACAACAGAAAAAAACGTGTAAATTCAGGTATACTTTTAGAAAATCAAAAATGATTGTAGTATGACTTTTATAAAACTAAATTAAAACTTAAATAATGAAAATAAAAAAAATTTTGATAGGAGATTTCTTTATAATCATGTGTTTAGTGTATTTCGGTTTCGGCAGCTTGCTACCATCTTCTGGTCCACCAAAAGAAGGCAGCAAGCTTCCGAAACCGGTCGAACATAAACATAAGTGGAAGCACACTAAATTCATAATAATAAAGTAATTTCATTTAATTTTTTTTATTCACTGTTAAATTAAAAACACTGTTTTAATATAAAAAATTGAGTTTACTTGATTGAGTTAAGTATATTACTTTCGGTAAGATTTTTACGTATAAAGCCTACATCATTTAACTAAAAGAAAAAACCAAAAAAAAACTCATCAAAATAATATTAGATACGACATAAAGAGCAGAGAAAATGTGATTATTACTATACATTGGGATTTTTTAGACTTCTTAGTACAAAAGACGACAATTGTTAACACTAATAGAAAAAAAAAGTTTTAATTAATTTCCAAATTATAATGGTAATATGTTTTGACGCCTTTCGTTAAATATAAAAAAAAACATGTCATAATCTCTATACAAAAAAAGGTTTTACACAAGTTTTTTTATGGAATGACATTTGATAATGTTTAGAAGAGCGAAACATGTCATTAAATAAAACACTCAATAAAACTCCTAGAAGACAGACGTTTTCATTAATCTTATTAATTATTTAATATGGAGTTTTATACCATTGTAAAACAATAAATAATTTAGTTTTACAGTTGAATATTCAAATGTACAAAAATAATTATATTAATATCAATCTAATAAGAATCTAAATCCTTCTGAAGATTAAAATTAATTTACTAAATATTATTTGAATAAATGTATTCCAAAAATTACATATATTTAATCTTGGTTTAAAAAAATTTAATGCCGGATTTTTTTATTAAAAAATGCTTTGCAACAAATCAAATTATATCTTTAAATTTTGTCTCAAAATATATCGTATCACCTGCTTTCTCATGAAAATATATAAAGTTTATGTTGCCAAACATTTATTCTACATAGACGCCTGTATATACATAATGTATATAATATAAAGGGCAGAGATTTTTCCGCGATCCCTAGAGATGGTTTATCTTTATTGTTGTTTTTACCCAAACCAAAATAATTTTTGTACCGTAAAAAAATGATGTTCAAAATATGATAATCTAATGTCTCCCGGAACCCCTAATTTTGTTTTGTAAGAAAGGCTATAAACATGACAATGGTAGCAATACATAATTCTTTATAATGGAAATTTGCCCTCTTCTATTTGTAGCTCTCTTTGTTTGTTTAGTGTTGATTTATAGAAAAAATTCTTTGTATTCACGTCTTCACGATAGGGTACGATTATTTATCTGAGTTATACATATTTACTAAAAAATATATTACATTTGAAAGGTTAAAAAAATGGAACGACTTCTAACAGACATTTTAATAAATATATAACTTGTTGAACTGTAGAATTTCATGGTAATATACTGAGGAAAGTGAAATATATTTGTTTTATCCACAAAATATTTAAAAAAATATTAAAAAATACGACACGTTTCGGACATCTTCAGAAAGATGAAGATGGAGGTATCCTCCGAAACATGTCGTATTTTTTAATATTATTTAATACTTTGTGGATTTGTTATATAACTAGTTGCAACCCGTGAAGTATTCACGGAAGTAAAGATTTTTTACCTCTTATAAACTTGGTTCACTGTACAACAGTAAGAAGATTTAATGTAAATATTATTTTTCACACACGTTAAAAATTTCGAAATTGTTATAATAACACCAAAATGTTCCAGAACAAAATTCAATATAATCCGGAAACGTTCAAGGGGCATACGCATCATGTGCATTTCGAATTATTTTTTAAGATAAACAAAGTATTTCTCTCTCTCTTTCTTGTATTCAAAATATTTTCGTACTCTTTCTTGATGTACCTACTCTTTCGAGTTTTCACTATTTATTTTATGATACATAGGTATATACTCGTATTCTATACATATGACGACTTTCGTGGCCGATTGGCGAGTGCTATGACTGTCACGCCGAAGGTCCCGGGTACGATGTGATTGTCACACTGTCATTGATTAGGTGTAGAATTTATGTAACTATAAAATGGCGATAGATTAGCTACCTATTACATGTCACGAGAATCAATATGATAGCTTTACCCTTTACATCTATGATGTAAAGAGTGATTCAACAAAATAATATACCTATGAAACATTCAATGGTTTCATTTCATAATAAATAAGAAAGCTCCACCGTTGAGTTGTGTGATCAGTATGTACGTATAAATGTTAATAATTTATGCATGTGCCGGGTAGTAAGGTATATATAATAAGTAATGTATCCATTAGAGGTTATTAATATTCATGCAGAAAATGTAAACATAATAGCTTTTACCAAGAAAACGGTTATAAAATTCGAGTACTGGCTAGTTAACTATTCAGTTTTAGTGTAAAATTATAAACCATGTTGATACCTCTTAAATAAAACGTGTACATTCATGTACGTGCTTATTCCTTAACGTTAAATAATTAAATGATTTTACTGAAATCTCTTGATGGAAGTTCATTTTAAATAATAATTAAATAAAACGATGTTTTTTAACTACTTCCACTTTTGTCTTTATTTAGACAGCGACCGGTTTCACCAGGCTCTGTTTCAGGCACTGTTTCACCAGTCTGTCGATGCCAGCGAGCCTGGCGAAACCGGTCGCTGTCTAAATAAAGACAAAAGTGGAAGTAGTTAAAAAACATCGTTTTATTTAATTATCAGTTAAATAATTAATAACAATGTTCGATTTTCAAATTTAAAATTCTCCTTTTTAAAGAGGCTCTACTTCATTAAAAGTTATTATGTAATCGAGACCATGAGTTGAAAATACAATTACGGAATTATTCACATTCTTTTATGTTGTACCTACATTAAGTTAAATCATATAAGTTTTTTGTCACTCCAATTTTTTTTTACACTTCAATATTAGGGACACAGTGTTTTATATTGATGTGATCTCTTTATTGTAGGTAATAGCGTAAACACTAAGGAATTCCATTGTTGATTTGAGTTGCGAGTTAATTAACACTGTAAATATCCACTTTTTATTTATTTATCAAATATTGTTTTGGAGGTGACCTTCATCCTTAGGTATAAATATAACCAAAAATTTAGGTACGCCTCAGTTATATTTACACCTGAGGATAGAGGTCACCTTCGAATCATGTGTAAAATATTTTTATTTATAAAAATATTTAGTACAATAATTAATATTAACAGAACTAACTAACTAACCATCACGCCGTCTCCCCGAAGGGGTAGGCAGAAAGAATGGACTGCCACACCTTTCTTTCCTGACATATTTCTCTCGCTTCCTCAACATTCATACATCGTGTCATGTACGCGCGTCGATTTCTCTGACTCCTCACATGGCCGACATTCAATATTTGATTTATTTTTACACGTTTTCCTCGGTCTTCCTCTATTTCTGGTTCCATTTACATCATTAACGTATAATTTTTTTACCATTCATTCTTCATCCATTCTTTCCATATGTCCAAACCATCTTAATGATCCTTTCATTATTTTGTTCATGACACCATCATTCGCACCGCATTCACTTATTATAATTTCATTCGACACTCTATCATACACAGAGTATCCACACATTCGTCTAAGATATCTCATTTCTACTGCATTTATTCTACTTTCATCCTTCTTTTGCCAGTTCCATGCTTCGCTTTCATACATACATAAGGGTCGGTAGAAGAACACCATTGTGCACTGCCATTCTAGCTTTTTTGGATAGGTTTTTGTTTGCGATGACAACATTAAGTGCACCATTCGCTTTGTTGCCTGCCCCAACCCTTCTTTCAATATCCCTCTCCACTCGCCCATCTCTTGCAAACATACTACCTAAATACACGAACTCAACTACTTGCTCCAAATTTTCACCATTCACGCTAATGTTGCGTTCTAAATTAATATTAAATATTGTAGATTTTTAATGTGAAGTGCATTTTTGTTTTTTTAACACATAGGTTACCAATCTTTTCAGAATCACCCCATATAAGAAAAAATAACCTCCAACACCTTTCGACCATAATAGTAATGACAAATATTTAAATATTGTTAAACAGTATCTTTATCGATTTATAATCACAAAGCAGTATTTCATTATTACTTATTAAAATACACGCATCACACTGTCCTCCTTGACTACCTCAATGCCCTCCATTTACCTCTGGACCCGCTACCATCTCAATGAAAATCCCCAGCACCCTCTGGGGGCGGTATCGCCCTCATTGTGAACCAATGGCTTAACGCATTGTAGAGTCATCAATGAATAACAATTTTATGGAAAATGTGGATATGGAACTGTCTAACACTACAGCGTAAATACGTAATGAAGATGTGTCTTCAACTTACAATCACCGATTAATAAATTCCACAGTTTTAGTACATAACCGACGTTTAGGAATTAAAACGTCAAATGGAATCATTTGAATATTGCGGTTGCATTTGTTGCATTTTACAATCGAATACCGCATTAATTTCAAATAAGCCAGCCATAAAAAATATACAGGGTGTCAGAGAAGTCGAGAGCCGTGAACGCATAGGTAACATATAATAATATTGTATAACGAGCACTTAAGTAATAGTAATGGCACATTTTATTGGCTATTAGATTTATTTTTATGCCCGTTGTTTGTTTATGTGCCCCTAACCGAGGCGCGCGAGTGCCCGGCGCTGATGTCAGAAGATGTCAGAAGCTGCGGCATGATTTGTGGACTCCTGCTACACCCTGTACGTACTGGATTGAGTTGCAACTTCGGAATCATTATTTTTTAATGGGCCTATCGCCGTTTGATGACTTTTCTGCTGACGCTTCGGGACTTTGATGCTCTTTTGATTTGCCATAGCAATAGACAAAAAACAACGTTCTATTCAAAGTATCATTTATATTCGCAATTAACTAGAATATAAACTAAATTAAATAATAGATTATTTACGAAATTCTCATAAACATATAATACTCATGAAAACGTCCCTTTCTTAAAAGAGATCTTATATTGTATATATTTGATCATTTTGATTTGAATAATTTTTTTAAACATTGTATTTTCACAATTCTTTATCGCACTTTTCACAAATAGGTATATTTCGGGCAACAAAGCCCTCTATCAATGTATATATTTTCCTAATTGAAATTAAAATGCTCAAGATAAAATTTCTACATTAAAGGTGGGTGTCTATGACCCAAACATGTTTTTATTATTATTATTATTATTTTGTTGAATCGCTCTTTACATCATGACAGCATGAGCCAAATCGATATAAAGGGAATTATAGCTATCATAGTGATTCTCGTGACATGTGATAGGTAGCTAATCTATCGCCATTTTATTGTCACGTGAATTCTACACCAGATCAAAGACAGTGAGACAAGCACACTGCCCTCGCCGGGAATCGAACCCGGAACCTTCGGGGTGGCAGTCAATGCGCTTACTTATGTTTGTGAAAAGTGCTAAAATTGTTGTGAAAAATACAATGTTTTTAAAAAATAGCAATATGTGCTGAAACTCAATTATGATCTAACCAGGCGAAATAAGTAAAAATAAAATATATTAAAGAATACGTATGTATGAAAATAATGTTTTTATCAATATTAAATACTTAATTTGGAGACATACACGATGGTTCAAGAAACCATAAATACTTTCATAACGATAAATTTCTAATGTTTTTTTTTAAATAACATTACTTATTGACCACAACGCTCATTACATTCTTCTTAAACATTCATGCAGCTTGTCATTAAATCCTTTGGTGTTAGTATGTATAATAATATGTATAATAATGTAATAATAATATAGTATGTATAATGAGGTTCGCAACCCATCACACCACGTCTCTCGCGGGGGCGAAAAGCGAAGGATAGAGTACCGCATCGGTTAAAGTGTGGCAGTCCATCCTTTCTACCTACCCCTTCGGGGAGACGGCGTGATGGTTAGTTAGTTGGTTAGTTATGTATAATAATTTATTAAAATTATGTTCGATTTAATTTGCAAGACATAAAATATCCATTTCTTTGAAATATTTATTGATAATGGAAACCGTGTATATTATTGTCATTTTGTGTCTACTTTTTAATAATATACAATAATAAAACACAACATACTTTTACGAGAGCATAAACCTAATCCTAAGTAAGCACTTTCATTTAGACTCATTAAGCGCGATGGGTTATTAGAACATAAGAGATGGAACGGTGTGCTGTGTCCCTCTTTAGCACTTATTAATAAATCAATAAATCACGATTTATGAGTGCAGAATAAATATAATATATTTTACGGCCTGTTTGTTAGTACACGCTTCTGGGTGCATTAAACATGCTCGCCTAATTTGCACCTCTTCAAATTATAAAATTAATGCGGAAAATTATGGCTATTCTACTAACGTTGATTTAATACGGCGTTCATATCAATATTTCAACGGCTCAATTTAACGCATTATAAAGAGCTCCTGAAATGGCTTTCAAATAAAAGTGAAAATAAAATATTTTAGTGCCTATAAAAATCATTGTAGGTAAGTACCTATGCGCCCGTGATTTATTTTTACTTCTCCGCGTTTGTAGAGCAATCCCAGTTCATCGTTGTTGTCTTCCGCGTGGATTTACTACAAATAAATATTAATCAATAGTAAATCAAACTGCGGTGCAGCAGAAAAGAAAATACGAGGATATCAGATACATAAACATTTGATGAAAAACAAAAACGTAACTGACTAATACGTTGTTTTCTTTGTTACACTTATTTTTTAAACAATTTTGTATCTGTAAACATATCATTCATTCATTCATTCATTTCTCGGCGCTACATCCCGGTGTGGGACTTGGCCTCCTCCACAACGATCCTCCACTGACTTCTCTCTCTGGCCACCTCTCTCCATTCCCCAGCTCCTTCCATTTTCTCCCAATTTGCTTCGACGCAATCCGCCCATCTTTTCCTCGGTCTGCCTCTTGGTCTCTTTTCTCGGGGCACCCATCTGGATATTATTTGTGGTGTTCTACCCTCTGGCATTTTTTCTACATGGCCAGCCCACCGTAGGCGTTAAGACTTATAGAATCTCACTACTGTTTCATGGTTAATCAGTTCTTCAAGTTCAAGATTTCTTTTTATTCTGTGATTCCCATCCTCCAGCGTGGGTCCAAAATTTTTCTCAGTATTTTCCTCTCAAAAATTGCCAGACTGCCTTCCTCTCACTGCGTTAGAGACCATGTCTCACAGCCGTTGGTGATTACCAGTCTTATGATAGTCTTACATATTAAAAATCTGTAAACATATCACAAATTAATATTAATTTTATGTATTGTACCTCACATAAATTACCAATGAAAGTGAAAATGGCCGTTCACGGTTATTATTATTATTATTTTGTTTAATCGCTCTTTACATCATTACAGCGTGAGACAAATCTTTATAAAGGGGATAGCTATTATATTGATTCTTATGCCATGTAATAGGTAGCTAATCTATCGCCATTTTATTGTCACATGAATTCTACACAAGATGAAGAAAGTATACGTTCATAATGTGAATTAATTACGTAGTCGAGGAGTACGGAGAAAAATATGGCATGACCAAATAAATCATATTTTAAAGGTCGGCCATGTTGGAATTCAGAATCGACTTGCGTGTATGATTCGCTGTAAGAATGTGGGGGAAGGTGTAAGAAGTGAGTCATGATAAAGCAGTGTGGCGGTTCATTCTCTCTGCCTACCTTTCTGGCAAAACAATAAAATTGTCGAGAAATGATTTTACATGAAAATATTAAGCAATCTGTAATTTTAAGTTTCTTAATTTAAATAAAATACGATATTGTTTTTTTCTCAGTTTGTAAATTTATTTTCTGTCGAAATATCACTTCTTCGGTATTTCTTTTTCCTTATATAAAGTTGAATAAGAAAAACATAAATTTTTAAGATAAAAAATTATCTGTTAAATAAAATATTTAAAAAAAAATTAAATTTCAATAATCAATTAAAAATAAAAAATCACCAAATTTGAGAAACAAGTTTTATTACATATATACCGACATACCTACTCTTAATTTTGCAGTAGACTCTTGATTTTGGAGAGTATCTTGTCTTCCTAATGTCGAACCATCTCTCATGCGTTTCTGGTAGTACCTACCTACCTATATTATATACGAGTACAATATATTATTTTACTTTTTCTCAATATATGCCTTAAACCTTAATTTCGATTTTGATTTTAATGATCTTTTTCAATGAGGTGGTTAGCAAATTCAGAAATATTATTATTAGAGAAACATCGTATGTGCTCTTTTCATTCATTTAATGAAGATAATGGCGTGAAAATTTTTCATGTTAATAATATAAGTATAATTTTGAGAATCTCAAAATTTTAGAAATTAAAAAAGCCATTAAAAATACAAAAATATTATAAATAATCAAATAAATTTAACGTCAAGTCCAATCATTGATTTATTTCCTATGTTGTACCTTAATACCTGAACCCCAATAATAACTTAGAATTATTATTTTAAATTTTAAAATGATTTATAATATTTGTTATAACAAAAGCATAAACGTTCCAAAACAAATCTCTCTAACATCTGTCAAAACTGATCATATTTGTAAACAATTTTACTATAGGTATGTATCTTTATAATATCACTGAGGATGGACCGGTTGTCCGAAACATTTCTCATATGTAATTTTAATTTAAAAAAAAATTTATTGTTGTATATACAAAGTACATAAAAAAGAAAAACACAAATAAAACATCTACAACATAAAGTAGGGCGAACATAGGAGAAAATATAATATATGTACAATTTTCTCAATTCGTGTTCCTGTTAGGTATGTTTGCACGGCCCCTTGTAACTATTACGTTATCTCTGAAGCAGTTAGATAGGGAATACATGAGGGTAGATACCCACACGTGTTTACCTCCACACTTGAAGGGGTGTACTCTGTATCTCTCTTCGCTCCATGCACCACCGCTTGGCCCCCCAAGTTCTTCTTAAATACTTCATTAAGGGGTCAACAAACCCAGCCTCCCCAAGTATCGTGAGACACGATCACGGAAAGGAAATAAGAGGCCTCATCTGTATTCAATTGGTCCATTACTATCTTCTAACGTCTCCGAGATGGGAATAATGGATAACCGAATTTTAGTAGGTGGGGTAAGAAGACATGCATGAAGGTTTCCTGTAAATTATGTTATTTTTATTTGTATATATCACGCCCACTTTTACATAAGAATTCTGCTATTTACGTGCATCAAAAATATCTTAGAGTTATAGGTGGATCTGGTAGAAGAATAATGAGAGTAGAATAAATTAGGTAGAGATGAGATCCCTCTGTCGTATGGTAAAACGATTCTCGACAGAGTTTCAGATGGTGATATTAGGAAGGAATGTAGAGCGAAAGAAAGTATTATGAACAAAATTATGAAAGGATCATTGTGATGGTTTGGTCACGTCATGAATAGTTAAGGCAGTATACGTTATTCGATGTGAATGGAGTGCGGAGTCGAGGAAAACCGAGGAAAACTTGGCATGACCAAATCAATAAAATTTTAAAGGTAGAATTTTAATGTTAGAATTCGGAAGAATAGACGTGCGTGTATGACTCGCTGTATGAATATGGAGGAAGCTAGAGAGTTGTGTCAGAAACAGCGTGAAGGTTTGTTGTTATTGTTGTTTAAAGGTATAAATATAATTACTTTAAAAAGTCCATTGTTTTGGCCGAAACACTATGATACCTTAACATTTTAATATTATTGTAACATCTGACGATGTCAACATAAGTTGATGAAACAGTCGCATAATATAATTTACCAGGAAAATTTAATAAATAAATGTACTAGAGATGAGCAATATGAGCAAGACTGATGGAGTTAATTTGTTATTGAATCCTATTTAGAAATAAAAAGTTCTATTCATTTTATAGTATTCTAATGGCACCAAGTAAAACCGAAGTATCCGCTATCGCAAAGCTGCATGTTAACATGAAATTGGTTTTCTACATTATCACACTTTGATTAACATTTTTGTATTAAAAGAGGTATCAATTTCATCATAGATGTGACTATAAAAAATATTTCATTGTAATTTATTCAAACATAACGCAACTATCTGGTTAACTGGTAATATATGACCGATTATTAAATTTTTTAAAGTTCTTGCCTTTGACACATGGACAGGTGTCGTCAAAATTTATTTTTTCGATTGAATAAGTTAATTAAATGGATTGCGTAATCCACTTAGGGATATGTTATTCTATGGCAATCAACGCTAAGAACTTTTTAATAGCTTGTTTTATGTTTATTTATTGTAGTTTATTATATTTAAATCAGTAGGTACTTGTGAATCAAGTACATAGTTTTTGAATGTTTAAAATACTAGTATTTAAACATATTTACATATTACCGGGTATATATGAAAACGGTCTTACTCACTTTTGTAGAAAATTCGTTTATTATTACATTTTAAATGTTAGCATTATGTTTTATTTCTCTTTATCTTTTTTATATACTTTGTATATAGGTACAACACTTATATTAAAAAAATAAAATTACATAGACATGTTTCCGACAACCAGTCCTTCTTCAGTGAAGCATATTATAAAGTTACATATTTAAAATATTACAAAATTGTTTACATGATCTGACAGATGTTATGTATCACCGAAGAAGGACTGGTTATCCGAAACATATCTGTAATTATTTTTTTTAAATATAAGTGTTATATATTCAAAGTATATAAAAAATAAAAATAATATAAAGAATCATAGTAACACAAAGTACGGTGAATATAGAAGAAAAGTAAGCATTTTGAGTTAAAACTACAAATATATCTATTGTAAAATATTATGCAACAATTTTAAGGAGAAAAAAAAATGTCAATTTGTTTTTAGCTATTATATTGATTCGCATGACGTGTAATAGGTAGCTAATATATCGCCATTATATTGTCACGTAAATTCTATTCCAGACCTTAGACAGATTTATATTAATTATTAAATAGATTTACATAAAAAAAACAAATACCTAGAAATTTTTTATTTGGTCCTATAAATAATGCTTCGTATTTTTTATTTATTTTTAGAATATACATAAGTAGACCTAACATATAGGAATGAAAGTAAAATAAATATAAAATGATATTTATAGTTTATATTTAAAAAAAAAACATAGGAAATATCAAATATTTAGCTTTATAATAAAAAACACATTTAGTGAATTCATTTAGAAATCTACAAAACTTTCAATTTTGAATCTAAAATGAAATAGTAATTATGAAATATTAAATTATGTTTATAATTAATAACAAATTTTATTTCACTCGTTATGACAATTATCTTCTTGTATACCTATGTAAAAAATATTATAGTACATTATTATTCTACTACTTAGTATTTAAATGCACATATTTATCTAGTTTTCGTATGTATGTATCTACAGGAATATTTAAATATTGGCGTCAAATAAACTACGTACATTATGGACGGAAAGTAAAGAACTAGCTTATATTATTGAAAGTAATAAAGATACGTACATAATTTATTGACCGATAATAATACTAAGTGTTGATTAAAACAAGTTTATGCATATTTTAATAATTAATTAAATATATAATTTTAAATCGTTTTTATTCGCGATGTTCTCAATATTTTCTACATTATTTGTTAAAAATAAATTATTTTTGAAAACACTTTAACGTGGAATTTATCTATATATATCGTCTTATTGTGTTATTTTACAGTATTGAGAAAATTTTATTATGGAAATATCAATTTCAAATTTGAACAAAATATACTCAATTACGATTATGAGCTCCAGATTTAACGTTTTTATATCATGAAACTTTTTTATTTATTAATTTTAATTAATCAACTGACCGTCAGATCGTTTCCCTGCAGATGTAGGCAGGAAGGATAGACCACCGTACTGCTCTATCCTGAAAAACTTCTCAACCTTCTTCTATAGTATATTCAAACATCGTAACATGCACGTTCATCAATTTTCCGACTTCGAAAGTGGCCGCCTTTTAATAATTTATTAATTTGGTCATTCCATGTCTTCCTCATGCAATAATAACATTATTGATTGATTCTGGAATAATTATGTAAACCTCCATATTAAATAATTAATACGAATGAAATAGTCTGTTTTTGGAAGTTTATTTACAGGATCGATATGTTGTGATTTTCTAAGACAAAACATGTAATATCCATAGATTATAATGATATTTATAGAAAACAGACGTTTTTATTTGTATAAATTAATAATTAGTTTAATCTCTTATTTGCGAATGCACAATATTATTTTAAACAAGAATATAACTCGAATTTTAATCCAGCACAAAATTTTATCTGTCGTCAATTGATAGTCCTCGTGTGTCTTGGATTGTTTTCTTATGTAGATAGCAAAATCAAGTATGTACTTCACCTATGTATGTGTGAGTCCGTTAATATCTTAATCTGTTAAACGTATAAAAGCAGATACTCTAAACCGCAGTTTAACTGCCCTCTTAAAGTCTCGTTGACTCCCAGACCCGCACAAGTATTGCACTCGGGCTGTTCTGGCGAATGCACTTTTATGAAACCATCATTCCAATTAAGGCTGAATAATGCTATTTTCATTATCGGTCTCGGGGTTAACAAGAACCATGTGCTCTCGAAGGACCACCGCCCCGAAGATTTACGATACGGGACCATCTTAAGTTTGTTACATATCCATTTTATTTACATATTTAGTGTTCTCCCTGGAAACAAGACCATTAATTAGTTTTCAAAATTTAACTGCTTTTCGAAATTTATGACTGGAGAACTTCATCTCGTAGCCGTATATCAAACATAAATTGAAAATGCGTCTTTAAGGGAAAGGTTGATTTTTGCGGAATTCACTTCATAAATCATGTTTACATTTTAATCAGTTCGAAATTTGAATCAAGCTCTTAATTTGAATTCAAAATAAGATATGGGTTGCCGCATTAAAGCTTGAGAAATAATGTTGCCGTAATGAATATATTTTTAACTACGACTTTAATAAGTTAGTCTTCTTCTTCTTTCAATAGATCTGACGATCTGTGACACAGAAATCATGTCTCGTCGGATGATGAGATCCAGCTGTCCCTCCATCTCTTAGGCGGTCTTCCAGGTGGGCGGTGTCCGGAGGGGATAATATGTTAGTAAATAATTAAAAAAAGTTATACAAAAATTAAATGTTAGTAGAAAATAACACGTGAATTTTTTTTCACGAACAAGACGTTATTTCCAATCACGATTTGTTAATTGCCTTTGTAATAAATCCTTAAACGACATTTTTATGTCAATTAGTATTTTAAATTTTCATGATTACTTGTTTTACAAGTATCTAAATTACATTATTGCACTTCATTTGTAATTATCGGAACATAAATTACTGAAAATAATTAATATTTTTAATTGATTAATTTATTTAATAATTAATATTTTTAATTGAAATTTCTTGGTAGAAGTTCATTTTAAATAATGAAAACAAAAAACAGTTGATACAAAATTCATTTATTATTAAATACTTAGTGTGCTTCCACTTGTGTTAATCGTCGACCGGTTTCGGCAGCTTTCAAGCTGCTTAAACCGGTCGCAAGTGGAAGCACACTAAATATATTATATAATAATAAAGAAATTTTGTTTTCATTATATAAATTACTTTAAAAAAAAAAAATTAAAACACTTGTTATAAATCAAATGCATTCTATAGAATAAGAACCAAATAATATTAAATAAGGTCGTCCTAAAAAGTGATCAGTAATTCAAACGATAAAATAATGTATCCACTATTAAAATATGTATGTACAAATTAAAACAATATATAAAATCGAAAATACACTAACGCTGCGTAAGAAAAGGAATGTTTTAATTGAAAAACTGGCTCGTGTTATTAATATGTCTAAAATTATTTATTGAAGATATTTAAGTAATTAATATAAATGAAAACATCTGTCTTCCAGAAGTTTTATTAAATTTTATATGGAATAATATGTTTCGCCCTTTTAAGGCATTATCAAATTAAATGAATTAACATTTGATAATGCCTTAGAAGGGCGAAACGTGTCATTCCATTTAAAATTTAATAAAACTCCTAGAAGGCAGACGTTTTCATTTATATTAATTATTGAATATGGAGCTTTACATCATTGTTGAAGAAACAATAAAAAAGATAGTTAACTGAATAATATCATACGTATTGAGATCTGCAATCTCGTTTTATTGGAAGAGTGTTTTAATTATTAAAGGCAATTAAATTTAAAACGAATGAATCAACCTTCGTGCGTATAACGATGTATAAATAACTGTATTCCTAAATCAAACATTCAATAATGTGTGTGTGAATCAACCTTCGTGCGTATAACGATGTATAAATAACTGTATTCCTAAATCAAACATTCAATAATGTGTGTGTCAAAATAATGGATTTTCTATAACATAATTGAAAAAAATGTGTTTTGATTCATGAAGTGTTATAGAATAGCTGTGACGTATTTCTTCATACAAATTATCAAATGACTCTATGTTGCCTATTTATATCATTAGTTCATACAAAGTAGCGAAGAGCGTTCCTTAGAAATAGACACATGCCCGCTAATCCGCGAAAATACAAAGAAGCTAACTGAAAAATATCAAAGGACCAACTTCCCCAACTCTATTTCTGCATCCGCCGCGCCATAAATCTGTCTCTACCGGATTTTATTACGCCTCGTGTGTCATCGCCGCGAGAGGAAAGCATAAATATTATTTTTCTGTTCTTTATTTTCGTCACAGGCAAGAGGATCCGCCATTTTCCCATTGTAGCAGCACGGGGCGGCTTGCCCCACGAGACGCGCACGTGGGAACTAGCGATGGGCGGACTCGATATTTAGATTCAGGGCACAGATTTCTAGGAATTGCAGGAGAATACATAACACAAGTCGAGAAGATTCTCGCGAATGTTATTTTGTCTTAAGACTTCCCGCTGTCTGGGTAAATAAAAAGATGTCAATCTTCCATACTCAAACTATGAAATACGTATTTTTTCATGAGATGATATCACCGTGCGACTGTATTTAAAAATACTAACACCTAGGGTTTAAATCAATTGTATTAGAATTATTATACAATCTCCAAAAAAAAAAATAGCTCGTCATTATAAAAAAGGATTCATGTCGTGTACAGGCCTAAGTTTCTTTGGATCAAGAGCCATGCGTTCTGTCCTCTAGGCTACAACCTAATCTAGGAGACATAACGCAATCGAGATATAATATTCGGAGGTTATAAAATATACAAATGATTTCTGGTTTAAAATACATACGGATTGGTTGATATATTACTTATTACTGACATAAACTCACTAACTAACTAACTATTACGCAGAAAGCCAGAAAGAATCGACTTCCACACTATTCTTTCCTAATATACTTCTATCGCTTGTTCCACATTCATATTTCATGTCACTTACGTAGATTTCTCAGGTTCCTCTCGTGATCGATAATTAATTTAACAATTTCGCATGCTTACAAATTGAAAAAATTTTGAAAAATTTTCGCTTGCGCTTGAACCAAAAAATTGGATTCTAGCTATTCATATAGATTCAGTAGAGATAGGTGATGATAGGTATAAGTCAATGATTAAAACTAATTTGGATTTGGTGAACTGAAAAAAATTACGTATTGTACAAAAAATATTTAGCTTTATCACATAACAACTCACAAGTTTGTAAAACCTGATCATGCCAAGATCGGTTGGCGAAACAGCTGTCGCGAAATTTAAAAAGTGAATAAAACAATTATGAATGTTATAAATTTTAACAATCAAAATATTTATTATAATGATATTTTCTCATTATTTAAAATGAACTTCTACCAAGAATTAAAAAAAAACGAACATAAATATTTTTCATTCATGGAAGTAAAATCTTGTGAATATTTAAAGAAAAAAACATAATTTAATCCATGTAGCCCTTTCTGACATAATCTTGGGTGCATAGATAAATAATATTTCAAAATATAATACATATATCTGTGCACCCAAGTTTATTTCCCCCTTGCAAAAGCGATAATAATTGGAATACGCATAGTAATACGATGCACTTTTAACTTATTTATCGTTTGAGTCTGTACTCCACTACACATCTTAATTTATATGTATTCAGTGTTAAGTCATGCTTGAAGTTATAGGCATATAAAATGCTTTGGATAAGATGCTAAATTTCATCATACTCAATAGTAAAAAAGATACAGCGGAAATACGTTATTAATCAAACATAATATATTACATACGCTTATTTTTGGTTATAAGGTTATTAAAAAAAAATACGAATTAAAAAATAGTATTTTAATTCATAAAATATCCGTCATTTTGAAATTCTACAGTGTTAACGCCTTAAATTTATCTAAAATAATTTTTCCACCCTAGCTGTGTAATTTTAATGATATTGACATTATTATTATTATTATTAATATTTTGTTGAATTGCTCTTTACATCGAGACAGCATGAGCCAAATCGATGTAAAGCGTATTATAGCTATCATAGTGATTCTCGTGACATGTGATAGGTAGCTAATCTAACGCCATTTTATTGTCACGTGAATTCTGAACCATACCGAAGACTGCGCGACAATCACACTGCCATCGCCGGGAATCGAACCCGGAACCTTCGGGGTGGCAGTCAATGCACTTACCACTTGGCCACAAAGGTCATCACTTTTTGGTCACTACGAAAATATAATTTCGAAATGAATATATATTATGTAGGTATTTTAAGAAATTGCGTATGTATTCTTATATCAGTAATTAGATTTGAAATAATAAAAATTAACATGGAAGCTAGATTTTTTGACTTGAAAGAATAAAAATATACTTACATAGGTACAAATTAAAAATATTATTTAAAGTACTAAAAATTGTTTTTACTTCGAATCGAAATACAAAATCCGCCTTCCTTGCGTATAAAATAGTCCTCCAATGAAAGTCATTAATCCTGCGAGGGATGAGCCCGAGGCACGTCCTTGGTTTATGCCCTCCTGTTACAAAGGGATGAAGAATTTCCTAATCCCAGGGGTAAATTTTTTGCCGGCGGGGTTGGTCACGTCTTACATCCCTCCAAGGATATCGTGCGAATGAAAATATATTATATGTGGCTGTTAGTTTAGGTGGAATAGGATATTTTATCTTATTTACCGCAAAACACGGTTGAGCAATTTTCTTGGAAGGATTTCGGGGTTGGACGCCATTTTTTTTCCCTATATTTCTTGCAACACTAAAGATCATATTTCGGCAATTTCATAAATTTATAGTTAAAATGAATTTGAGATGGGTGTGTCTTTTATGAAAATCGTTTATCTCATATCATTGTGAATCTGTTTTTTACAAAATGTTTTTAATTGCTGGCGTTGATCTTAAGATTACGTTACTAAATAATTTTTATTTCTAAAATCTTATCACTTTTTGTTTTATATACTAACTAACTAACCATCACTCCATTTCCGCGGAGGGGTAGGCAGAGAAGATGGATCGCCACAATGCTCTGTCCTGGCATACCTCTTGGAATTCCTCTACATTTATGCATCGTACCATGCACGCACGTCAATTATTCCGACTTCGAATGTTACCGCCTTTTAGTAATCGATTAATTTGGTCATGCCTTGTTTTCCTCGGTCGTCCTTGGCTTCTTTTTCCACTCACGCTGCTTGTTTACAACTTTTTAACCATTCTACTCTCATCCATTCGTTCCATATGTCCAAACCATCTCAGAGATCCTTTTTTAATTTTATCCATGATGCCTTATATTTCTTTCTTATTTCATCGTTCGGTATTCTATCATACAATGTTTTCCCGCAAATTCTTCTTAGTGATCTTATTTCTACGGCATTCATCCTGCTATCATTGTTCTTTTGCGAGCTCCAAGCTTCACTTCATTCTAAAATATATGGACACAGATAGACATGGTTTGCAATATTTGCATTTATTATATTGTAGAAAAGTGACGAGTAGAAATTTACTAAAATATTATAAAATGTCACATTTGATAATATCTTATAAAGGTTGCAAAAGTCACCGTCTTCAAATATTATATAGCATACACAACTTAGATTTTCCACAATATAAAATATTTATTCTGGAGTTTACATTATTATTAACCAAGAAAAACAGACGACCAATTAAAATAGCATTTTTAATATAACTACATAACATTATTTATAATATATATATATATGTAAAATAATATGTTTTATTCGACCGTCGTGATAGAGTAGCAAGAGCTATGACTGCCATACCAAAAATTCGATTCCCTGCGATGGCAGTATGATTATAGTCATGGGTCTGGTGTAGAATTCATGTGACAAGCAAATCACAATAGATTATTACATATACACCTACCTATTACATATCATGGCAATTAATATAGTAGCTAAAATAAACAAATGAATTACCGTAATAATGTTCTAACGACCTGTTGTATTAAAAAATGTCAAAATTACAAGAGATAATTGTTTTATGTAAGTCAATTAAAAAATTAAAATCTATTCATAAATTGTTAAATTAAAAAAAAAATGTTTTATGTATCACAATTGTATTTTTATTTTAAGCGAAATCTGTTTCGTCAACCTATGTTGACATCATCAGGTGTTATAATAATATTATTGTATTTAATAGTTATATATTGTAACAATAGTAAATGTAACAATAGTATTAATAATTATACGAGTATTATTGTAACACCTGATGATGTCAACATAGGTTGACGAAACAGCTTTCGCGTAAAATAAAAATACAATAATTGTGATACATAAAACAATTTTTATTTTATTTAACTGATTATAATGTTAAAGTATCATAGTATTTCGGTCAAAATAATGAACTAAAATCTATTTCTTCACTATGGGGTATAAAAATATTGCATCATAGATATTTTTTTTTTTGTGTGTGTATTAATGTTAATTTGTGTTAGTACAGAATACAATGAGATCGAGATTTATATAAGGGTCAGCGTAATACTTTGAATGACAAAGGCCTGATATTTAACGTGGACTAAAGTATCCATAGATAATGACCGGCCATTATCTCCCATACCAGAGAGGACCTCAACCCTTCACAATAAATGCAAGGACAAATTACGACAATAACTTTTATGAGTCGAGTTTCACTTTTGAGGTCGTAAACGATTGAAAAAAAGTAGACTCCGCCATTCTGCTGGCGATCGAACACAATGGAGACGCTTCTCACAATGCGTTAATACGTTATTTTTTCTAGGATTCTCAGTTCCAAATTTGAATATTCCGCTATTGTCTGGCTTCAAGTCAAAGAGTTGCGCAATTTACATACCAAATCGAATCTTTCTTCGTAAACAATGGTTGTTTTATCAAAGGGATTCAGTTTCACTCGAATTTTGACCTTCGTGAATGATTTACTGTGAGTCTACATTCTAAAAGCGTTTTTCAGCTCTGTTGTTGCGCAATCATATTTGAAGCCTGAGATACATAAAAACGAAACTTAATGCGCATTTAAGAATATTTCAAGTTTTGTTGACTTGAAATAAAAACAAATATACCTAATAATTTTCTTTGATCGAGAGTGTTGAAGAGTTTTAAAATAATTTAACTAACTAGCTTACCACCACGCCGTTTCCCCGAAGGGGTTAGCAGAAATAATGGATTGCCACACTTTTCTTTCCTAACATACCTTTATCGCTTTAATGAATTGAATTTAATTGAACAATTTAACGAACGCTACGGTATTAACACTGTGGAATTCCATAGTTATATACTTAGGAAATTGAAAACGTAAACGAGAACAGACCACATATGTTTACAGCAGGGAAGAAGAAGAAGAAAAAGTCAATGGAAATTATCACAAAAATGTAGGCATCGAATTAAATTAATAATTTTACTGATAAATACACCTGTATCATTCGCTCATATAAATATTTTTATGTCAAATTAATTGTTACGGTACGTATCACACTATCATTTCAACTCGATAGGAAACTTTCTCGTGAAATATTTGGGTTCCACTCATGTACTCCGCACCTAATTGCTTCGGGTACCTCTGCACTTTCTCCGCTATACCAATTTCATTGGTTCGTATTTTATCGGTAATCTTCGGTTAAATGGAGCTTTACTTCATTAAGGCGGCCATCTTGAGACGAGAGCGCGGAGGTAGCCCCAGTATCTCTGTGACCCCACTCGCTTCCTGCCTTCGTGGGTAGTTAGGTACCTCATTAGGAACACGCGTAGCTACTCAGTGACCGTAATGATATAGCGATTGCCTACAATATAGCCCCAAAAGTACCCCACTAGTTCATAGTACTTAAATAGGTACCAAACCAGCAACATATTTTTTTATTTAATCTTAAAATCAGCATTTATTTATGTGTTTAGCATTTAATAGTAGTCAAAATACTTCAGTAAAAAACAGTAATATCGATAGTTAAGAGAATATACCCTCACTATGTTATTTAACAAACATATATTTTTTTAAATGTTTGGAAATTAAATAAGCGTTTATCCAATTTTAAAACTTAATTTTTAAAAGCCTGGTAGGTACAGTATTTTAATATATAATTTTATTATTGGAAGGGATACGTGAACAATTAAAATAAATTTATTATATGCTTAATGTGTAGGTTTAATTAAAAAAAATACTAAGGCAATGTAAAAAATATTCTAACTCTAACTAACTTTTAAAATAATTATCAAATTTAAGTGACGGTGGGAAGGATTTTCCAGATAAAAATTAACTAACTAACCATTTCAAAGTTTTCTGGAGAGTTAAGCAGAGAGAATGGTAACAACGCTCAACATTTCTCTGGGGCTTCCACCGTATTCATTGAAAGAACTTTTTTTTTATCTTCTTTTAACCAATTTCACTCCACTGCTGTATATAGGCCTCTTCCGAACTCTTCCAACATTTTCAATATTGTTCTATCTGTTGCTACTTACGACCCGCAAGTTTGATAAAGTCATCGGTCCACCTTTTTATGGTATTCCTTTGCCTCTTCTGTTGTTCCAAGGCCTCAACTACAGGATTCCAGGTGACCACCTGAGCTCATTCTGTTTCGCCACATGCCCCGCCCACTGCCATTTTAGCTTTGCTGTTCTTTCTGCGTTATCGGTAACCTTTGTTTGACGACTTATCTTCTCATTTCTTATTTTATCACGGAGACTGACGCTCGACTATTATTTAAATTGAACTTCCATCACAAAATTTCAGCAAAATCATTAGATTATTTCTTCTGTATTCGCCTTCACACTGTGTTGTGGATTCATATTTGATTAAATATAACTGCATTTAGTATTTTTACAACACTTTATTACACTTTTCACGAGCATGTTTCGGTTATGACACAACCTTTTTCAAAATACAAAATTAAAAAAAAAAAAACTAACTAACTAACCATCACGCCGTCTCCCCGACAGAGGTAGGCAGAAAGAATGGACTGCCACACTTTTCTTTCCTGACATATTTCTCTCGCTTCCTCAACATTCATACATTGTGTCATGCACGCGCGTCGATTTCTCTGAATCCTCACATGGCCGACATTCAATATTTGATTTATTTGATCGTGCCACGTTTTTGCCTCGGTCTTCCTCTATTTCTGGTTCCATTTACATCGTTAACATATATTTTTTTACCATTCATTCTTTATTCATTCTTTCCATATGTCCAAATCATCATAATAATCATTTCATTATTTTGTTCATAACACCATCATTCGCACCGCATACACTTCTTATGTTTTCATTCGACACTCTATCATACATAGAGTATCTACACATTCGTCTAAGAGATCACATTTCTACTGTATTTATTCTACTTTCATCATTCTTTTGCCAGTAGGTACCATGCTTTGCTTCCATATATAAGGGTCTCATAATTAAATAATTAAAAAAAAATTACATGGAAAAAGGTTGTGCCATAATCGAAACATGTCTGTGAAAAGTGTAATAAAGTGTTGTAAAAATATTAAGGGCAGTTATATTTATTCGTAAGATAATATACCTATAGTATTATAATTTAGTATTTCCTGCAAAAATCTAAGGGCACATAGGAGTCTGGTACATAGCAATGGGTGCTGGAGCGAATCACACGACGCGTGTCTTTTGATAAGCCGCTATTGTATTGGCCGCTATTACGACCGCACTAGGTTTGTTTACCTTTGATTGAATCGCTTGTTTGTAAAACATCGATTTTAGTGCTTGTTTTGTCGTCTTTGTTGAGAGCTAAATTCATAAATCTGTACTGACGCGCGATACGCAATTAAAATTTAAAACCCTATTTTACTAGTGGTATAATTTCACAAACGTTTTATTTTCGTTATAACGTGGGTCTGGTAGTCGTTCAGAGACAAAACCTTTAATTTTTGATACCGTGTATATTGATTAAATTATTTCTCATATAAAATAGTGTTTACATTTTTATATAAGCTTTAGCCATTGCTTACGCGTCCTTGCGATGATTATTTTACTTATGTATTAGTGTTACCTTTAATTCCGTGAATTTCTGAAGTATATATAATTTATATATATTTTTATATATAATTTAGATATAATTTATTTTTATTTTTAAACTAGTTCATAGTATTAATGAACGCGATTTTTCGAACCTTCTGTTTCTATGTCGATTTGAATGAGTCCTTTGTAATCTTTTTGTAGTCCTTAAATAATGTATATACCTACCTGTAGTCTTAGTTTTATAATTGTACTTCTCCGTTAATAATCTTATACCTGTATTCTAAATTTTAACTATGTCCTATCTTTAATACCTGTATTCTCATTTATAATAGTGTCCTTTTTTCATCAAAAACCTATTACAATACTTACCTACATAGACGCACAGACTTAACTCGTCTTAGGCTTAATTTTTACCGTTGCTCTTAAAATGTTCATAGATTTAAGTAAATTGTCTGTAAGAAAATAATGTATTGGAATTTATTCCGTTTATAACAATAAATAAAAATAAATAAATAAATATTATTTTCATCCAAACTCATTTTGTTCATCTTAATCCTATTTGTTTATAGCTTCTTAAGCAATGATGTAAAACTCTTTGTTAAATAATCAATACGTTTTATTACAATTAATGGGATGACATGTTTCGCCTTTCAAAGGCATTATCAATGTATACCTACATTTAATTACGCCTCAGAAAGGCGAAACATGTAACTCCCATAAATATAAAAAATCTTCTAGAAAACACACGTTTTCACCCGGATTAATTTATTTTGTTTTGAAATTAATTTTAAAATGTATGTAACTTAATTTTAATTTTATTTATTTAAAATGAATTATTTTGGCTTGTTAATAAATTAAAAAAGTTTTATTGTAGCCAAGTATAATGCAATGTACAGTAAACTTGAATGTTTATTGGCCGGATATATTGTTTTTGATTTGTTAAATGAAACTATATTCTTGAAAGCAAAATTAATTAATGATTACGTTTTTAAATCAATATTATTATTTTTCTAGACAATAATACTCTTTTATCATTATGTAGATAACTTACTAATTAACTAACCATCACGCCGTGTCGCTGAAGAGGTAGGCAGAAATAATGAACTGCAATCCTTTTTTTCCTGACACATGTTGTACGGGACAGATTGCTCCCCCCGTACTATTAATATTTATTTTGGCCGCTGACTGCTGCTCGTCTCCGATGTGGTGTGGATGGTTAAACGGAGAATACGGCGTGATGATGATTGTGTAATAAAACAAAGTTTTATTATATGCGGCAATCGGTGCAGGGTAGAAGCAAAGAGAAGTTTACAGTAGCTCAAATACTGGTTTTTACGTAATTAAGAGCGCCAAGCCTCTTACGCGCAGCGTGTCCACGCGTGTCAGAATTTGAAGGAAGAGAGAAGGCCGAGTCCTTACAAGACCCGCTTATATAGTCTCCGCAAACTAGAAAAAACGGTTATTCAACGTTTTTTCCAATTCCGGAGAAATTTAGTCAGCCGATGTGTTGCCAAGGCCTCTGATTGGCTGTTTAACATCGCGCGATCAACCGCAAAATTATTCCAAGAATAATCTCGATTGAGCTACTGCATGCATCTCGTTGCTAAGCGCTACCGATTGCCTTATTTATTTTAACATACACAAATTAAACTTAAACGAATTAAACTTAAATTAACACAAAATACAAACACGAAATTAAATAATAAAATTAGTATAGTTAAAAATAGAATAAAAATTAATAAAATAATAAAAAATTATTAAAATTAAAACTACTCGCATACGTCCGATACACTCCCCCCGTGCAGTCTCGGCTGTACTACAATACTCGGGCGTATCTCGGGCGGTGAGTCCTTCGTCGTTGGGTCGTCTTTAGCTGCTGTGGGGCGCCTCCTGGAGCGCCAGGGGCGGTTGCGAGTGGAGAGGTGGTCGGCGTCTCTGGCTCCGGCTGGAACACTGCGACTCGGACAGCAGGTCGTACATATCTCCCGCTGCTGGTCTGGACCGCCACGGTCCGTGTCTGTCCGTCAGCTGCCGGGGTGGCCTCGACGACCCGTCCACGTGGCCATGTGTTCCGTGGCAGCGATGGGTCGGTGAGCAGCACTAGGTCCCCCACCTTGATGGGTGGGCGCTGATGGTGCCACTTCTGCCGATTGCCGATGGTTGGAATGTATTCCCGGAGCCAGCGTCTCCAGAAGCCGTCCGCGAGCTGCTGGCTGATGCGCCATTGCTTGCGCAGACAAGCATCTGGTCTGCCCTTCGCCAGTAGTGTGAGGTGCGGTCGCCTCGAGGCTCCCCCCATCAGGAAATGGTTGGGGGTCAGCGGCTCTTCGTCCTGCGGGTCCAGTGCGACGTGGGTCAGGGAGCGATTGTTGACGGTGTGCTCCACCTCTGCTAGTGCGGTCAGCAAAGTCCAGCCGCATGTCCTGTGGCTCCTCTTCCTGCCGTAGTGCCAGAGGTGTCTCATGACTCGTCGTGCCCTGCGAACCACCGCAGGCGAGCCAGCCAAGCGCCGTCCGTAATTTGATGGATTCGCCTGGCCTTTCCACTCCACCACTCCAATCCACTTCTCGGGAGACAATCAGGTGAGCGTTGTCCATCCCGATTAGCAGGCGTGGGCGGACAAGTTCTCCGCTGCTGAGTAACTGCTCGGGGAGGTTCAGCTTTCGGATTGTGCGGGCGTTGATGGTGTATGACCGGCCCTCGGCGCTGCGGATGCCAACCTGCACGAGTCGAGCTTGCGTCTCTGCGTGGCATGGTCCTAACGCCCCGTGCAAGTGGAGTGTCTGGAGCGTTCCGCTTGTCTTGGCGCCGATTCTTTTCGCTGTTCCAGCGTCAATCAGCGTCAGCGTTGATCCTTCATCCAGGAGGGCGTGAGCGGGTTCTGTGCCATCTGGGCCGCTGATTTCTATTTCTACGACTTTCAGGAGGATGCTTGATGATGGACTCGTTATATGTGCGACCGTCTCTGTGGCGGTTCTGGGTCTGTGCAGGAGGGCATGATGGTTCCCTCCGCATCCCTCGGCGGCACATACTTTCGTGCATTGACCTTTGTGGAAGGAGAGGCACCGAGCGCAAGCGCTCGTCATCTTGATCAGTTTCCATCGTCGTTTGATGTCACTGGCTGAGAATTCGGGGCACTGCTTCATCATGTGCTGAGGAGAGTAACAGACTGCGCATGCGCCCCTGATATCCTTTCTGGTTGGCTCGGCAGGATGTTTCTTTGCTTGTGGCGCTTGCTGCGGTACATCGTATGTGGTGTGTACCGTAGCGTGCCGATCCCGTCCTGTTTGGGATATTCCTTTCACTGCGCAGCCGCCGTGGGTCATTCCGTTCATGATCTGCCGGAGGAAGTCTGCGAAGTGGTGGACGGTAACGGGTGCCGCAATCTGGTTGGCGACCCATACCCACATCACCCGAAACATGAGTGGCAGTTTCGAGGTCATGTCGTTCAGTAGTGACGGGTGGCCGAGGTAGTCCACTGGCAGGAGCTTCAGCGATGCCACCATGTTCTGCACAGCTAGGCAGAAGTCCACAAGCTGCTCGTTGGTGCTGGTGTCCATCAGGGATGGCAACTTCCGCACCTTCTCCAGCATCAGTGTAGCGATGGCGTTTGGGTCCCCGAAGCGGCGTCCAAGCACATCAATGATGAACGGCACTTGTGATGGCTGGAGCAGGAGGGTTGCTACGGCCTCCCGGGCCCTCCCAGTGAGGGCGCGCTGCAGTCGGAGGAGATTCTCGGCATTGGTCATCCCGCAGGTAGCGGTTGACTGCTGGAACTGAGCGTGCCAGGACGGCCACTCCAGAGGATCGCCAGAGAAATTCGCCAGGTCCTTTCCTAGGGTCTGCCGAGCCATGAAGGTCGCCATTTGATGTCCCTGCTCCGCAGACATCTGAGATGAGTGGTTGCGTGCGCCTAGGAGCGCCTCTGTCATCAGTGCGGCTAGTTGGGCGATGGGCTCCGATCCTGGAGCGCGTCCTGCTCCCGGCGCGTTATCCGTGGTGGGGGTATCAGCAGGTGGCCCCTGCCACCCGCCGTTTGCGGCTGCTGTGCTCGTGGAGGCGGCAGGTCCCCACTGCGTGCTGCCCAGCGCCAGGCCCTGCAGGCCGGCTGCTGGAGCGGCGTTGTATGCATTGATTGGCTGCCACGGCGTGCCGCCCGGCGCCAGGCCCTGCAGGCCGGCCGCTGGAGCGGAGCTGGTGACATTGATTGGCTGCCACGGCGTACCGCCCGGCGCCAGGCCCTGCAGGCCGGCCGCTGGAGCGGAGCTGGTGACATTGATTGGCTGCCACGGTGTACCGCCCGGCGCCAGGCCCTGCAGGCCGGCCGCTGGAGCGGAGCTGGTGACATTGATTGGCTGCCACGGCGTACCGCCCGGCGCCAGGCCCTGCAGGCCGGCCGCTGGAGCGGAGCTGGTGACATTGATTGGCTGCCACGGCGTACCGCCCGGCGCCAGGCCCTGCAGGCCGGCCGCTGGAGCGGAGCTGGTGACATTGATTGGCTGCCACGGCGTACCGCCCGGCGCCAGGCCCTGCAGGCCGGCCGCTGGAGCGGAGCTGGTGACATTGATTGGCTGCCACGGCGTACCGCCCGGCGCCAGGCCCTGCAGGCCGGCCGCTGGAGCGGAGCTGGTGACATTGATTGGCTGCCACGGCGTACCGCCCGGCGCCAGGCCCTGCAGGCCGGCCGCTGGAGCGGAGCTGGTTGGCTGCCCTCTGTATCCACTGTTGATATTCTCCCACAGCGATCCACTGTGAGAGAGATGATCGGTGCCTCTGGCTGGATACATGTCGTAGGACGGCAATCCACCGTCCTTTGCGGGATCTGCACATCCCCACTGCGCGCCGCTGGGTGGCGGGTCTCCTCGACCGGCCGCCGGCTCGCCAAAGTGAGGTTGCTTCCCTTGTTGGTGTCCACTGGTCAGCGTGGAATATGTGGACTGCAGTAGCTGCTGTGGAGGACTGGGCTGGGCCGGCAATGCTCCGGCTTTAGTCGTGGTCCCCTGGAGCAGCAGCGAGGCCTGAAGCTGCTCAATGCGTCGGTCAAAGGCGAGCCGCTGTGATCGCAGCTCGCTGCGCAGTAAGCGGACGACGTCCTCTGTTGGAGGTGCAGACAGGTCCTCATCCTCGCTGTCCGAGTTACTACTCGGCCATGGTGCAGTTTTAGTAAGAGCGGCCCCGCCGACCGGCTGGTCGGCTCGTCGCTCTGATGCGTCACTTCTTCCAGTCATTTTCAGACGTTGAGCTACTTCTTCGCTGTAGAGGGGCGAAGGCGAGCACTCCTGAAGCCACTCGGAGGCTGGCTGGTCTCTAGAAGGGATCCGGCCAGCGGGCGCAGGCTGCTCGATTGCGATGAGGGAGGCTGCCGGGGGCGCTAGGCCCTGGTCGGCAGCGCTGGCAGGTGGTGCAGTCTCTCCGGCGGCGGTTATAGAAGGTCCAGCGGGCCCACTGGAAACTTCCTTCCCGGAGCGGAGTGAAGGCGACATCGGAGATGAGACTGATCCGCGGCTCGAAGGACCAAATCGGGCTCGTCAGGATCAAATCGGAGACGAGGCTGATCACGGCTCGAAGGACCAAATGTACGGGACAGATTGCTCCCCCCGTACTATTAATATTTATTTTGGCCGCTGACTGCTGCTCGTCTCCGATGTGGTGTGGATGGTTAAACGGAGAATACGGCGTGATGATGATTGTGTAATAAAACAAAGTTTTATTATATGCGGCAATCGGTGCAGGGTAGAAGCAAAGAGAAGTTTACAGTAGCTCAAATACTGGTTTTTACGTAATTAAGAGCGCCAAGCCTCTTACGCGCAGCGTGTCCACGCGTGTCAGAATTTGAAGGAAGAGAGGAGGCCGAGTCCTTACAAGACCCGCTTATATAGTCTCCGCAAACTAGAAAAAACGGTTATTCAACGTTTTTTCCAATTCCGGAGAAATTTAGTCAGCCGATGTGTTGCCAAGGCCTCTGATTGGCTGTTTAACATCGCGCGATCAACCGCAAAATTATTCCAAGAATAATCTCGATTGAGCTACTGCATGCATCTCGTTGCTAAGCGCTACCGATTGCCTTATTTATTTTAACATACACAAATTAAACTTAAACGAATTAAACTTAAATTAACACAAAATACAAACACGAAATTAAATAATAAAATTAGTATAGTTAAAAATAGAATAAAAATTAATAAAATAATAAAAAATTATTAAAATTAAAACTACTCGCATACGTCCGATACACATGTCTTTCGCTTCCTCAATTCATACATTGTGTCAAGTACGCACGTGGATTCTCCGACTCCTCACGTATTGACATTTAATATTTTATTTATTTGATCTTGCCACGTTTTCTTCGGTCTTCCTCTATTTTTTAGTTCCAGTTACATTGTTAACATATACTTTTTTACTATTATTTTTTAATTCATTCTTTCCATTTGTCAAAATCATTTTAACGTTCCTTTCATTATTTTGCTCATAACTTTTTCATTCGCACCGCATTCCCTTTTTGTATTTTATTCGACACTCTGTCATCACATTCGCCTAAGAGATCTCATCTTTTCTGCATTCATTCAACTTTTATCGTTCTTTTGCCAGCTTCATGCATCCTTTCCATATATAAAGGTCATTTGATGAGTATATTTTTATTATATTATATAACACAAACCTAATTGACAAGATATACCTAAATGAAATGGTTTGGATCAATGGGTTAGAACAAAAAGATTAAAATTAAAGTTTATCTTTATAAATGTAAAGTTTATACAACTGGAAAAATGGGCTAATATGTGTCATTTATAATTTACGAAAAAATGTTACAATTTCAAGTAGTGCAATCACATCAAACGCTGCGGCAGCGGCAACATGAAACGTTTAAATTTATGAATGCGTCCTCTGTCCAGCAGATGATTCGGATGAATGCGCTATTTTAATGCTACAATAAATTAAGAATAATGTTTTAATTATGTCAGTCATGGCTACACGGTATACCAAGCACGGCTCTTGGTGGAAACGGGATGGACGAATGGAATTGGACGGCTGTTAAAACGTTTGATGATCTCGAATTAACGATTTTACGATTCCCAAGTATTAAGATGGCTTTTCTCAGGTAATCCTTTCTAAATTCCTACATTTTCTAATGTCTTCATTTCGAAAAATCGTTACCTACATATAAGTTTAGTTGATAAGTTAATAAATTAACTAAAGATATTAATTATTTTATTCAGAGGTGGATGAGAGATTCGCTAGACCCAATATAAATAATTTAGAACTTATTAGTTGATATACTTTAAAACGTTAACACTGAGGAATTCCATTTAACGATTTTTTTATGAATTAAAACACTGTTTTTGATATTGGAGATTTATTTTTCTCGACAAATTTCGCAGGTTAAACGTTTATATCGCTCTCCCGACGATGAAGTTATAAAGCCTTCCAAACATGTGGAGAAAATAATCTTTAAAGTGGAAAAACTGTGTTTTAACTAATAAAAAATTCGTCATTCTAGAACTTTTGCTTTTTGTTATGGAAACCCATTCCAGCAACTAAAAAAAACGTTGTATTTACAACATTTTTCTTCAAAACATTAGAACTTCAAAATTTTTAACACCTTTATTATAAACAGTGGCATTTATATGAACTTATTGAAAGCTAAGGCATAAGCACAGTGGAATTTCATTGAAATATACTTAGGAAATTGAAAACAACTTTGTTTATGTCGTGCTTTTTTAATATTTTGTGGATAATAAACAAAGTTTTTTACAATTTCCTAAGTGTATTACTATGAAATTAAAATATTTTTCTTTTTCTTTTTCGGTACCTTTTGTTTAATCCAGTTTGCCTATGATAGTGACGTCTTGAAAGCCGTTTACAATCAGATAATATTATAGATTTGTTAAAGACGTGAAATAATATTATTAATGACATGACCCGACAGGGTACTTGAAGAAGAAGAAGAATGACATACGTACACGAATCATTATTAGGGGATTAAGAAAAGCACGGTAAACTGAAATAATTTAAATCTAATATTTTGTACATGAGACCTTTGAAGACAGTATATAGTATAGTAAGAATTAATCGATAGGACCGACAATTTTCCTGGGTAGAATCATAACATATTGCATATCTTACATCACTATTATAACTTATTACGTCCAAAAATTAATTTAAGACTTTAAGGCTCTTAGGTGGAGATATGCATTTATTTTTAAAATTATCAGTTAGTCAATATACAACAGCACAATCCGATTCTGTTTATGTGTTGTAATTATCTGCATAAGATATAAAAAGCCATTTCAACACAGATATAAAAAATGACAAAATTATTATCTTTCAGTTAACGATGTTCAGACGCGTAACCGAAAATGTAAATTTCCGAAGTGGAATTAAAATATTAGTTGGTGTTTTACTTACTATCTCTGTCAGATTATAATTAATATTATGGAAGCCATAAATATTTTATTCAAATAATGTTTAATTAAGTATGTAACTTAATTCAGCATTACTCGTTTGAGAAGGGGTCATTATAATTCTAGATTTAGGCGAGTATTCAAATGGTACATAAAGTAAAACAAATGCGTAACTCCAATAAAATTTTATCAATCACTCCGATGTTTAATCTTAATGCCACCTATTTACCGAGGAGAGGAACCGAGGTACGAGTGCTCCATGCCTCGGAGCATGACAAGTGGTAGTTCTGAATAATATCTCGTTGCTCGGTCGTAAACTTTGGAAAATATTAGATAATATCGCTGTCGGGCGGAGTGCCATGATGCCCAGAGACTATCTTAATGGAGACCCGAGTTTCCAGATCTGGGAGTCGACTCGGCCCCTAATTAACTAATTTGAATGAAATCTAAATAAGCCGGCGATTACCCGTCGGCCGTCGACTCCTCCGACGATAAATTAGCGAGTTTTTATCGGAAAACGTCTTTCGCGTTCAAAAATTATAAACGTTTAAGAAATTCCATTTTATTTTTATGTCTTCGAGTCGCACGAACGCTGCCTGCTTGTGTACAATAATGTAGGCAAGTTTACGTCTATCCCATTGACATATTTATGTGACTGCGTTCTTCGCCGTCGCGCTTCAAGCGAGTGGCGCTTCCATCGCGCGGCGGCGTTCTCGTCTCGCTCTCGCTTGTAGAGCGCGCCGTGTGACCGAGGGAGCAAATGTTTTTTTTATCATTCGCGCGCGGACAGGAGTTTCGTGACGGCCATGTTGTTTTTCCAGCGGGCGGGAACCATTTTGTGTATTTTAGTTTCTCGCTGGGAAGTTATTCCTTGTTAAAGAAAATTGTTTAAGGTTGCAGACCTTATAAACGTCTTGATAAATTTCTTTATGAAAGTACAGCGCTTATTATTCGTTTCAAAGAACGATCGTAAATCCGCATGAAATTTCATATAAATATTTGATTATAACCTTACTCGAAATAATAATGTAGGGTAGACCGAGGCGAATCGGATCACTTTTTTTTTTAGACAATTTAAATCATACTACAGTATAATATATGAAACTTTTATTGACAAAATAGTAATCAGTAACAATCTAGCTACGCAATGAACATTTTATAACTTAAAATGTCTATTAATTCTCCAAAATATGAACTAAAAACTTGAAAGACAGAAATATCCGAATCGCCCCAATTATCGGGGCGAATAGGATCGTACATAACATATATAACTAAATTTAAATTTTCTTAATCTTAGCTTTGGAATCATTTCTAACATTTAGATAATGAATAGTGAGATCAATATTAATAAGTAACACATAAATCACATATATACAGGCCTGTTTTTACTGTTTCTAAAGTCTTGAAGAATTCGGCCACTTTTTCCCTTTTCGTGCCGTCAATTCTTGCTCTAAACAATCTTTCTGCTTTCCGAATAATCAACTGCCTATTTTTTCCATAAAGCGATGGAACCAGTCCTGACCAGCCATTCCTACTGCTCTGTTAAAATTGTGTTTAATTTTTTGACGTTCTGCGAATTCAAATGCATATTTACGAATCGCCTTGGATGTATTTCCAAAGCCATGACTCGCTAAGTGCAGTAAACGGCCTGCTAAAATCTTTTCAGCAGTCTCATCTAAGGCTGGCTGTCCACCAATCGTTTTAATGACACCTCTGGAGAAGGTAACTCTTCTTTGTAGACTCGTTTTTGGTAATTCGTAAATCTCAGCAGCCCGACGTAAGGTTAACTCTTTGGCCGAGACTTTATTTGCAGCTTCTCTCATTTCTTGGGACCATTCTCCCGTATTAGTCTTTCTATTGTACGTGCGAACCATCTACAAGGAAATAAAAACGCATCACTAACTTCAAATCGTTTAAAAATAGTGATCCAATTCGCCCCCGATGACGCGATCCGAATAACCCCGTATTAAAGACTTGAAATAAATACTATTTTACACATTAACCTGTAATATTTTGCTTAAAAACTTTAATGTTTTATAAAATAGGCCCATTCCCAATCAATATAAGACATATAATTCAAAGTTTTAACACATATCCTTAGAATTACACAAAGAAATGGTAAGCACCTACCATAGATGCGCAGCAAAATTGTAACACACACAAATACCAGAGGCGCTGGCACGCATCTTTGACACTGATGTACAAGTCGAATAGAAACATTGCCAACGGCGGGAGGTGCGGGGTGTGAAAGGGTCGTAAGGCGCCAATCGCTTGCGTTCTACGTCAACGCGTTATTCAAATATTACCAAATTTCTTATTTTGATCCGATTCACCCACCGATCCGATTCGCCTCGGTCTACCCTATATACAACAGTTTTATACAAAATATTTTATTCTGTATTGAAACCAACATAGATACCTGTGTTTTGCAGATATAAAATTGCTAATTAACTAACTAACCATCACGCCGTCTCCTCGAAAGGGTAGACAAAAATAATGGACTGTCAAACTTTTCTTTCCTGATATACTTCTATCGGTTCCGAAACATTCATACATTGTGTCGTGCACGTGCGTCGATTTCTCCGACAAGTAACATATTTATTATTAGGTACCTACATAATTAAATACAAACATGTTTATTAAACCTACGGTTAAATAAACATAGATAACTACCTATATTATTTTTACATAAAAAATAAACTTTTTATACTCCTAATTATACTTACCTATAGTAAATAGTTTATGTACCTTATATTTGTGTAGAAAAAATAACAGAATATAGACACACGAATTTAAATTACGAATAACGAATACAAAATATGTATTTTACTTTCTTGTGTAATCTATCTATATAAACAATACATTTATTTTAGGGGCAAGAAAAATTATAAGATTTAAAAAAAAAATAGGTACTTCGATAATTCTTTTTTGGATGTCGAACATCAAATATTAATAAAAAAAAATGTGTTATTCATATCTCACTTTAAGCGGTGACGTCAGACACATTCAAATGATTCCAATTTCGAAACGAATGCGGGAGAGGGTGATTGGACGGCGCTGTGTGCTTGGGTACCACGGGTGCCATGGGTAGGTACCTACCCACACAACGTCGGGAGCTAAATTGAGTTTACAGGAATGCAATAGTGGTTCAGTAAATGAACGAATTTACATGTTTAAAACATTAGTTTGGCTCCCTTATCTGTAAATTAGATGCCGGGAACGCTGGTGTTTCTGAATTCAAATTACATATTTTATTAAAATATTTTATTTTTAATTCAAAATTCTTGCATATTAAAATTATAAGTCTTATGAAATGAAAGATTTTCCATTATTTTAACCATAATGAATTGTATATTTAAAAAAATCGTATATTCTACCAAATATTCTGTTCTTTTTCTACACAAATATAAGTATAATTAGTTTTAAAAGAGATTATTCCCAATGTTAAAATAATAAAAACTAACTAACTAACTTACCATCACGCCGTCTCCCCGGAGGGGTAGGCAGAAATAATAGAACGCCACACTGTTCTGTCCTGTTTCCTGATTCCTCTACATTCATACATCTTGTCATGCACGCACGTCGATTTTTCCGACTCCTCACGTGACCGACATTAAAATAATATATCTTATTATATAAAGAATTTCGAATTCTTCTTCTTATTTTCCTTTTATACCATTGGTCTGTTCCGGTAGTCAGGCTGGCCTCTCTCGGGAAGTTCATTCCCAGCTATCCCTCCGTCTCTTCGGCGGTCTTCCGGGAGGACGATGACCAACAGGCATCTGATGCATCCCAACGTGTTGGATTTTGGAAGGATTCATTTTCTGCACGTGCGCTTTCCAGTGAATTACAAATTGTTTGTATTTAACTATGTAATAATACATATGTCTTGTGTGACACGAAACACACTACTGTGAATATGTTAAATAAACAAATAATAACCTTTGGTAAAAAGCTAATACTTGGTGGTTTGACATATTTAAAAATTTAATAAAACTCTTTTTTAAAACACTTGGTATAAAACCACTTTATTTTTTAGTAAGGAGCGCCAACCGGTTTCACTATGTAACGAGCTTCATCAGGGCTATGTTCCTACGTAAATATAAAAAAAGCGTTTTATGCCATTTTTAAACAAATAATAATTGAAAAAAATAATACTTTTTCATAAGTCATTCGTTTTACTACTGATTAGTTATGATGTTGATCATTTCGTTTCTTTTACCCATTTATATAACCAGTTACATATATCGGTAATTGTCCAGATCGATATATTGACATGGTTGAAATCTGATATAAAATAATGGTAAAATACTTTATCAATATACATCACTTCTATCTCCTATAGGTATGTATTGTTTTCAATGCTTTACTTGCCGAGCTTATTAGCAGTGGTGGAACTGCTTGAAATCAAACACGTATTTCTTTAAAAGAGCAACATGAATAAGTTTAATTAATGTTTTTTGATTTGAGTAACTTTTTTAAAACATTGTATTTTCACAACACTTGAAAACAGTATTGTGAAAAAACAATATTTTCAAAAAGTTATTCAAATGTGAATCCACAAAACATAGTGATTGCGGATATAGAAGGAATGGAATTAGAATTTATATAATAGGTAATTAAATAAAACGATGTTTTTTATTCCTTCTTCCACATTTGCCTCTATTTCGACACCGAAAAGTTTCGCCAGGTTCGTTGGCATCGACAGACTGGTGACACTGCCATTCACTATCTTCCTTATATACTGACACGCTGTCGAAATAAAGACAAATGTGGTAGTTATAAAAACATTGTTTAATTTAATTATTGTTTAAAATGAACTTCCATGAAGAGATTTTTGTTAAATCATTTGATTATATTAACCGCCCTACCTTCAGGTAATTTTCCGAGAATCGTGGAAAAAATCAGGTTTTTTATTAATGAAATTTAATTATTTATTAATTTTATTTTTTTAAATTACGAAACGTCAAATACTAGGTCGCACACTTCGCCTGGCCCTTGTAAAACTATCATATTTATGAATACTTGTATTCAAGTGTTGCTGGCACACGCGCGTACCCCTGACAGTTTGTACATTTTAGGTACATTGGCTCCCCTGAAGTACTGGAGAACTCTGAGAAATGCCCCCTGGTCTCAGGTTTGAGGAAAGGAAAATCCTGATCTATTCCTTCCCGTGGTGGGGAGTGAGCAACGACCTCAAGTCGGCAAATATAGACAGGGACCGAGCGTTGGCCGGAATAAGCTGACCACCAACTTTCGCCTTACGGGCGACTGTTGTTTAGGGCACCCTCTTGCCCTGGAGAAGTAAATAATCTCCAAAGGCGGAAGAACCTTCGTGGTCAACGGCATAGGATGTGGAAAGAAACGGGAAACTACCACATTAAAGGCCCAAGTGGCATCCCAAGAATCAGCAAAACATGATTCAATCTCAAGTAAAATTTTCCGGAGGTAAAATAGTCCCCCGTTCGGATCTCCGGGTGGGGACTGCTCGAGATGCTAGAAACACAAAGTTAATAGTGAAACCAAAGCCAAATACAAAGAATCAAATAGCGAGATGGGCAACGTGGAATGTCCGCACATTACTACAAAACAGCAAACTGGATAATCTGAAAGCCGAAATGCAAAACGTTAATTTGAATGCTCTAGGTATAGCAGAGATGAGATGGCCTAATTGTGGAGATTTCTGGAGTGGCGACTACAGAATCATCCACACAGGATGCATAAAGGATAAACCTGGTCAAGGAGGAGTAGGCGTTGTGCTGTGCAAGGAGTGGGGAAAACGGGTTAAGGGATACGTGCAATATAGTGGAAGAATTATCCTAGTCAAAATAGAAACTAAGCCCGTAGACACTGTTATTATCCAAGTATACATGCCAACATCTAGTCATAGTGACGAAGAGGTGGAGGAGGTATACAGTGCGCTGGATAAACTTATATTAGAGATAAAGGCAGGTGAAAATCTGATTCTCCTAGGAGATTGGAATGCTGTTGTAGGAGAAGGACGTGAAGGAACTTGTGTTGGGCCCTTTGGGCTAGGTGCAAGAAATGACAGAGGAAACAGATTGACAGAATTCTGCGAAAAACACAAATTAGTGATAGCAAACACTTGTTTTCAACACCACCCAAGACAGCGATACACCTGGAAATCCCCTGGAGACCGACAAAGACTGCAAATAGATTATATAATAGTTAGATATAGATTTAAAAACCAAATAAAAGACTGCAGAAGTTATTCCGGTCCAGATATAGATAGTGACCATAATATGGTAATGGCCAAAAGTCTCCTTAAACTGAAAAAATTAAAAAAGAGAAATAATTTCAAATGGGATACAAAAGTATTAAAGATAAAAGAGGTCAGTGACAGTTTTAAGGAAAAGACGCAAGAGTGCAACCTAATGGAGGAAGAGAACGTGAATGTGACCTGGAAAGAGATAAAGACAAAGATTAAAACTACGGCAGAGGAAACTATAGGCAAGGAAAGACCCCAAGCAAGGAAGGAATGGATAACCAATGAAATCCTAAGTATGATAAAGGATAGAAGAGAGCTCAAAAATGATAAAAGAGCTGAATCACAAAAGAAATACAAAGTGCTAAGAAATAAAATAAATAGAGAGTCAAGAATAGCCAAAGAAACTTACTATCAGAATAAATGCAATGAGATAAATGACGACCTCAAGAGAGGAAATGTAGAAAGAGCTCACGCTGCGGTGAAGGACTTCTTTGGGATGAGAATTGGAAAGGGTAATGCAGTAGAAGGAGAAGACGGCAAAATACTTTTCGAAAATGACCAAATAGGAGAAAGATGGAAAAGATACCTCGAAATGCTGTACAATGGAAAGGGAAATATTGACAGCGAAACACTGATAGAAAGAGACAATGAGGTAGACCAGGATGATTTGGGAGATCCAATCATTAGAGAAGAGTTTGACCTTGCACTGAAAAACCTCAAAAACGGGAAAGCACCCGGAATCGATAACGTCCCGGCCGAACTAATTAAGTCAGCAGGAAAAGGAACCACAGATGCCCTGTTTAAAATGATACAGACAATGTATAATACCGGGAAGATACCAGAGGACTTCGAGAAATGCCTAATTGTCACACTACCAAAGAAGGCAGGTACGACGAAATGCGAGCAACATAGAACTATAAGCCTAACATCCCATGCCTCAAAAATATTAACTAATATTATTCTAAAAAGAATAGAACCAAAAGTAGAGAACATCCTTTCCAGTGACCAGTATGGCTTCAGAAGAGGTGTAGGAACCAGAGAAGCAATACTGTCACTGCGAATGCTACTAGAAAAGAGAGTAAGAAAAAACCAAAACACATACATCGCATTCATAGACCTGGAGAAGGCTTTCGACAGGGTGGAATGGAGGAAGCTCTTCGAGATTTTGAAAAAAACTGATATTAAATATAGAGATAGACAAATAATCCAGGCACTATACAAGAATGAGGCCGCCATAATCAGATGTGACGAGGGCACAAAGGAAGCCAGTATAAGACAAGGGGTAAGACAGGGATGCTCTCTGTCACCTGCTCTTTTTAACATTTATATACAGAATGCGATTGACGACTTGAGAGAGAGAATGAGTCACAGAGAAGGTGTAAGGATACACGGGCAAAAGATAGACATGATAAGGTTTGCTGACGATATTGCTATGGTTGCTGAAAGTGAGGAGGAACTGCAGGAGGCCTTAGATACTTTGCAAGACATTCTTCAAGATAGCTACAACATGAAGATAAATAAGGACAAAACAAAGCTGCTGACTGTAGGCCGAACGCAGCACCAGATGAGAGTAGTGATGTCAGGAGTTCCACTAAAGAACACCAAGGAGTTTGTCTACCTCGGGAGCAAAATAACATGGGACAGTCGGTCTAAGAGCGAGGTCGACAGCCGTATACATCAGGCTAGGCTAGCATTTAACAAAAGGTCGAAAATAATAGAATCAAATAATATAGACCTAAAACTGAGAATACTCCTCATCAAGACCTATGTATGGAGTGTCTTGATGTACGGCTGCGAGACATGGTGCCTATCCGAAAGGGATAAGCGGAGACTAGAGGCTTTTGAGATGTGGTCCTATAGAAGACTCTTTAGGAATTTCCTGGAGAGACCACATCACGAATGAGGAAGTTCTTCAAGGAATCGAAGGAGGAAGGCACCTGCTCAGGACCTTGTCCGAAAGGCGTGCAAGATGGATCGGCCATGTAATACGTCAAGAAGGTCTCTTGCATGCCATAATGGAGGGTATGATCGAGGGGACAAACTCTAGGGGACGCCCACGCCGAGAGTACCTGGAGGACCTGTTGGTGGACGTGCGCTGCTCATCATATGCAGATCTCAAAAGAGCCGCACAAGACAGGGAAAAGTGGAAGAGAATAATGGAGGAAATTGCTGCAAACCAATCCCAGGATTGAAACCAGAGAAGAAGAAGAAGGTACATTACTTTTTCTCAAGCGCGTACGTGATACGGGATAGCGCAGAATGGTACAGTCAAAGTGACGTATCACGTACGTTCAAATACGTAGGGTGGTTAAAACAGAATTTATATTGTGATTTTCTATTATTATGAAAAAGGAATCGGATACTTTCCAGGCTTGGACTCAAGTCCCCTGAATCAGTAGCCAAGTGTTATGTCCCCTTTACCACCACCTTACACATCAAATATTAAAACAAATATTTGTCACGTACCTACTCCCAGAAGTATTTAAAAGTGGAGTACCTAACGCTTTCGTCGAAATGATAATATTCGTACTAGTATCGTGATTAAAACAAATTTATTTACTAAACCGAAATAAGTTTTCCGACTCTAATTTCTTTTACAAACACGAACTTCAGCTGTATTGCATGATGTGCTCACACCAACATCACGAGTTGGATAGGGTTTCATCGTTGACTGAAATTAAATTCTGTATTTATTACAAGTGTCTACCTACGTAAACTGTGGAAGTGCTGTTTGCTCAATAATTATGTTTAATAGAAATGTCTTAGAGTAAAAGGCTCATGTCGTTTGATGTTTACTCAAACAAGATTTATTATAATTTCCTTACAATAATTACTAACATTAGTGGTACTCCTAATCAGAGAGAAGATTATTTAATACAATGTGTTGTTATTACAGTTACATGTTAAGAACTATTTAAAAAAAATTTTAATGTATACAAATACTTGTAGACAAATACTGGATTATACCCATTACGGGTTAATCATTAAGAATTAATTGTATCTCAATTGAGACGAATATGTAAATTATTTGGAAACAGAATATGGTGATCGAGGCGTTTACAGGACTTATGACCTGTCATTAGTTGGGTTAAGCGATCGCTTTATGTAAAACAACATTCCTCATTCCACCCTTTTTACGAACACCACGTCTGACAATTATTTTTGAAAGTTGTAGGTATATATGCTACCACGTTGAGAAACATTTCACACTAATAACACAATCTACACTAGCACCATCTATTGAGACTAGATATAAGCATCAAGCAAAAAATGTGTAATGTTTCTCAACATGGTAGCATATAAACAACTTTCAAAAATAATTGTCATTCGTGGTGTTCGTTAGAACGGCGGAATGGGGAATGTTGTATTACATAAAGCGATTTAGTTTCGAGTGAATTAAACTAAATCCATTATATCTCTCTCCTTATAACAAAAAATATAGTTTTTACATAATATTATTTAAGAGCACACATTTATAACTGGAAATAAATATATCTCGATTCCTGTTTGAAATTAAATTTTTGTAAAAACGTTAGTGAAAAACTATTTTTTGTCATGTGTTTTTTGTCAGAACTCTTGACAAACTATTATTACCCATTTTTAATTTTGGTATATATTGTAATAAACTTTAAATAAATTCATACTTAAAACATCTTTCAGATTATTCTAGTAGACTTATGAAATAATATCAACGCTTTTATAGTTTTAAAGATTAGCCTATTCAAACCGATTTGTGTATTCTCATCAAACACATTTTTTAGTTACTTACTCATCACACACATTTATTAGTTATTTACTCGTGTAATGTAAATGAACTGAATCTACGTTGTATTTTCTTGCTAAGTCTGCTTACGAGTAAGAAATGTTTTGCTTACCGATCACATTATTTGTGGAACGAGTAAACAGATGCTTCCTTTGCACGTCGTTGCTCGGCCAAACTAAAACTACAAGACGAACTAACTAACTAACTAACCATCACGCCATTTCCCCGGAGGGGTAGGCAGAGAGGATGGATCGCCACACTGGCCTGTCCTGGCACACCTCTCGGGCTTCCTCCACATTCATACATCGCACCATGCACGCACGTCGATTATTCCGACTTCGAATGTGACCGCCTTTTAGTGATTGGTTAATTTGGTCATGCCATGTTTTCCTCGGTCGTCCTCGGCTTCTTTTCCCACTCACACTGCTTGTGTACAACTTTTTAACCATTCTACTCTCATCCATTCGTTCCATATGTCCGAACCATCTCAGGGATCCTTTCTTAATTTTATTCATGATGCAGTCATCTGTCTTACATTTCTTTCTTATTTCATCGTTCGATATTCTATCATACAACGTTTTCCCGCACATTCTTCTTAGTGATCTCATTTCTACGGCGTTTATCCTGCTTTCATCCTTCTTTTGCCAGCTCCAAGCTTCACTTCCATACATGAGAGTTGGCACTAGAACTCCATTGTGTACAAGACGATGGTGTCAAAAATAAAGGAAATTACAATCTAATTAATGGACTTGAATTTAGATCAGTTGTATTGATACAATTGTTTGATAAATTTGATATAAAAATTCCGGTAAATTTATATTAGGTACTTATTTTAATAAATACTTAATTTATTATATAAATTTCATATTTATTAAAGAATATTTTTTTGGAAACATCTTATTTTCGTAACAATTTTTTACACTTTTCATAAACATGGCTTCAGACGCCTTTTCGCAGTGTATAAATTATAACCTTACTTGTTGTCCTTGTTGTATAAGGACAATAAATAAATCCCTCTTGAAAAATCATTTGAAACTCTTGTGTCTTAGTATTTGGTAATGTCTCTTAGTAAGGTGAGTGAAACTTGTCATTTTCGTAAAATGTAATTAATCTTCTAGAAAAAATACGTTTTCATTCTTATTAATTATTGAACATGGAGTTTTGCACTATTGTTCAAGAAACAATAAATTAAAAAATAGATTAATACGAATGAAAACGAAGTTTTCTAGAAGTTTTATTATATTTTATGGGAATGACATGTTTTGCCCTTCCAAGGTCTTAGTTCTAACTTTCTTCAAATGTCTTAGTTCTATCTTTCTAGCAAAACTTCTTTCAACTTCTAGAAAACTGACGTTTTCATTCGTATTAATTATTTAATATGGAGATTTACATCATTGTTCAAGAAACAATAAATAAAAAATTAAAAAAAGAGCTTTCAATTCTAACAATTAGAATACATAACCTCTAACCTGATTCCAAATAATTAATACGAATGAAAACGTCAGTTTTCTAGGTGTTTTATTATATTTTATGGAAATGACATGTTTCGCCCTTCGAAGGCAAACTACAATCAAACATTTGATGATGCCTTAGAAAGGCCAAAAATGTCATTCCCATAAAATATAATAATAATTCTTGAAAACTGACGTTTTCATTCGTATTAATTATTAAATATGGAGTTTCAAATTAAGGTTTAAGACACAGTAAAATGATGCCAAATGTTCACACTCTGTTTTTTATTTCAAATATTTAAATGGATTCTGTGGATATACCTATACAAAAGCGGTGCAGCCATCGCAAATAATCCTACAAGAAAGTCTGTCTGCAGTGTAGGCTATATGGACGTTATGATGTGTGTTTCTGTATATACGGCGTGCATCCTGGCTAGTCCATGTGTAGCTGCATGTTATTTAGCGCTGGTTTCACAAGCAGCCAGCAGCGACTGCGACTGAAAATCGTATGAAGGATACTTAGTATGTATGTATTTATACACACGTACAGTCGATCCGTTGCCGATACATACTCGGGTAGATTTTTAAATTGAAAATGTGACAAATAAAAACTGTAACAGTATTACCCCATTATTAGAACAAGTTCTTGTACGATTCGAAAATGTTGCATTAAACAAGCAACAAAATAAAACCGTTTTGTAAATCAAATTAAAAAATCGCTTTTATTTTCGGCTTAAATCTATGCTGTAAATTTTTGTTACGATAACTTGATTATCGTGTGTCTCATTGCTAATAATAAGCCAGAAATAGTACATATTTTAAAGATTTAAATAAAATAAAATATGTGAATGTAAAATATCAAAAACGTATATTTTTGATAAAAAGTGGATTAATCGATATTCAAATCAAATCAAATCAGTTTATTTTCTCAAAATATATTACAAACAACAATTATAGTTTAAGGCATCTATTGAGTACAAGTAAAATATTATAGGTACACATACAACATATTACCAGGAACACATGAGAGATGGTTCGACATTAGGAAGACAAGATATTCTCCAAAGTCAAGAGCATTTTTTGATCATTCTTCAAATCAAATCAGTTTATTTCACCAATAGACATTACAAAAATAATATTTAAGGCATCCATTGAGAACAGGTAAAATAATATATTGTATATAGTATACTACCAGAAACGCATGAGGGAAGGTTCGACATTAGGAAGACAGGATACTCTCCAGAATTAAGAGTATTTGACTTCTGAACGTACTTTCACTAATATGAAAGATGTCGATCTCCGAGGAGACCGCGTTCAGCAGATTAATTGCTCTTCCCACCGGTGTCACCAGAGGCAGGTTGGTTGGATATTGTTGAACTGAAACTTGTAAAGTGGACGTTTGTTTAATCATTTAATAATAGCTAATTCTATAAGAATGATAAAGTGAGTACTCAAGTATAAAATCACACTGTTTGTAAAAATATAGATGAAAGTTATATTTGTAACAGGTGTTTTGAGTAACAACGCCGCAGAAAGGAGGAGGAGAAAGGAGAGACCATCGGAAGATGGTGACGGCTTCTTGCCTTAGATGCTCCAGTGTGTATGGATCCAGGATTGGGCTCTTTTGCACAACCGTGAAGAACAGTCTTCTTCGGATACGAGGGATAGCCGATGATGACTCTAATATATAGGAACTCGTTTGGACATAAAGGCAAAACCTGTCCCCTTTACGAATTTTGTATAACTCATTGGTCCTGAGCCGGCTCGAGTGTGGTTCGGTGATATGGAGTCCCCACGAGGCGAGATACTCGCTCATGTTAGAGAGGGTCCAGAAAAGATTTCTGAAATATCTCTACATGAGAGAGTTTGGTGGCTATCCGTGGCTTTATCCCACTGCATTCCTCTTGGGCATGCTGGGGACCAATAGTTTGCAGATAAGAAGAGATGGGTGCATACTTACTCATTTCTTCGGACTTTTCAGGGGATTCTTTGAGAACTCCGTTATCTTGGAGGCTATCCATCTTTATGATCCAGATGGTTATCTTCGACAGCGTCAGCACAGACTGTTTTATCTCCCAGCATGCAGAACCAACCTGCCTCTAGTGATGCCGGTGGGGAGAGCAATCAAACTGCTGAACATGATCGCTTCGGAGATCGACGTCTTTCATATTCGTGAAAGTACGTTCAGAAGACAAATACTCTTGACTTTGGAGAGTAACTTGTATTGCTAATGTCGTACCATATCTCACGCGTTCCTGGTATTATATATTTTTTATGTTTTACCTGTTCTTAAACTATAATTGTTGTTTGTAATATCTTTTGAGAAAATAAACTGATTTGATAACAACCGACACCCCTGGAAATAACAAAAAGTTGTCCAAACCTTTCATCACAAAAGCAAGAGAAAGAACGAAAAAGGAAATCTCTTTTAACACCACATATGCGATATGTTAAGCTATCTTGCCATTCATACGAAAAGAAGATGGCTATACTCGTATGTACAAATTTATAAAATGTAGGGAAAATTGTTAAGAAGGTTACCGTGTCTTTTTCAAGTTTTATTTAGCACATCAGTCATAAACTTGTAAAGTTGGAAAGGTCAAAACGTCCGTCTCTAAATGTCAGTAGGCAAAAAGCAACCTTCCGAAAAAAACCTATGTTATGTTGCCTGCGCGAGAACTGCGTGAAGAATAGCGGAAACTCTTAATGCGCGAACTGTACTGGCCTCGGCATTTATTCAGTATATATAAATACACCTCCGCGTATATTGTTTTAGCTCACGTTTATATATGCATGCTTATAGTAATCGCCGCAAGTTTGTATGTTGTATGCCTATTAATATTCAACATGGTCGCGAGCTGGCCGCGTGCAGTGAGGTCCGGTCCGACATCTTAATTTCGTATTAAGACAGTGAAAATATTTTAGTTTCCTTCTCGCGGTATCCGCCTAAAGACTTGCCACCAAGATGGAGTCGCCATCTTTCCCGCCAATTACGGGTCCCGCCGTGGAAGACGCTCTGCGGTGATGTTTACGATTCCCCACCGCGATTGTTCGTCCGCGAGAGGCACGGCTCTCTATGTGCGGTTAACTGGTGTTTGCGTGAACTATTCGAGTAATTGAATCGAATTTATGGCGACTTTGAGTGATGACATTCCATTGTGCTGTTTCGATATAGATACTGGCGCTAGATGTGTCTCGGCGACTAATTTGTGACTTGTTTGAGGGGCAATGGACACAGGTAAGACTGTACCCTTGATCATATTTATGGTTTCTTGAACAATGAGGAAAAAGATAATCTAATGATTTTACTTTTCTTGATGGAAATTAATTAAAAAATAATAATTAAACAAAACTATATTTTATAATAACTAGTATATCCTTGTCTGTAAACCAGTCTGTTGATGCCAGCTAGTCTGGCGATATCGGTTACTGTTAAAATAATGACAAAAGTGTAAGTAGTTATTAAAAAATATCGGTTTATTTTATTATTATTTTTATTGATGAAAAACTCGATTAATACGAATGAAAACGTCTGTTTTCTAGATGTTTGATCATAGTTAATTGGAACACACTTGATAATGTCTTAGAAAGGCGAAACATGTCATTCCCATAAACCATAATAAAACTTCTAGAAAAGAGACGTTTTTCATTCGTATTAATTATTATAAATCACTTCATTGGCTGATTTCTTACTCTATATAACAATATTTTCATATGCAACTGAGTTGGACAATGAAATCCAAATATTTATTAATTATGATTTAATCACAAAACATACTAGTATATTTACACGTTCCATATGAATGAAAACGTAAGTTTTCTAGAAGTTTTATTTTGTTCTAGAATATGACAAATTCTGCCCTTTTCATTTTCTTCTTCTTCCTGCCCCTTTATTATTGTTTACAATACATTAAGCCACATCAATTAGCATTCGTACTGTATTTTGCTCCATTAGCTCGGGTATATAAACAGCAATGCGTTTGAGTCTCGCTACATTTGATTATGTCTAAGCAAGGGGAAACAAATCATTCTCATTAAATAAAATAAAACTTACGGTTTCATAAATATAAATGATTTAATATAGAGTTTTACATCATTGTTCAAGGAAAAATTAATAATTATGATTCTGATAACTATAAAAAAATATTTTATATTGCTAACCAATCTATTAAATTCAGGTCATTTGACCATAAAAAAAATATCGAAAGAACATTTGAGTAAATATGGCATGGAGTTCACGACCCCCACGTGGGAATTGTTATTGTTTATTTAAACTACTATTAGCATGATTAATAATTGTGCTTCATACGAAAGCATATATAAATAATTTATTAAAAAAGCACCACATACATTATCAATTTATTTGTGCTGTAAGTAAACAATGTATATTCTTTTGGAAATTGACAATTATTATAATTAAAATGTTTCCGTCTGGTATCTCCTAATATGGACAGACAGTTCTGGTTTATGTATTGATAATAAATGTCTGTTATATTTACTATTTAAAAAACAAATTAAAGTTTGATTATGACCAACAGTTATTATTAAATTAATTTTTAAAACACCTGACCTCGTTAAATAAAAAAAAAAAAAAAGTTTTATCTCAAAAAAATTTCACTTTTGCATAATGCCTTACATGAAATAATTCATCGGAAATAACCTCCCCTGCAACCTCCCAGAAGAAAATTACCAATCACCCTGTATATATGTTTGCCTGTAAAATATTTGTTTTTTAAAACAATTAAAAATTTATTAGTTGCTAGAAAGAGAATATAAATATAACTATTTATATAGGTTATATATAAATTATTTCAAATAAAAAATTTATGAATAATGTGTTTTTAAATTAAAACATTAAAAATTTTAATCAATTAGCAAAGGATTGTTTAAAAACTATTAACTATTAGTATTTTTTTATTGTTATACAGGTATTTTATATTGTGCCTGGGTAAGTACCTACACCGGTGCTTGACGACTTGCTCACTATGTTTATACCGGAATACAAGAGGTACCTACTCGTGTACTGTTCCCTTATCAAACTCTAATAAATCAGCGCATAGTAATTTCATTTGGCATTTTCATGAACGAAAATAAAAGGCAGATAAGTTATCCGCAGTTGTTCGATATAAATTAACCTCAAAATTCAGGTTACTCATATAACTGGTACCTGACTGGTTTTGTTATATTGGCTGCTCAATCATAGAGGCAGTAAGCTCGCTATTTTCAGGTTTCAGATATACAATGCCTTGATACAAAACTTGTATTTTTTGACCTGGTGCTAATCACAAAGGTCATAGACTAATAATTTTGAAACGAAAAATATTATTTGAAGTTGTCACTAACAAATCCATTTGCTTCTAAGAAATGAACTTTTTATTTGCCACTGCATAAAAAGTGAATTAAAATAAAAAACATTTGAATAAATACACGAAAATTATAATAAACAGTTTTATCTCTAATAAGTTTTTTTCTTATATTTATAAAACATCGTTGTAATTGTATCTTAAGATTTTCTTGCTAAAATGAATGTTTGTTTTAGTTAAATTAGCTCAAATGACCCCAGTATTAGGTTATTAGTTTTAGATAGATAGTATCAGGAATTGTACATTTGAATTATAAAAATATTGTCTTTATAATAAAAATAACATAATAATTAGGCCAATTTGTAGTTTTCTTGAATAGTACACCTCAAGGGCCCTTTGACAATGTTTTTAGTAATGAGAGCTGCATGTGACACCAGCAAACAGAAAAACCGTTGTTAGCTTGTAAATATATAAATACATCTGCTTATTTTAATTTTAAAATGGTGTATCTGTAATAATATATTTTATTATTTTTGAAATAATAATTTTTTAATGATATTTCAATTAACAACATCTATTGCTGACCTTGGTAAGTAAAAAAAAAATGTTTTACTAGCTTTAAAAACAATTTATTCTATTAGACAAATTCAACACTTACATATTTCTTTCTATTCTTCTCAGTCGTAGTCCTCATGTTGAGGGTCGTGTAAATCCTATGAACTATTGACCATAGCACGCCATTGCCTCCTGTCACCCGTCAGTCTCCAGGCTGCAGTTAATGAGAGACCAGTCAGATCCCTGATTTGATCGAACCAGCGGCTCGGTGATCGTCCTTGTGGTCACCTTCCCTCCACTTTGCTCATGATTATAAGCCTTTCAAGATTGTCCTGGTCTTGCTTTGATACCCAGACGGCCAATGACTGACTGGTTTGTTTTTCTTGCCATTTAGGGTATACGAAGCATTCGTCGCCAGCGCCACATCTCGAAAGCATCAATTTTGTACCTTTTCGATGTTCGCATAGTCCAAGACTCGCAACCATAAAGGAATATGGAGAAAACCATGGTTTGAACCAGTCTCATTTTGGTCTTGTTGGAGATATTTTTATCTTGCCATATCTTGGTGAGTGATCGTTTTAGCCATTTGGACTCTGCGTCAAATCTTCCTCTTGAATCCCTCCTCGTCAATTATCAGCGATCCAAGATAGACAAATTTAATTATAATAAAAATTTTAATTACGATAATATATTTTTTAAAAATCTTTACAAAATATAATTAATTTTATTCCACGTGTTCTTCTAGTTACAACCAGTTTTGGCAGCTCGCTGTCATCTTCAGATGAATCTTTTCTATAGAATATGACATCGAGCTGCCGAAACTGTTCGGAATTAGAATAACAAATGGAATAATACAAAACATAAATAAAGAATATATTTATTTTTATAGTTTTCAATGAACGATTTTGTTTGATCAAACCTTAATTTTGTTTGTAATATCTTTTTAGAAAATAAACTGTTTTGATTTGATATTGCGTTTGAATATATGAGTAATTATTGTTTAACACATTTGATTGTTTTAAAATTACACGTTTGAAAGCAGATCTGAACGTTTTGCATTACTCAAAGTGTGTTTATTATTCGTTTTCCTGTATTGGTTTTTTGTTTTCAGTCGTGTACAATAACTTCTAAGGGCTAATGCACAGGCTTCGTGGAAAAGTTTATCGCGGAGTTTTCAATCAGGTCACCCGGCGCGGGTCTAGAAACACACCTCGCGATAGTGGTAATCACGACCCGTTACAAAACGTGCAAATGGAGAGAAAAGCGGCGGAATTATATATTATTGTGTTGAGGAAATTTTAATGCCCCATGTCGTGATAAAGTGGCGGCCATATTGTATTCTCGGATCGTGTTCTTCTGGGCCGATAGCGATAGTGGCTTCGTGAGCTTATCTATCGGGTTCAGAGATAGGGTAAGCCGGCTCTAAAGTCGGACTCACACACCCGGATTTGTACGCCCGGTCTGTTTTTCATTCTAAACCGTATTTAAAAGACAAGCGTTCATTCCCCTTAACCGGGTGATGGTCTAGGCGTCTAGGGGACAAAACCATTTGAATAATTATAATAACACTTGGTATTTCGACATGTTTCGGTTATAATATAACCAACTAATTGAACGGTAAGGCATTAACACTGTGGGATTCCATAGAAATATACTTAGGAAATTGAAAATAACTTTAAGAATTAATTGTATCTCAATCGATCGAAGCGATCGTTTAACCCAACCAATGACAGGTCCTAAGTCCTGTAAACGCCTCGACCACCATATTCTGTTCCCAAATAATTTACATCTTCGTCTTTATTGAGATCTAATTAATTCTTAATGATTAACCCGTAATGGGTAAAATCCAGTATTTGTATACATGTATTTGTATACATTCAAAAAAACAAAATGAAAATAACTTTGTTTAATCCACTAATTATTAAAAAACACGACATGATTCGGAAGATATCTCCATCTTCAGGTGTAAACATATAATAATATAATATAATTATTGAATACGGTGTAAAAATAATATAATATATTTTTACACCTGAAGCTGGAGGTATCCTCCGAAACCTGTCGTGTTTTTTAAATATTTTTTAAATAATTAGTGGATCAAACAAAGTTATTTTAAATTTCCTAAGTATATTACTATGGAATTCCACAGTGTTAAGCATTTCACATGCTAAATCCAATATTTAAATTCCACAGTGGTAGCCGTAGCGTTCAATAAGTTGGTTATATTATAACCGTAACATGTCGAAATACCAAGTTTAATTATATTTATTAAAATATGTCAACACAAAGTGAAGGCGAACATAAAAGAAAGTCAAAACAATTGACTACCGATCCAGGACTTGAGTCCAAGCCTGGACACGACCCGATTCATTTTATAATAAAGCCAATTTTTCTGCTTCTATTAGAGATTGTATAATGTGATATATTCTAATACCATTATGTGTTAAGTCTTTAAAAAAACTATTTTTTCACTGAAGAAAGACGTCTATGATTCGAAACATGTAAGTAAGTGAAAAATGTAAAAGCCTTTGGCGAAAATTGAATAAAATTAAATTTTTCGAATCTTGTCAAGAAAAATAATCACAAAAGTTGAAAAACAGTGTTTTGATTCTTAAAAAAAACATCAATTTGGAATTCCACAGAGTTGACGCCTAATAATAAACAGTTTTTTCCATCAATTAGGTTGTAAGGAAGATTAAAATTAAATAAATATTGAATAGAAGGAGTATGCATGTGAACGCCTGGCTTAAAATAAAAGTACCAGAACGCGCTTCTAGAACAACGTACCGTGAGTTTCTTTCTTAAAAGATAAAAGTACTAGGAACTACGTGATATTTTACATTCTCGGGTTATATGGAGTAATAAATTGAAACACTTAAGCAATAAACGCCGTAAAAAACTATTATTCACTTTAAAATTGTGCAGCAAAAAACACGAAAATTGAAAAATAAATGTATTCACATTTAGTTGTTAATACATCATGCAATTCATAGCAGCGATATAAAAAAAGCTTATAGTATTATTATTCAAATTATAAATATCACATATTTTTTATATATTTAAATATGGACTCACATCATATTAATATATCTAAGTGACACTAGACGAAAAAGCAATTTTAATAATTTGTAATCATCTTCTTCGTCTAAAAGTGCCATGTCGGGTCCTCTCGGACGTCGACTATCACTTGATAGTGCATGTTCTTATCTTAAGCAGTTCTAAATAGTGCATCGACTGTTTCAATTCCAAGATGAATGTTCCGGAGCCAAGAGATCCGTCTTTTCCCCACACCTCGACGACCCTCTATTTAGTCCTAGATGGTCAAGTGCAGCAACTCGTACTTTTCTCCTCTAAGCACATGTCATGACCCAGTAGGACACCTTCTGGACCATGATATCAATCACCAATTGTCTATCTGATTTTGCTCCTTATGCACAACAATATTGTTACCATATCGGTCCATGGAATGCGAAGGATTTTACGATGTATCCACATCTCGAACGCCCTTTAGCCTGTTCACAGTGCTGATTTTGATGGTCCATGACTCCACTTTAACATGGTTAATTTGATCATATATTTACGCTTAGGAAGAACGTCTCCGGTCCGAAACATGTTTGCGAGGAGTGCAAAGAAAATGTGAAAGTACAATGTTTTCAAATGTGAATCCATAACACAAAGTGAAGGCGAATAAGAATATTTATAAAGAAATCGAGTAAAAATTAATAAACGACAATTAAAAAAAATTACGTTGTCAAGTGAAGTGTGATATATTTATATGTATTATTTCAGTATACAGAAGAACGTCGTTTATTCGGACTAATTGGGATCGGAGGTGTTCCGGATACTGAATTTTCCGGATAATCAAACAGGCGCTAATTCTTTTAGCAAAATAAGTTGAAAATATATTTTTTTCCTCAGCTCATTTATTGATTATGAAATTTTAAATTTTGCTGCAAAAACAAACATGTATGTAGTACATGTACATAAAAAGGTTTACATTACTCTACAGTACGGGAAAAATAATCAGAGATCTTTTTTTGAACAAGATTTCCTCGTGTTTTTTTGCGCTTCATCATCTCGGCTTGTCCGGATAATTGACGTTCCGGTTAACTTACGTCCGGATAAATGACGTTCTTCTGTACATATCTCTTTACGTATTTATCTTAAGTCAAACGTATTTTTCAATTCAGATTTTTTAAAAGCCAAAACCGTTTCAGCACATATTATACTTAACATGTATTAAAAATTCTACGCACCTCGCATTTCCGTTATTAAAACGAACAGAATAATAGCAAATTAGTCATTTCGCGCATTTAAGTGTTTAGATAATACCGCAATGCTACCTAATTATAACTGTGTATTAACGGTTTTAATTGAAAATAGGTTCTTTAACGTTCCGTGCCAATTAAAAGAAATCACGATTCGCAAAGTAATACAACGGTTTTTACACGCCAAAAACTGCGTAAGTAGTCCAAAAGAAACCATGTGCTTACACACACTTAATACGCTTATAAATTCAAGCCAATAAATTGGAGCGCAATAAATCATACACCGCTCATAAATCTAAAGAAGACATTAAATTGAAAATGAATGACTTCAGGTAACTATTGAGGAGGCCTTTGAGCATGTGTATCAAATAGCTGATGATATCACTAAAATCACTGGAAACGATTGTGCCGTATTTTTTATTGTATGTTTAAATATTTAATAGGTTCGTTTATGCCTTTCGGTCTACAAAAAAGTTTATTGGCCCTCAGTCACCGTGCCCGAATAATTAAGATTGATTGTGAATGTTAAGATGTTATTAGAAGTTGAATGTCGAACCGTTTTATCGGTCCTTAAAAACACACAAAAGCAAATTGCTCATTACATTATTCACACGGAAATATTATTGGGTTGTTAACATTTTTTGCGTGAAGTTGATCACACTGCAGCACTCGCGGGCGGTTTGTTTTAACATCATTACTCATTTGTTACACAACACTTTTATTGTGTTTTACTGCACTCGGTTTTATTTAATTCGACAAACGTTTTATTGGCGCACTAACCTACGCGTTAGTTTTATTAAAATAATAAACACCGTGGTACTAAAACACTGGAATCATTACGTTTCTCAACACAATAACAGCGCGTACAGGTTAGATGCATAGAAGAAACTACATCACTGGAACTTTTCAGATTCAGTTCTTACTCATCAACCCGTATCAACTTTAAAATACAACCCTTCAGTTGTAATTTAAACACAAAAAGCATTATAGTAAATACGTTTAGAATAATAGTATTCATGATTCATTTGACTGGCCGCAATTATCGTAAATTTTAGACTCGGTATTCATTTGCATAAAAGCGAAATCTTTCAAAAGCATGAACGCATTTTTTGTTTCAGCTTTTATTTTCGTTCGACTCAATTGAACCAGTTTCAAAAACGCATTTTGGTGTTAACAAATTTAGCAACTACTGTAAAAGTGAAGAAGTAGTTGGTTAAATTTGCTTGCGTTTGTGGTAAACGTTATCTTTAGGTGCCCGGAAACTTACTAGATTTCTGGTCGCAACGGGTTACTCCGAAGAACAACGTTAAGCCTTCAGTCAATTGTTAGTTAAATCTCGGTGACCATTGTTTGCGCAACTGGTGTATTGCGGCCGTGTTGGAACCCTCATAAATATTCATGATCACTTTTCATTTTTATGGATCACTGACCACGGGAGTGAGCCTTTGGAGCCCTGATTTTTTTACTCGTTTACATCATAGGTGTTGCTTGCTTCGTTATCGAATTTGTATTGAGAAACCAGACGTATATTGTAACAATGGACTTGTACATACCTCCCTGTTTTGCCTAAAGTTATGTTTGGAAATCCAAAAAAAAAAGTTTTGTATTATATATAATTTTAAAGAAATTTAGTATTAGAATTTGACATATAATCTCCAATTTCAACAACATAAACCTCAATACAAACAAAAACGTCTCATTTCTAGAAGTTTATATAGGAAGTGGACATTTTCAACTATATTAAATCCTATAATTGAATTTTATATAGATATCTGAATGAATATTTTTTTCTTCTATGTTCGCCATTACCTTGTGTTGTTGATGTTATTTTTTTATTTTTTTTTATAAACTTTGTATACAACACTCACTTTTATTAAAAAAAAAATAGAAATATAATATAAAACATGTTTCGGACTAACCAGCCCTTCATCAGTGATATTATATAAATATTTAAAATATTATAATATTGTTTACAAATATGGTCAGTTGTGAATTTATTTATTATTTATTTATTGTTAGTTAAATCTTCATGGGATTTTTTAAATATAATTCTTTATTTAAAAAAAAATCCGGGTTCCAAAGGCTTGAAAATGAAA